>CM041778.1:302019778-302353078 GCA_023374045.1 Limonium bicolor
TGGTGTCTTTTTGCAGTTATGGTGCTGGGTTTATATAGAGGTTTGGAGGAGGCAGATCCGTACGTAAGAATTGATTGTAGTTGATTGCTCTCATTGATTTGCTTCATTAATTGCAGAGGGGACAGAGAGCTGGAAAGCGTAGAGATTTAAGGTAGGCGGTGCGGGAGTAGATGGATAACGGAATCAAGTTGCAGACGACGGCGAAGATGGGCGAAGAAAACTGGTCGCGACTGATTTTTAGTCACGACCGCCTTGATGTCCGCCTAAGGACAGGCGGTTTCTTTGCTGATGTCCGCCTCCGATACCGCCTGATATTGGGCGGTTGTATGTTGTTTGTCCGCCTGATATCACGATGTACAGGATTGTCTCTTGTCCGCTTGTTATCACGATGTACATGTCCGCCTGTTATCACGATGTACAGGCTTATTTCTTCTACGAGCTCTAGATTCTTCGTTTGGACTCCGTTTTCTGAGCCGTTTGCGCCTATGCGTTCGTCTCTTCGTGTACTTTGCTCCTAGCTTGGTTTTCCCTCATGTTTAAACCAATAAATTTGTGAGATATTCAATAAAACATAAACCAGAGGAAAAACATACGATAAGTGAGAAATGAGCAGGAAAGTGCTGATATAATATATGAAATACACCCATAAAACATGCTCATTTAGACACTTATCAGTTCCCTAACTTTAGAAGTTTCCTCCCAACTCGAGTTCTCCCTTCTACTATCACTTAAGTTGAGGACGTCCTCAAAATGTTGTTCAACTGTGTCAAAGCAAATGCTGTGGCTACCCACCGAGATAGCAAGCTCCATAGCAATTCGTTTTGCTTTGATATCAGCAACCTGCACTTTTAAAGCGCTAGAAATTCTCCGATTGAAAACTACAATAGGTATCCCACGGTCATTACGAATAATTCCCGCTAACACCCGATCACCATACCGACTAGGTCGCATCCCCGTACAAATGTTGAGGAAACCTCTAGGCGGAGGCGTCCACACTCTGAGTGGAAGTAGAGAAGGAGAGGTATCCATGATCTGAATATATGCTTCAGTGAAAGAGATGTTTACCTCAACTTCTTTCCACCAAGCTAGCTCCGGGTTGTGCTTGACTTTGTTTCTCGAGGCATAAATGACCCACAATTTATTAGCGATGAGGGAGAACTTCTTCGAACTCCAGATATTGGTCTTTCGAAGAAACCAGTCAATCATACCCTCCACATCCTTCGGAACAGTATTCACATCAATTAAGTCCTTCCATATCTCACTCACTGAACAACAATGAAAGAAACAGTGAGCTAGATTATCCTTATCCCCACAGAAAAAACATTTGAACTTACCTCCAATCCTCCTAGCCAGATTATCCTGACACGGGATTATGTTACCCAAAAACTTCCAAAGGTTAAGCTTCACTCTCGGGCAGCAAAGAGAGGTATCAATCTTCTTCCTAACTCTCCCTATGTAATGGGGAAGGCTGGACGAACACTCCTCCCTAGCATTCTCCACCAGAGAATTATAGGCCGATTTGACAGAAAACTTTTTATCTTTGGAGAGAGTCCAACTCCAATTACATCTACTACCCATATCTTGGGTCGGAGGCGTAGACGACCCATCACCAGAAGAGGCTTGGACACGCGATCCATTTCTGAGCAAACCCAGCACAGAGGAGATAGACTTCCATATAGGGCTTCCTTTATTGACAGGAAGGCAGTCTCTAATGGAACCATGAGGATAGTAAAGTTGTTTCATAACTTGAGCCACTAGAGATCCCGGGGCCGTAAGAAGTCTCCAGAGTTGTTTAACCAGGAGAGCTTTGTTGAAATTTTCGACTTCTCTGAAACCAAGTCCACCCTTGTCCACCGACTCACACATTTTTGACCAACTGATCCAATGGAGAGCCTTTTTATCTGTTTTTCCACTCCACCAGAAGGAAGCAAAAGCTGAATTGAGTTTTGTAATGATGCCCTTGGGGAGCATAAACAGAGACATGGTATAGTTGGGGATAGACTGGAGAACACTGGAAACCATAATGGATCTTGCTGCTTGGGCCATGGGCTTATTCCAACTAGATATTCTTTTACGAACGGACTCCACCAGATAGGTAAAAAGATCAACTTTCCTCCTTCCTATCTTAAGGGGAAGGCCCAGGTATTTGGAAAAGCAAGGAACCTCTGGAACATTCAGCAAAGAAGAGATATTTCCTTTGATGTAGGGGGATAATTTTTTACTGAAAACTAATTCCGATTTGAGATGATTTATTTTGTGGCCAGAGGCTTGGAGGAATTTAGTAAGGATATGATTGAGGTGAGAGATGTTAGAGGGATTGGCTTTACCAAAGAGGAGAAGGTCATCAGCAAAGGCCAAATGGGAAATAGAAGGGCAGTTCGGTGAAAGCTTAATACCTTGGTAATCTCCAGAAATGTCGGACTTAATGAGGAAGCTAGATAGAGCTTCCTGCGCCAAGATGAATAAGAAAGGGGAGAGAGGATCCCCCTATCGAATTCCTCGGGATTTCCTAAAAGAATCACCTGGTTTGCCATTGATGAGAATCGAGCATCTGACTGATCTCACACAATTCATAGCTGGAATTAACCAATTCGGCGGGAAGCCCATCGAGGACAGAACATCTTGCAGAAAAGACCATTCCAATCTGTCATAGGCCTTGCTGAGATCCAGTTTGAGAGCGAAGTAACCATTCTTAACAGCTTGATTCTTCTCTAGGAAGTGTTGCAGCTCCCCAGCTAGCATGATATTATCAGTGATGAGTCTGCCCTTCACAAATCCAGACTGATTGTGAGAGATAAGGTGGGGGAGTATGTGTTGGATCCTGTTGGCCAAGGTCTTAGAAGCTATCTTGTAGATGAAGTTACAAAGAGCAATAGGTCTGAATTTGTCGATATCAGTGGCCCCCCATCTTAGGTATAAGGGTAATGAAATAATCATTCAGAGACTTGGTTTAATGGTAGAAAATATTTGATGAGAGACAGTAGATTTCCGTTCCTCATGACACAATACCCACCGTCAAAGGAATGACAAATGAGGAAAATGTGAGTACACAGAGCAACTACAGCTACACGTACAGATGGATTCACGCAGAGCATTATGCATGCGCATCAACAAGGCATGGACATAAGGACACATCACATATATTACTTAAGTAAAAGGTGAATACGGGCCCTTACTATTTTGCAAAATTAAAGCTATACACCTTACATAAAATAAGTAATAATATTCTAGGGACTTTCCCAAAATTCTATTACTGAAACCTTCTTTTTTTTTTTGAAAAAAAAACTTGCATCGGTCTCTTTATCATGAAATATATCTCATTTAATTTACAGTATGTCTGAGCTACATCTGCACGTAGGCATCATAGCTACATCTGCTATTTTTTTTACAAAAAAAAAGTAAACAGTAACTAGTCCGACTAATTTCAAATGGGAGAACTCTTGGTATGGGACGTGCGCGTCCGTTTCACTTTTCTTTTTTTCTTTTTTTATTTTTTTTTCTTTTATCATAAAACTTTAAAGTATTGTAATTTTTAATATATAAGTCCAAAATGAAAATAAATTATATCATTGTTTATCTTATTTCAAGCTCTTCAAAACAAGATCAGTCATGGATATATTTTGACAACTTTTAAAAAAAAATATTTTTACATGTATAGTTCACAATACATAAAATAAACTTGTACAGATGGTCATACAAACTTGTACAAATGTTCATTAAAACATGTACATCATCACGTAAAAACATGTACATCATCGCATTAAAAACATATAGATAGTTATATAAACCTGTACGAATAATTAAATATGTATATCCTTAAATTAAAACATGTACATATAAGGAAGAACACTTGTAAAGACGGTCATACAAACATGTACAAATGTTCATTAAAACATATACATTCTCATAATTGAACAAGTACATTCTCACATTTGAACATGTACATCGTCACATTAAAACATGTACATCGTCACATTAAAACATGTACATTCTCACATTAGAATATGTACATTCTCACATTAAAGTATATAACGGCTTCCAAATAGATTACCCTGACCCCACACACCCTAAAACCCACCATAGGAAAGCTAAAAAACATCGAAAGCATTTTTAGGGTTTATAGTGGCAGACCCTAAACCCGCGACCACAAACCCTATAAACCTGTCGAGTTAGTTGCTACAATGTAAAGTATAGAACGGTTTCCAAATAGATTACCCTACCCCCAAAACACCCCAAAACCACCCTAGGATAGCTAAAACGTCGAAGGCATTTTTAGGGTTTGTAGACCCTAAACCCGCTACCACAAACCCTAAAAACCTGTCGAGTTAGTTGCTACAATATAAAGTACTAAAAAATTCCAAATAGATTACCCTACCCCCAAAACCCACCCTAGGATAGCTAAAAAACGTCGAAGGCATTATTAGGGTTTGCAGTTACGGGTTTAGGGTCTACCACAAACCCTAAAAACCTGTCGAGTTAGTTGCTACAATGTAAAGTATAGAACGGTTTCCAAATAGATTACCCTACCCCCCAAAACACCCAACCACCCTAGGATAGCAAAAAACGTGGAAGGCATTTTTAGGGTTTGTAGTTGCGGGTTTAGGGTCTAACGACCCTAAACCCGCTACCACAAACCCTAAAAACCTGTCGAGTTAGTTGCTACAATATAAAGTACGAAACAAATTCCAAATAGATTACTCTACCCCAAAACCCACCCTAGGATAGCTAAAAACGTCGAAGTTAGACCCTAAACCCGCTACTACAAACCCTAAAAACCTGTCGAGTTATTGCGATGATGTACAAGTTTTTACGTGTGGATGTACATGTTTTAATGAACATTTGTACAAGTTTGTATGACCATTTGTACAAGTTTTTTTTACGTTTTGTGCACTATATATGTAAAAATAATTTTTTTCAAAGTTGTCAAAACATATCCATAACTGGTCTTGTTTTGAAGAGCTTGAATTTATATGAACAATGATATAACTTTTTTTTCATTATGGACCTATATATTAAAAGTTACAATAAGTTTTAGATTTTATGATAAAGTAAAAAAAATAATAGCAAAAATCTTGAAAAAGAAAAAAGAAAAAAAAGAAATGCGCTGCGCGCGTGAAAGAAGAAGAAAAAAAAATCCACCCTCTGGCTGTTCTCCATCCACGTAGGTAGACTCCGTCTTTGGTATGTAGCCATCTACATACATTTAGTTGTAGGCAAGATTTTGCCTTTAATTTATTTGTTACAAAGTATGTCTTTATAGTTAGTATATCATGGTCATGGTGTAATGAACACTTTTGAAAAGAAAAGTTGGTCTTTTAATGATCTGGTGCACTAGTATTTAACCAAAATAAAGTTTAGTTTTATAAATTGGGCATATTTAATATATAATATAAATATTGTTCATTGCACCATGGCCATGTCATATACATATATTGTGTTCATTGCACCATGATCCTTTTAATTCTCACTTTGAAAGTTTTATTGACTTTCGATCATATCAATTATTAGCATTTTGTGTTCTGCTCAAACTCATAGTACACTTTCAGGATGATTCTCATCTGTATGAAGCTAATATCTGCATGAAGGCTTCATAGGTATAACTTCCAAAAAAGTTTTGATGACGGGCAATCTTCGTCATTTTGATGGAAGAAAGTTAAGCCATTGATTCATCATACTATAGAATAACAATTAAAATGTGCGGTTGAGACATTTCCAATGTTAATCTAGTTTGGGTGTTAGAGTGTATATTTATATCAGAGGATAATGATAATATGTGAGTATAACAGTATAATAAGTAATTAAGGAATATACTTTTATTAATTGTAAAACTTTAAATCACCAAGATAAACATGAAGTTGTAGAATAAATCCTAAAATCTAAAATTAATTCTAAATTATAAAATACACAACAAAAGTTATAATAAACCAAAACACATAAAATGATCTTAAATACAAATATGGAAGAAACTCTAAAAAAATCTTTGATAATTTAGCATTCTAGGGTATTTCTAGGGTTTATGGTATCGTTCTGTGATTAATTTTTATACCCTTATAATGTTACAATTTCACTACAAGTTTTGAGGTTTGAAGTCAATGGTTCCACGATAAGTTATTAAAGTTTCAACTGATGATTAGTTACATTTACACATCCTTCTATAGTCATTTTCATCACTATTTTTGAAAAAGATAACACTAACAGTTATATATCTTTTCCCTTGGTCATTCTCATCGAATCATTGTGTATAAGAATATTTTTTTAGCATTTATCAGTTTATAGATCTTGATTTATTGATAAACGTGATGACTATACACGTTTGAAAACGAAAAACCAAGTTGTTGAAGTCGATTTTACGTATTCATTTAACCTTAGTTTTTATGTATCCATGATAATTTATAAATGTTTCCGCCGACAATTTGAAGCATGTAAACAACCTTCTATAATCGTTTCCATCATTGTTTAGAAAAGATGACACATTAAGTGGTATACTATATATTTTCCCTTGACCGTTCTCATCGAATCATTGCGTATAAAAATTTTTCTTACCATTAATTAGTTTATAGAAGCTTGGTTGAGTGATAAACATAATGACACCGAGTTGCTGGTGTCGATTTTACGCATTTAATAATTTAACCTTAATTTTTATGTATCCACGATAATCTATAAACATTTCCACTGATGATTATAAACATGTTCACAACCTTCTATAATCGTTTTCATCACTCTTATAGAAAGATGACACTAACTGTTATATATCTTTTCCTTTGGCTGTTCGCGTCTAATTATTGTGTATAAAAATATTTTCTTAGCATTATCAGTTTACATAGCTTGACTCATTGATAAACCTGAAGGCTATAGATGTTTGAAAATGATGAATTGAGTTGGAAGTCAATTTTACTTATTCTTTTAACCTTAATTTTTACGTATCCACGATAATTTATTAATGTTTCCATTGATGGTTAAAAACATATATACAACCTTGTATAATTGTTTTCATCATATGTATAAACAACAAATATTATAATATTAAAAAACTATTATACTATGACACGTATCTAAGTGTTAGAGGTGATCATTCGGGTGGGCGGGCCGGGCTAGTGGAAAATTTTAGGCCCGTCGGGCCTATTTTCAAAAACCAAGCCCAGGTTTTTTACATGCTCGGGCCGGGCTAGGCCCGGTTTTTTCCAGACTTTGCCGAAGCCCGACCCGCCCGGCCCGGTTTTTTAATTTTTTAATATAAATTAATAAAAAAATTTAAAATTTATATATATATATAACTTATTTAAAATTTATATATTATATATAATTTTTGTATATATTATATAAAAATTAAATATGTATATATTACATTTTAAAAATAATAATAAATAATATAAAATTAGGCCGGGCCGGGCTTGTCCACGGGTTCAAAAGTGTGTCGCGGCCCTGTCCAGTTTTTCATTCAGGCCTCATTTTATGTCCAGACCCGTCCGAAAGCCCTATCGGGTTCGGACTCGTCAGGCTTTTTTACGGGTCGGGACAGACCGAGCTGCCGGACCGGACACGTTATGATGAGCTCTACTAAGTGTATATAGTCATGCAAAAGTATTATATAATTAACTATTCTATAATAATTTATTGTAAAAGAAAATAAAATATAAAAAACACGCATCTTCCCCGGTATATAAAAAGAAGAAAAAAGAATTCATTGTAGGATAGAATTTATTCCGTCACATAATGAAGCCCGACTAATGATGTCGTGTTTCAGTTTGGACAATGATTTTTTTTTGCGAAATTGACGAGATAATATTGTTTAAGTTTCTAATTCATAAAGTATCACTGTTTTTTTCGTAATTCAGTTTTAAATATGGATAAACGTTGTCTAAAATTGATGAAACTTTACATGAACGATGCTAAAGTGTTATATTTTTGTCCAATATCAAATTTTTTTAAGCTCATATGTGACATGTGAGACCCAATGAACGAAAAAAACAGTAATATTTTGTGAATTATAAACTTAAACAGTGTTATCTTGTGAATTTCCCTTTTTTTAAATCAACCGCTTGACAATGATTTTTTTTATCTTCCTATATTTTAGTTAGATATTAATTACTAAAATTATATAATGTGTATATTTATTTAAATTCACCTATATTTTATTATTTTACTCCCATAATTTTCTAAACTACCAAATATTATTGAACTATATCTATGGATTTTAAGATTAATATTTACTAATTACAAATTCATTGAAAAAAATACTTTCTAAAATAAAATTTAGTTGTGGTGTTTTTAAAATTCTCTCCATTTTTTGAAATATACATTTACTTTAAAAAGATTTTTGCTTTGTATAAATATCAGTATGAAAAGAATATTTTGCTGAAATTTACCTATTTGAAAACAAGATAATTTGGTTTTTATTACTTGTCTCATGTGTTTATTATATTTGACCAAAACATACATCAAAAAATACCAAACAATAAAGAATAAAATACCATAATCTAGTCGACGGAATACTATATTCCATGTAAAATTATTTTAATTTATTAGATGGTACATACAAATAATAAAGAAGTTTGTTAGGATGTATCTAATTTCCTTTATTTTATCCAATATTTTTTATTTCATATTTGATAGTTTATATGATTAATATTTATTTCAAATAATAAAACTGATGCGGTGGGCAGTTACAGTTAATTCCTATTTTGTTGGGGGATATTGTTGTTTTTATTCTCTATTGGTTTTGTAAGTTGTAAATGCATGGTACTTCGTCGTGCATGCGGTTGGTATTTATCCATGCAAATGGATGGTACTTATTTTTACATGTGAATGGTACTTATTTATGAGTTTTTTGTGTCATTTTCAATAATTTGTTTTGGTTCTGTAAGTTGATGTAGATGGTACCATGTATTGTAAATGGGTGGTACTTCTTTATGCATGTGGTTGATATTTATTGATTCTAATGGCTGGTTTTTATTTTTATATATGGCTGATACTTATTTATGAGTATAGCTGGTACATCTTCCAACTTGTATCTAGTACTTACTAAGAATTACAGGTACGAATGGTTGGTACTTATTTTTACATATGGCTTGTACGTATATATAAGTGTTTAGTGTCATTTTCAACACTATGTTTTGGTTCTGCAAGTTGATGTACATGGTACCATGTCTTGTAAACTTGTGGTATTTCTTTATGCATTCGGTTGGTACTTCCATGTGAATGATTGGTACTTATTTGTATATATGACTGGTACTTATTTATGCGTATAGCTGTGACATCTTCCCAAATTAGATACTTGTTGTGGATGAGTATATAAATGTCATATGATTGTGGTGGCATTTCATGTATGAAAAAGAGGTACTACTTTAATAATATACAGACTCGGCTCGTGGGCTGTGCAAACAGACCTATGGATCAGGGCCCACTATTTTGGGGACCCAATTTTATTTACTCTCTTTAGAGTTTGTCATGAGAAAATTATAAAATATTTAAATTTATTTTATATGAAATGTTATATGGGTTTCATTTTACATATTTTAATTTAATAATATTTTTATCTTAAATTAATTTAATTGTATAAGGGATCTATTTTAAATTTTAACACGGGCCTTGGAAATCATCAAGAGAACCATGATAATATACTAGTACTTATCTATGTGTATAGCTGGTACATCTTACCAAATTAGTTACTTGGACGCTATTTTTTTGGTAACTACCCACCTCTTTTTTCTACTAAAATTACTATTTTGAATTAGTAATTGGAAAAACAAAAAATCTCAAAATCTGACATAATACCATGATATAATCTATATTCCACTCGGTGAGACCTGTTTTGATGAGCTTTAGGCCTAGGTGACAACTGATAAAGATAAGCTGAGCTAATTATGATTTGCGTGCAAGTTTTGTCATCCTCTTCATCACAAGTGCTGAAAGCGATTTATTGTGATTACTTACTTAAACTTCACTTTCAGATCACTCATTTGTCGCCATTAATCATCAACATCCATTTTAGAGTACATATTATTAATTGCTGGTTAAAAAACAAACCAAAGAATTCACCACTCTGTTTCTTTCATTCTTGTTCTTCATCATGTACAGAAGTATTTACAGAACACAGTTCAACTTTAGAGCAAATAATAAATCACAAACCCAGTTCACCATTCATCCATCTACACCATCAATCAAATCAGATCAGATCATGTATATCAACAGAATTAATGCAAATTGTTCTCAAAACCATAGATCGATCTTCAACAAACCGACCGACCGGCCGATCGGCTGCTATAGCTACCAATTACCGTCCTTAACAATCTTGAACTTCTCAAGAACGATCTTCCCTTCCTTGTACTTCTGCGACACTTCATAAGCCTTGAGGTACTTCCACCCGAGTGCTTCACCGCAGTCAGAGCATGAAACATCAGCCACTGTGTGTAGACCGGTCATCAATTGTCTGTCCTCTTTTCTTCCCATTACAACGTTCATCGCGTGTGAGAACAGGAAAGCTCGTCCTGACTGTGACTGCAATCGCAATTGCAATTGCAATTGAATACCCCCAAAAAATTCTAAGAAAGGGTTGTACTGATGAAACGAAGAATGAATGAAATTGAAATAGAGAGGGTTTACTTGAAAAGCCTTGGAGACGATATCGTCGTGCTGGGCTACGTAATTACGGCAGTGGTAACAACAGTAAAGCCTCGGATCGAATGATGATGATGATGATGACGAGTTATTGGTATTATTATCCGCCATGGGAGGAGGAATTTGATCGATCGATCGATTGAGCTCACGAAACGAAAAATTAAAGATAGTTAAGCTAACTCGGTCGCCCACTCGGCCGCTGGCTAATTTTGATAATCTGGGTGGGTTTTGGTTGTTTCTGGGTAATTTGGAGGCGTTGAAAATTCCACCCACCCACCAACCGAATAAAGAAGAAGATGAGAACTTTTGCTTGATTATCTATAGAAAAGATAGAAGGTCAGGTCATTAAACGTATCTATCTATGTTATGTAAGAGTGGTTGAGTGTAAGTTGCTCAACTGAATTAACCAATAGTATTATATAGTTAGTTCCTACAACCCAATTAGGGGTTATGTATTTTGATTAAGACTTTTAGTTAACCGTGGAACCAAAAAAAAATGAGTGCAATTAACTTGTAGTGATGAGCATTGTTATAGTGGCTGTTTAAGTATATATTAACATCCCCATCATCTACTTTTTTATATTAAATGTTTATGGTTAAACAAATGATTGATTGGTTTCAAAAAAAATAAAATAAAAATGATTGATTACTTCAGTGTTCTAAAATATTAGGGTATCCACAATAGTAAAAGTGGATTCCACCCATCAACAAATATTATTTTATTATCTCCTCTCACAATCTCTCTTACTCACATAGGTTCTCTAAAAAGGGGTGTCTTAGCTAAGAACCCCTCTCACATTCTCTCTCCTCCATCTCATCATTTTCTTTTTTCTCTTTTAACATTATGGGTGGAATCCACACCATTATGGATGCCCTTAGCTCTCAAATGACTAATAGTATCAAAATAAAACAATAATTGATTTCTAAGTATACACGTAGCTGCCTCGCTACTATAGGAGGCTAAGGACAGTACAGTCTAAATTGGCAACTTTATTGAGTAAAGTTATTTGGGGACCATCCATACCCCATCATGGTTTGGCAAAATAGAATACTCAACTTGTATAATTTTTAAGGAAAGTAGACAAATGATGCATGTACCCCTACTTTTTACTTTTCCATCTAAATAATAATTACTTTTATATTGAATAGTAGGGTTAAAAGTGGAAAAAAGTGTGTCAAAAAACTAGAATGACACATATTTTTTAACAAGAGTCACTACCTAAAACGACAGATATTAATTAACGGAGGGAGTAGTATTTTTCTACCGTGGCTATGAGGGAATGAGCAGAACACAGAAGCTACAAGTGATGATGATGATGATGAATTCGGCTAGTAGATAGCAAAAGTAAATTCATTCATATACTTCTTTCCCTTTATCAGGATAGCTTTTCATCTGATTGCCTTCTTCGATCTAGGGCTCTACGTACAGCATCTCCGTACTAGCTAGCTAGTCATCGTCTCTCCTTCTCTACCTTCTGTCTACCCCTTACCTTCAATGTCCTTTCATCTCCTCCCCGCGCGTACAAATCCTGTTATCAGGTGCCACACATATGAATTGTCTCATAATATTACCGGTTAAACTGATAAATTGATATTTACATAAAGACACATCCAAGTAGTAAGGTGGAGTAATTTAATAGAACTGAAGATATGTATATTTCTAATGCATATGGATCTTATATCTCGACCCTACTTCGATTCCTAACAGATGGGGGCAGCAATACAACATCAACGTCAAAAGAGAACGATGAGAATGTGCGCTAGCGTCCTTTGGGAGGGTTAGGTTAGGTAGAATAACGCACAACTTTGTATTGCTTTGATTGGCATGTGTTGGTCTTCGTCCCAACCTGTGTTGGGCCAATATGAGCCCACATGACTATCGGACATCTTTACATTCCTTTTAACTTTATTTCAATACAAAGTTTATGAGTTCTTGGGTTTGTTTAGGGACACCTGCTATTGGGTCAGACTGATGGAAATTGAGAAGTTATCTGTCTATGATTTTATATAAGTTGTCAGTTACTGGTTTTGGGCATCGTTTGATGGTTGCGGGCCAAATTTGACACTGGGTTAATGTAGCTTTAATCTACTTCTGAAAAGCCCACCAATTGGTATAAATTTCTCATGACTGTTCGTTTGGCACCTTAAATATTTGTGAAGTTAACAAAGGCAATAGAAGATTACCTTTTGATGTTTCTCCTTTCCCCTACCCGTTAACCACAATCAACTACAACTTCATTACAGCGATGTTCGCTCACTTGCTCATCTTCTTAATTATTTCTTCAACACCGACGCATCGAAAGAGGAGCATACTCCCTACTACACAGAGTCGCTAGTATTTCCCTTCCCTCTTTTTTTGTTTCATGCAGTACTTCCCTAACTTAGAAGCCAACTATTTACACACAGTGGAACAACAACTGTCATCCATCGGCGACAAAGTAACAACAACTGTGTAATTTTATTTCCTCTACTGTGCGAATAAAATTTGAATGTTGTTGCAATATATAACAACGAATTCTTGAACTTCTAGCTTATTCAATGCAAAACCCAGGCTTTGACGGTAGCGCAGAAGATCTTCAATGTGGATAAGGAATGTGGGTGTACAAAGCAAAAAGAGAAAAAAGTATAGGGTATACATGTAAAAGATCACTAACTTAAATCACCTTTATATTTCAAACGCAATAAAACCAAGCTCTATCATAAAGCTTGGCTTGCCACAAAATGCGGTGAAAAATAAGAACAAAATGCAGAAAGTCATGTCACATGTTTATCTTTAATGTGTCTTAATCCCTCACTTGCGCATCAAGCCAGTTATCGAACGTGCCCTTGATGTTTGGTGGAAAGCCTGTTGGTGGTTTTAAAAAGCAGAGATTGTTGTTAAGTCCTGCTGGTGGTTTTAAAAACCAGAGACTGTTGTTAAGTCCTACTGTTGAAAATTGAGAAGCTGTCTGCTGATAATTTTGCAGAAGCTGTCAATTGCTGGTTTTGGGTGTTTAGTGGAAGTCTGTTGATTTTGAAAATTGATAAATTGTCTGCTGATGGACGTTGTTCCCCAAACGAGCTCATTATTGAGTTACAAACAAAATTAAATGTGATTTCAAAGCTTTTAGGCTAAACAAGGTTTAATAAGATTTTAACAACAATAGTTTAGGTAATTTATATTGATTTATCTCTCTTTAGCCTCAAAAATTGTTCAAAATATCCTTCTTAATTTTCTTCATTTAACTTCATCTAGAAGATTTATCCATGTACCCATCCAAATATAGCAAAAATGCATTTCAGACTTGCTTTACACCCCTAATAAACTCCAACCAATGACATTGTTAATCACGCTGAGGTCACATGACCATTTCTCATCCACCCTCCTTCGGGGGAGATTTTTTCCATAGTTGGTGGCCTTTAAGTGGCCTTTTATAGCCGCCTCCTTGCCCTAGTTAGTAACCTTTTACAACTATTCGGTATTACGGGTCCATTTTCAGGTGGATCTTCTCTTATCCCTTTTTATCTTTATCTATTATACTTTTGGTTTTTGTCTTTTTCCTCTATTTTCTCTCACCTTAATACCTTATGCATGTCTAATTTCTCTAATGTTTTCATGTTTTGTTTTCCACTAGTGTTCTGTTGATGCTTATCTAGGTGTACTCGTTTTGAGATCGTTTGTGTGTTTCCTCTTGTTAGTGTTTTCATGACGAATTGAACATGGTTGTGCTTTTGGTTATTATTTTGACAGTAATCTACTGGGAAGATATCCCTTTCAGCTTTTACGTGCAAGCCAATCTCGATTTTGGAACGGTTTATCTGTTTGTAGATAGGGAGACGGTGGTTCCTTTGGTGCTGCAACCTAGATTAATTTTCCTCCATATTCATCTACAATTGGAATGAGTGCTAAAACCGGTGCAATGGCACCAGTGGCAATAGTTTGCAACCCGTGCAACCTCAATGAATCGTCCTTTTGAGGTAGAAGTTTCAACGGATGGCTCCAGTGTTAAGTCAAGTTCCTTAGGTTTTGATGATAGCAAACCTGTGTTGTTTATCTAACATGTTTATCTAAGTATGAAGTTCAGGTAAACAGGTGAAAGAGTGGCTTAGCACGCAAGGTTGCAAGCACACTCTGGTCATGACTAGTGCCCTACCATTCGGGCACCTGTCTGTAGAGCTCCTAGCGCACACGAGACATTAGATTAACACAACAACGATTCTTATCATCAGAAGTGTTCAAGAGACCAAGATATACCAATCAAGAACAAGTAAACCAACAACACATACGATCACATACAAGTTGGTGAAATTCACGACAAAGGCATGTTGAAGAAAGCATAATCATAACCAGATAACAAGACATAATCTGAGCTATAAAGAGACATTAATTACGTAGCATTAATGGAGCCATCAGACTAGGCAAGTGGACATCACAAAGAGCAACCGACCACCTGAGATCTTGCCTCCAACGTGTCCAACCAGTGAGCGACACGTGTCACGGTTGCACCTACAATCAAATTGGAGATCAGCCTACATTGTGCAGAGCTATTCTACTGGGAACAAAAGGAAACCATCTCCTATTGTATAACTTGTTATAGTCTGGTTGTTATAAGTTAACTTGCTCATGTATATATTCAATACACGTCGTATTGAATACACAAGTGAGATACACGTGAAAAAGAAGAACAATAAGTGTAAACGTGAGTCATGTGATGTGCATCTGAGTGTGTGTTTGCTAGACTTAATATTTCTTGTGTTTAGTAGACTGACAAGTTGGGGAACTGTTGGGGAACCGTAGGCCTGATGTCATGAAGGGTAGAGGACTTTGGTGATAAGTCCAAAACTGTCCTAGAGTCCATAGGTTAGGCGAAGGGAGATTAGGTGAATTTCTAGAGTCTAAATTCTCAATCGAAAAGGAGTTCCAAGTTTATGAATTATCAAGTCTTCACTTAAACTACCAAACTTACCTGACTCAATGACACGTCCACGATTGGTTGAGGACATATATTAAGCACTAGCTAGTCTCAATCGGTATCAGAGCAAGTCTCTTCTAGAAAGCTAACTACTTTAGAAGAAGATCAATGTCTCACTCAGTCCTACTAGCATTAGAAGAAGGGTCGGCCCCAAATCGACCACCACTCTTTAATAGAGAAAAATACACTTACTGAAAGAACAAGATAGAATTTCACATCAAATCTGATGATCCAAAGATGTGGAGGGTAATAACTCAAGGAGAATACGCTTTTCAAGATGTTCAAGGATCAAACATATATGTAAACACCATGAAAGACGATCAGGTCAAAAGGTTAGTATTCAATGCACGAGCTGTAAGAATCCTGCATTGTGCATTACTTCCTGAGCAATACTCCAAGATATCCTTTGCTAAAACTACCACAGAAATCTGGGAAACATAGGAAGTTACCTATGAAGGTAATGATGAAATCAAGAAAACTCGTATTGAGCTTTTACTTACTCATTGGGAGCTATTTAAGAAAGAAGAGAAGGAGAGCATTTCGGAAATGCACACTAGGTTCACCAAGCTAATTAATGAGATGCTTGTGCTTGGTAGAACTAACTCAAATGAGAATCAGATTAGGAAATTACTCAGATCACTCCCTACTTCTTTTGATATCAAACTCAATGTTATGCAAGAAGTCCATGAACTCTCAAAGATGTCTCTGGCGGACATGTTGGGATCACTGATGATGTTTGAACTCAAGTTACAACAAAGAAAATCTGAAAGCATAAAAAGGGAAAAGGCAAGGGTATATGTAACACCCCTACTCTAATCGGCTCCTAATCGTTTTACTTAACATTGTAATCGCAGAGGTAATCTAAACAATTGAAATACTGGTATCACCGTTCTCACTCGCCCATACGAGTAATAACGTGCTTGCTGATATATTCATAAATACGAAACAATTTCCCACAGTGACGACAAGAGATAGATCTATCCTTCCATTCCAACATAAAATACAATCATAGTGAGCATTCTAAGTACCCAAATCCTATACACGTTTCTAGGTTTGTATCAAAATACAACAGTGCATGTTTAAACAACTGTAACTAAACTACCCAGCGCGTCCCGCTCTTTGTCGACACCGGAAGCTGCATACCTGCAAAATATTTGTTTGTGGTATGGAATCAGCCCCTGCTGAGTATGTTACTACATGACTGTCATGCCCCCTAGGACCATCAGTTAATTGGTCGAGAGCATGCAATTCATTTTCATCCAAGTAGTTTAATATAAAAACTGTAAAGCAACAAATATATTGCAGTAAACTCAAATAGCAACAAGCCCCCGGCTTCACACATCACATCGCAATAACCAACTGAAAGCGTTACAACGCTTATATGAGTACGAAGACTCCACTCCACCAAACACTTAATAGTTCATAATTGAGTACGGCGACTCACTCGACCAATCAATCCACAATAATCCACACACAAGTACAGCGACTCGACTCAACCAGTTCACAAAATAGATATGAGTACAACGACTCAATTAAATCAATTCACAACACACATACGAGTAAACGACTCATTTCAACAAATCACCCATACATCACATAACCACATAGCATAACCAACGAACAACAAGGCGAGACAACGAGGATTATAAACAAGTATAGATTCCGTCTTTGGCATACAAGCTCAAATAATGTTCGCCTACTGTACGAGCTAATATAGTTGTTCGTAATTGTCAGTCATGCCTAATGACAACGTCTCGTTAAAACAAACATGTCTCTAAGTTACCCATCTCCTATGGTGGTCACCCACGGCAGTAGCCACTCCAGCGGTAGAGTCTCCGACGACGAACCATCTGTAGTCCGTTGGAAATTTATTGATACTTACGGATACCCACATGGTATCCTAGTATTATTTGATCACATTCACAGCAAGAGCCACATTCTCTTGATAAACTTATCTATACCATCGCATCATTTTACTATTTTTCCTAACACAGCAGACTAAGGTCGTTAGTCCAATTCAGAGTATGTCGACTCGGGATCTAGTGTTAGATACGAGAGTAGCGTTATAAAAGGCCAATGCTCCGTATATAAGTCTCGGATAATATATATATCTTATTATCCTAATGCTACAACATTTTACTTACGTTCCTTATATTACACATATAAGATAGCATCATTGCCGCTAGTTCGTTTTATAATATGTTCATATATACGAACGGTACTGTTATCGTACAATAGTAATAATAATAAGGCAACATTAATACACAACTCAAGCATATTAATTCACACAAGCAGACATTCAATCTTAACACAGATTTTCACACAATGTCTGAACCGAGGAAATCCTCAGAGACAATCAAGCCACATAAATTACATACCGTGCACCGGGATTATAAGACCGTGGAGTATGAATCAGCTAAATTCTCTGGCGATCCTCGAGACGCCTCTAACAATCTATTAATATGCATCACACTATGCATCAGCATCTCATACTAACAATACACTACGGCACCCCGTACCGTTACTAATCCATCCTGGTTTATTCCCCGTTGCTAACTGATAACGTTTGTCGGGTTTTCGGTTTAACTCGGGATTAGGAAAAATGCTATATTACATGTGTGGTTACGTCGTGTATATTAATATACTTAACCTTAAACGTTTGTTATCGCATGTAATTTAATACACATTTGTATATTACATAGTTTATCACTATATTGCATGTAATCTTAATCATATATTATACATCTCACCTCAGTATTTATTTTCCTAAGGTTAGTTTTTCCAAGTGTAATGTTGTATAATTCGTATTTGAAAATACTTTGAAGTATATAACTCCTTATTATTTCATGAATAACATAACATTAGAATTTCCTTATTCAATGTTTATAATTCTTTTCTTCTTACTATATCATTTTAATTATGATATTATATGGTTGTTTGAACCATATTGTATTTTTCACTCCAGAACATATATTTATTTGTATATGTATTATGGGACCATTTATTATATGGTAAATCTTTATAATATATTCATCTCTTTTAATGAATATTTCTTATATTATAAATGTTATAACCTTTATAACATTGAAAACCATATTATAAATTTTTATTCTAAAATTCCCATTATTTCCGAACAGCACCCTTGTTCTCTTAATTATTTACAAAATCCACCACATAATTTATATAATGTTATTTTATAGTTATATAACATATATTATGACATTTATGTCATTAAAACAATTATAACCTATAGTTATAAGTTGTTACAAAATACCAAATATACCATACTCTTCTCGTTTTTATTTAATTCCACTATACTTTCAGATTTTACAAATCAACCCCAAATTATATTCCATTGTCACACTTATAGTATATACCTTATATTATAATCCTTAAACCTTAATATAATTATAACTGAAATACCCCAAACCTTAATATAATGAACTATCTAATTAGGGGATACTAAGGCTAGAACGTGCCTTAGAAACATTAGAAGAAGTGTTAAACAACAATTTACACCAAAACATGCTTTAAGAACAATTAGAGCAAAAGGTGTTTTAAAGAGCACAAATAAATTAGGGAACTACCAATAAGTTCCCAAGAGATTTCAAATGTGAAATACCTCTAAGAGTAGTAATACGCATTAAGCGGAATTCATGTTTAAACCGAAAACGCACCTTAGAGCACAAAAATGTGCTTTAAAGAAAAAAATGTGCTTTAAGCATGTATATAGGAACGAAAAGGCTAATGAGCCAAAATACCATAAAGAAATAAGGGAAAAACAATTAAATGGTCATAGGAGCCATTGCGTATACACACAAATTAAGTATACAAAGTCCACAGTAAACAGGTACTAAACTGACGAAAGTCAAGGAGAAACCACTAAACGACTTGGTTTAAATTGGAAAGAGCAACATGCTATTTCATGAACAAAGTGACTTCATAAGTCTTATAATCAATCTAAGAACATTATGAAACCATTACCAAAGGAAACCAAGCTCAGAAACAACTTAAGACAAAATATGCCATAAAAACCCCTTAAAGCATATTTTGGATATATTGTCTTAAGAATGAGTCTTGGATGGTTTTAAAGGCTTGATTATATGTAAATGTACTAAAATAAAATAATAAAATTATTTTCAAAGCAAACCAAACTCTAAAAAGAGTTAAGACACAAAAAGGAGCCCGAAAACTCCTTAAAACGTGTTTTTGTGAATTGTCTTTGAAATGGGTTTTGAGTGGCTAGTTGGCCTTGTATACATACTAAAATACATGTATACTACCTAATATCATATTAGGAATTTAATTTGAAGATTTTACCAAAAAATTTACAAATATAATATTTAATGTGAATAGTAACCTCAAATAGTGCCCATTTAGTCAAATATTGACCAAGAATGGTCAGTGGTAAAAAATTGACCATCCTTGGCTATTGGTGTCGGCAAGGACAAAGGATAAGCCAGCTGCTCAATCAAGACACGAAAAGCATGTTGATGATTTGTTAGATTACTATTCCAATCATTACTTTATAATATTCAAATCATTACCTTTCCTTCTTTATTTACCTTTCCTTCCTTGCAATTGTCCCCTGAATAATTCATCAATCAGACCCTCATCCATCCTCTCTAGCCCAGAACAATTCGTGGCTCCTTCTTCCTTTGAAGAAAATTCCATTAGAACTCCATTTACTTAGATTAGAACCTTAAAGAACACCTTGTCTTGCACAGATCATAACTTTCTCATCTTAAGTCCAAATAACAAGCTTGATATCTCGTTGGAATCCTCTTTCAAAGAGCTTTACAACCATAGCTCATGAGCCCCCAGATTCTCAGGAAAAACCATGAAGAAGTGCCTTTGATTCTCAAGGTAAAACATTGCCTTCTTGGAAACTCTTCCTTCTTTGATTTTCATCAAGGCCGAGTGCCTAGGGTTACTAACCCTTCTTATTCTTCATCTTATTATATGATTTTGGAGCCAATTTCTCTAGCAAATTGCTGTCAAAATTTCAAAGGAAATCAAGCTTTAATATTAAGCTAAAGGTTAATTTACAAGGTAAATCCTACAACTACCTATTTCAAGGTTCTAATTGTTGATCTATATATGATCTAACATGGTATTTTTTTTTTTGGATTACCGAAATTATTGATGCGTTAGATTCAATTTTTAACACATTAAATGTTAATAATTTGTAAATCTAAAATTAGATTTATACTCCTTATGATATAAGCTTCGATATAAGCTATCATAATATACAAGAAAAATTCATATACTATAATTTATGGGGTGGCCGAAAATTAAGAGGTTATTAATGAGTTAGAAAAATTATCTAACTTAGTTAAATTAAAGGAATTAGAGTAATTAAGGGTAATATGTAAAATTTAGGAAGTTTTGGTACCTAAAGGTGAATACCAAAAATTAATGGGGTGAATATGGAATTTTTGAGAGTTTAGATGATGAGAAAATAATTGTAGAATTAAGTTTACAATTTATAAAGAGTTTATAAGGTTTTCGGTATATTTAAGGTTAATAAAAGATGGTATTTATATACTATAACATTAGATAATAAAATCTGGTGGTTTAGAGACGTTTAAAATGATTTTTGATGTTCAAATATCTGTAGGAAAATTAGTTACGAAAATTAGAAATTTATTTGGAGTTAAATTGGTTAATAAATGAGTTAGGATAAAAGAAAAGACCACAAGGGTGAAATGGTAATTTCCCTGGTCAAACATGGTCAAACTTGGTCAATGACAGTTTGTGAAATGTTTAGAAGAGCTAGAATAAAATTTTTAGCAAAAGATTAGATATTAAAAGGATAAAGGAATAAAAAGTTAAGTTAAATTAACTTTAGGGGTAATATTGTAAATACTGGAAAGTTAGGGGGTTTGACCATAAAAGACTGGTCAAACTTGGGTATGTTTTGGTAATTGACCAAAAGTATAGAAGAAATTAATTAAGAAAGACTTTGGAAGAAATTAGAAATAAAAATATAACAAGTTTAGAACTTATTATGGGTAAAATAGAAATTGAGAGAAAACTATGGGTAAGTAATGTAAGTAACACATTTTTATGTGTTTAGAAGGTTAAGGAAATTAAATAAAGAATTTAGAAACAAGTTGTAAAAGGAACAGAGTTAAGACGGGGTTAAACGAGACCCGTATATAACTTAGGGTATACGAGGGGTATACCCGTAATTTAATAAGTATAGGAGAAATCAATACTTAAAGTATTTTTAATGAAAATACAAGTTATATGGGAAAAAGAAATAAATACGTATTGATACGAAGTATCATACAGACGTATATGTAAATTTTGGTATACATGGAAAATTCCCGTATACGTGAATAGTACCCGTATACATGAATAGTAAATACGTATACATGAATAGTAAATACGTATACATGAATAGTAAATACGTATACATGAATAGTAAATACGTATATGTGAACAGTAAAATACGAGACGTATACGTGAACAGTAAAATACGAGACATATACATGAATAGTGAAATACGGCGAATAGTAAAAGACGAGGCCATATAAATGAATAGTAGAATATGAGACCATATAAATGAATAGTGAAATACGGATGAATAGTGTTATACCCAAATTTTTTACCCCATTTGAGTGAAGAGGGGTGTTTCTAGGTCTTTGAGGGAATAAGGTTCATATATGATCAATGATAGCATGAAAACTGAGATAGGTGGTATGTTTGACAAGAAATTATATTGGCATAATGGTAGAGAAGAGGGAGGAGTACAAGAGGTCAATGGTTCGAGTCTATTTAATGACAAGCATATTTTGTAGTTTTTGTTTTCTGCTTAATCCTTCTCTTTCTTTTCTTCTTTTATTTATAATTTTCAAAATTAGATTCTATTTGTGAAAAAGCCAATAAAAAAATTTCTTTCTATTTTCATTCATAGTTTATTTTCTTTAAAAAAATCCAAAACACAAAAAAAATCTTTTGAAACGTGCTTTAATGAAAAACAATCAAAAATTGTATTCGCAATATTGATTATCCATTCTTTTTTTCTAGATAATTCTTATTGTTATTTTTCATCCTTATCCCTTTTTATTCTCTTAATTCAAATACAAAAAAAAAAAAAAATCATTTCTATTTTGCTAGTAGTTTATTTTGTTAAAAAACAATGTTTTTCGAAATTCCCTCATTTTTTGTTAAGTGACTTTGAAATTTTTACTCATTTATAGTTTAGTTTTTTAAGGTTTTCTTTTAGATACATTTTTATTTTTCTTTACAATCTTATCTCTCACTTCCTGTTAACTAGCTTGTTTTTTTTTTAAATTCGGAAATTTGTTAAGTTGTTAAGATTCTCGAGCCTCTTTTATTGATATACCTCTCCACTCTTTGCACTGTATGATCGCTGCATACTCTTGTTATAAGGGGGGACGCACGATCATACCATCGTTATACCTTCGTAAATAAGTGGCCATCAGCATTCATCGCCAATCTCATTAATGGTGGCCACGGGTCCGGTTCCACCGGTTCCGGTTCCGGTTCCGGAAAATGTGTATTCGTATTCGGAACCGGTCTGGGCGGTTCCGGTTCCGGTTCCGATTCCGGTTCTGAAATCTGGATTCGCTTCGGATTCGGTCAAAAAACCGGTTCCGACCGGTTCCGGCCGGTTCCGGTTCCGGTTCTGATCGGTTCCGAGCGGTTCCGGAAAGATTCGATCGGCTCTAGTTGCTTCGTTTTAGCTCCGATTTGAGATCTGTTTGAGCGCACACGTTGCTCTTTTCATCCACTTTACTCCTAGATAGGTTATTCTTCAAGTTTATAATCTTAAATGTGTAAGAAACAAAGACTTAGGAATTTTTATTGAATTTACAAAAATAAGGAACAAAGAGAATTTTATTATATGATTCACTGCCTCATTAAAACCTTATTAGGTAAAAACCCATTGGGAAAACCCTAATAAGGAAAAAGAGTACAGCTACTACGAGGTTACATGATTTCAAAGTCTTAAAAAAAAGATTACATAGAAAGAAAGTAATACTAAATTACTAATACATTCTAAAATATTACAAGATAGAAGTCCTAAGTGGTGTTATCCCCATTCATCTCATACCAATCATCATGTTGGCCTTCATATTGCAATGCACTTGCTTGGGATCTAAGCTCGGCTAAGTCCCAATCATACTTCTGAACACAAACCTTGATTGAGTCTGGTGCAAGGCTTGATCTCTTTTCATCCAATACTTGTTTGCCCGCACTAAACGCCAACTCTGAAGCCATGGTTGATGCTGGAATTCCTAGCACGTCTCGGGCTATCTTTGAAAGGATTGGAAACTTGGCTTCATGTGCTTGCCACCACTTAAGAACATCTATATTACCATCATCATCAACAAAAATAAATGTAAAGTTAATATAATCATCATATGTACAAAATCCGGAGCCCGATTGAACTGATCTTGGTCTTTTCAAAATACTAGAAATCAAGGAACTGCTTTTGCTACCAGGGCGTGGTGGTTTAGAAGAGGAACCACTACCACTAGTAAAAGAAAGTTCCCCCGGACGATACTTTGAAGTATATTCATCGTGTAGCTCTTTCAATGCTATATTAACCTTTTGTACATATTCCTTAACATAACCAACGGTAACTTCAACCGGTTCCAGGGCGGTTCTGGTTCCGGTTCCACCGGTTCCGGTTATGGTTCCCGGTTCCGAATCCGACGACGGTTCCAGGCGGTTCTAGGCGGTTCCGGTTCCGGGCCCGGTTCAGACCCGAATCTCAAAACATGTATTCGTATTCGGAACCGGCTGAGGCGGTTCGGTTCCGGTTCCGGTTCCCGCCGGTTCTCGGCCGGTTCCGGTTCCAATCGGTTCCGAGTAGAACCACCGGTTCCGGGTAGAACCGGACCCGATGGCCACCATTAAATCTCATGTTCTACTCCCGGTTTCTTAAGAACCTCGTAGTCCTTTTGTGTTCATGATCTGTTGTCAGCCGACATCCCGGTTTTACGTTTTCTTTTGCTTCACCATTCCACTGTTATGCATCACGAGTAATCACCAAAGCATTTCACCATTGGCTGCTTGATTTTCGTCATTCCTGCTGCGATCAACAACACCGACATCCCATTTCTCAGATCACTACCTCACTGAAGTAGCTATGTCGTGATTGCCACCATCAACTGTAAAGTTTGAATAGATTGTGTATGGTTATGCAGAAGAAAGCGACCAGAGAGCCCAGTCGAGAGAAGTAGTTCTCGAGAATTGGGAGAGTTTTCCATTATGAAGAAAAGGGATTCAAATTACAATGCGATAAAGAAAGAGAGGGTAGATATATATAAAAGCTAGGAAACCAGACAAAAGGTCGTGGTATAAGGAACTAATGAGAACTAGGAAACTAATAAAAGGAGAATTAAAACTAGAGAGCTAATAAGGAAACTATTTAAAAACTAGGAAACTAATAAAAAGGAAACTAATGAGAACTAGGAGACTAATAAAAGGAGAATTAAAACTAGAGAGCTAATAAGGAAACTATTTAAAAACTAGGAAACTAATAAAAAGCTATATACTGTACACCCCCCCGCAAGACGAGAATGGTGATAACCATTCTTGTCTTGAGATAAACATCTAGAAATGAGAAATGCCCATTGGCAGATACTGGGTTTTGTACTGTTTTCCTGTTAAGCTTTTGGTCAACATGTCGGCCAATTGAAAGGAGCTTGGGATATGAGAGATCTCAATTAGGCCTTTCTGGAGCTGATCCCTCACGTAATGACAGTCTATCTCTATGTGCTTTGTTCGTTCATGAAGAACCGGATTTCGGGCGATGAAAACAGCAGCACGATTGTCACATTTGACTGGAATGGGGATGTTGTCTGTGACACCCAACTCGTGAAGAAGACGACTTAACCAAGCAAGTTCAGCAGTGACTTTGCGTAAAGCTCTATACTCAGCCTCGGCGGATGACAAAGAGACGCATGCCTGTTTCTTGGATTTCCAGGAAATTGGGGAACCACCAAGCTGGATGTAAAAGCCACTGACTGATCGTCTGGATATGGGACATGACGCCCAGTCCGAGTCGCAGTAGGCAACAAGTTGTTGAGATTTAGAATTGTTGAGAAAGATTCCAGTATTAATAGTCCCATTTACATATCGTAAAACATGTAAGGCAGCACCGAAATGACTCACACAAGGAGCATTAAGAAATTGACTCAATAATTGAACACTGAAGCATAAGTCGGGTCTGGTGTGAGTCAAGTAATTCAGTTTGCCAATTAATCTTCGATACTGCTCAATGTCTTGAAGAGGTGGACTATCTTGTGGTAATAATTTTAAACCTGATTCCAGAGGACTAGCAGCCACTTTACTGCTGTCAATATTGAATTCACGAAGGAGTTGTTTAGAATATTGCCTTTGTGTGATGACTAAACCGGTGGAAGTTTTCAAAAACTCCATCCCGAGAAAATAACAAAGACCACCCAAATCTTTAATTTTAAATTCTGCATCTAGGCTTTTCTTTAAACAATGAATTTCATCCAGATTATCTCCACATATTAATAAATCGTCAACGTAAACTCCAACGTGGACAACTGAATTATTAGCATGCTTGGAAAAAAGGGAATAATCGTTATAGGAACTAACAAACCCTTTTTTTCGAAGAAAGGTAGCCAATTTGGCATACCACTGCCTTGAGGCTTGTTTAAGGCCATAAAGGGAACGTTTGAGATGGCAAACCATGTTCTCACCTTCCACGTCCAATCCATCTGGTAACTTCATGTAAATGTCCTCATGTAAATCTCCATGAAGAAACGCATTGTTGATGTCCAACTGATGAATCTCCCATCCTCTCTTAACTGCAACGGCCAGCAAGGCGCGAATAGTGGTCATCTTCACAACTGGGGAAAAGGTTTCAGAGTAATCTATCCCATACTTTTGGGTGAATCCCCGCACAACTAATCTGGCCTTGTACCGTTCCAAAGTACCATCTGCTTTTAGTTTAACCTTGTAAACCCATTTACAACTGATTGCCTTCTTTCCTTTTGGTAAAGGAACTATGTCCCAAGTATGATTACACTCCAAGGCATTTATTTCAAGCTGCATGGCAAGGCGCCATTCAGGATGAAGGTTGGCTTCTGTAAAAGAATTGGGTTCTGGTAAGATGACAGGTCTAGGCTGAGCAGAGGTAACATTGAAACTATATGAAGAGTTAGTGACATACTGTTGTGGTGCAGCAGTTATGTCTGTTAGAGAACAGAGGGCTAAAACATTATTTGAAATTTGCTCATTATTCTTCAAGCGATCAGTCAAAAGGTCTGTAAAGAACTCATCTTCAAGAGACTGAACAGATGAGTTTCCCACAAGATAATCACGCAAGTGAGATGGTTGTGTGTGAACCCTGGAAGATCGCCGAAGGGATGATGTTTCTGGAATAGCTGTATCAATAGGAAACACATTTCCTGAATGTTCAACTTCGTCAATATCTGCAGCTGTTTCTGTAGCAACTACATCATTTGAGTTCCTAATGTCTTGAGCTTCTATTACATTTTGTCTAGTGGAGGAAGCAGGTGATCCAACCGAATCAGGTAAGATAGGACTATCTTGATTTGTAGAGACAAACAGTCTTGGAGAATTATCACTGACGGGATGTATGAAATCCAAATTGGTGGGAAATAATACACTATCTTGAGAATCTGTCTGTTTTCCTTGAAAAGGAAAAAATTTTCATAAAATTTAACATCACGACTTTGTATGATGACTTTGTCTGAGAGCCTCAATAACTTGTGACCTTTGCTAACTAAACTTGGCCCTAGATAGACACACTTACTAGCTCTTTCTTCAAATTTTGGTTTATGTGGTTTAACAACAGCAGCATAAGCTAGACACCCAAACATTCTTAAGGAATCAAACTTAGGTTGCTTGTTATATAAAATCTCATAAGGTGTCTTTCCTGCTAAAACACTAGACGGAAGTCTATTAATAACATAAGTGGTGAATAGTATTGCCTCACCCCAATACTCTATAGGTATCCCACTCTGAAAATATAAAGCGCGAGCTGTCTCGAGGATATAACGATGTTTTCTTTCCACAATACCATTCTGTTGAGGGGTATGTGGACAAGACCGCTGATGAATTATTCCTTGTGATTGAAGGAATTGAATTCCCTCTTTTGAAGCACCTAATTCATACGCATTATCTGACCTAAGGATTTTAATTTTCTTTGAAAATTGTCGCTCTATCATGGCAATAAAATCCTTGATATAAGAAAAAGAATCAGATTTCTTCCTTATTAATTTGACCCAAAGACATCTGCTTTTGTCATCAACTAGACTGAGAAAATAGTCAAATCCATCATGTGTGGTATGAGAACATGGGCCCCAAACATCCACATGAACAATATCAAAACATTCATTACTACTACTTTGGGAATTAGGGAAAGGGAGCCGATGTCCCTTTGCCCTATTACAAGCATCGCAGATGAAACTGAAAGGAATATCCTTGTTGTCTAAAATTCCTAGATGTACTAGTTTTTGAGGGGGAACATGTCCTAAGCGACGATGCCAATACAAGGCTTTATTCTCTATCGAAACATTGCAAACCCAGACCGATCTGTTGTTGCTCTTCTGACTCCAGCTTCTGTTTGTTTTGGAAGAACTGTCCAAGGGCTTTTGCATCTAGCCAATACAGACCCTTGTCCACCGTGCCAATTACTATCTCAGTCCTCGATTTCAGGTCCTGTAAGATGCAACAATTTTCATCAAAAAGAATCTTACAACCAGTCTGCCGTGCAAGCTTGTGAACAGATAACAAGTTATATTGAAAGCTTGGAACCAGGAGAACATCTGGAAGGAAAAAACTACTCCCTAAATGAATTTCTCCCACTTTCTGCACATCTCGTGATCTACCATCAGGCAGGACAACAGCATGACTATTCTGCAGATTGACAATCTTAGAGAAGAAATCTTTTCTTCCACTTAAGTGCTCAGAGGCTCCCGTGTCAATGATCCATTTATCTATCTTACTAACTCCGCTATAATTAGCACTAAGACAATAAGTTGTTTGTTTAGTGATAGGTGCATTACCTGCAAAGTTACAAGTAGTGCTTCTGTCATTAGTGCTTATTTTCTGCAAGCAATCGATCAGGAGATTTATCTGCTCTTGGCTGAAGCTAGGGTTGCTGCTGTGTTGCTTTGTCTGGCTTATACCTTGATCACTGTCACTCATGGCAGCACCAATTACTTTCTTATTCTTGCCAAATTTCCAACCTGCTGGGAAACCATGCTTACCATAGCATGTGTCTTCAGTATGCCCAATCTTTTGACAATGTTTGCAGAAGGGCCTTCCAGGAAATCCATGTTTTGAGTAGCAATTGTCCTCTATGTGGCCTAGTTTCCCGCAGTGGTTGCAAGACTCTTTCCCTTTCTTCCCCTTTTTATCATTGTTTTGCCACCTGATGAATTGCTGCGGTTTATGAGCCCCATCCACTACATTAGCGAAGGTTTCTGAATTGATATCACCCTTTCTACGTTTTCCCGTTTCTCTTTGCCTTTCCTCGGAGAGAATTAGAGAATATGCAGATTCCAGATTTGGCAGAGGTTGCATCATGAGAATATTTCCCCGAATATTCAGATATTGACTGCTCAAGCCCATAAGAAAATCCAAAACCTTATCCTCTTCTAGCATTTTATCAAGTTTCTCAGAACGACCACATTTGCAGCAATCACAAGCACTAATATTAACAACAGCAGTTAATTCGTCCCAAATACGTTTGAATCTGTTGAAATATACACTTACAGAGTCGGTACCTTGCTCAAGACTATACAGATCCTTCTTCAGGTTGAAGCGACGAGTGCCGTCAATGTTATCATACCGAGCGAGAAGGCCTTTCCAGATTTCTCTAGCCGTCGAATGGAAAATGAAAGTCTCGCATATGTCTGTGTCTAAAGCGTTCAATAACCAAGCCATGACTAAACCATTGCATCTGTCCCAGGCAGCAGTCTTGACAGAATCATCAGTCGGCCTCTTGATAGAACCATCGATCATCCCGATCTTGTTCTTTGACGACAACGAAATCAAGACAGTTCGTTTCCAGGTTTGAAAACCATTCCCATTGAATTTGGACGCAATTATCATTCCGGGATGTTCCGCGCTGTGAGTATACAACGGATCTCCTGGATCGATGGTTGAATCCTTACTCTTAGTAAGCGATTCGATGAGTTTCTCAAAGTTTGATATAGCTTCTCCTGCCATCTTGAATCGAGAAGCGAAGGGATAACGAAAGGAAGAGAGAAAAAAAAAATTGGGAGAACAGTCGACCTAGCAGGATTGACGCTCCGATACCATGTAAAGTTTGAATAGATTGTGTATGGTTATGCAGAAGAAAGCGACCAGAGAGCCCAGTCGAGAGAAGTAGTTCTCGAGAGAATTGGGAGAGTTTTCCATTATGAAGAAAAGGGATTCAAATTACAATGCGATAAAGAAAGAGAGGGTAGATATATATAAAAGCTAGGAAACCAGACAAAAGGTCGTGGTATAAGGAAACTAATGAGAACTAGGAAACTAATAAAAGGAGAATTAAAACTAGAGAGCTAATAAGGAAACTATTTAAAAACTAGGAAACTAATAAAAAGGAAACTAATGAGAACTAGGAGACTAATAAAAGGAGAATTAAAACTAGAGAGCTAATAAGGAAACTATTTAAAAACTAGGAAACTAATAAAAAGCTATATCTGTAAACATCACGAGTACGTACGTTTTTTTTTTTTGGGGTTTGTGTATTGAAGTCAAGAGACGAGGAAAACCGAGGGGGCCGCACTGTGATTACTGCAAGAGAAGGAAGAGGATAGGAGGGAGTTACTGCAATCTGTTTTGCTATGAAGAAACGACAAGAAGGGAATCAGGTACGGTGTCCATCTTCCTTTCTTGTTATTGTTCAAATTTAGTTTTAATATTTCATTGTTACCGGCCGGATGAAAGGTTTACATGTCTTTTGGTTTATTAGCAATGAGAAGGGCATGATGCTGAAATGTATATGCTACGTACAGGAACATTGAATTGATTAATGATGTTGGCATATTGGATGGGTGCTTTATTTATTTATTTATTTATTTATTTTTCTTTATTTTTACTTTTCTTTTTTGTTTCTTTCTTATATATTTGGTTATGTAGTTAATGGCTGCGTGCTTTATTTTCTTTCCTTATTTTTTCTTTTTTCTTTTCTTCTTTGTGTTTCTTACGGCTTTAATTCGTCATGTTGTTAGGTTTTGAGATAAGTCGAAGTAATATCGTGGTTAAATTGTTAATCCTCGGTGTTTTAATATTTTTCATTTGATATTTGAATTCGTAGGTAATAATATGTATGGAATGTTTAGTCTGGTTGTGTTCCAACTAGCAAAAAGGATAACCTCATTGTCAGTTTAGCCTTAGAGTTTGTAATATTAGAGGAAAAGTGATTTATAAGGGTAATGAAAGAATTTGAATCCTTAGAAATTTCATATCAAGCCCCCGGACCCATAGCTCTAAAAATTGTAACAATATTTCCTTTTCAAGTTTAATTGGTTAAAATTTAGGTGGCGACTCTATCTAGGTTTGTGTGGGCCAGTTAGATTAATTAAACTTTAATTCCATAATTTCGGTTTAGTTATTCTAATTGCAAATCGAACCTTGAGGTCTTAAGCTCGATACTTAAGGGTTCAAAAACCACGCCCACAAATAGTGAAAAATACGAAAACCTAATACAATGTCCGTATAAGTCTAAAGTTGCTAACAGTGCAACTAAATAACTGCTAACGACGTTAGTATGTTAATGAAATAGAATTGAGCTTGAAAACGCTCCTAAATGAACGAACCCGTTTAACAGTATATTATTATACCTGGGTTAACCTAGAAAGAGGTTTAAGTTGAAAAGAGAACCAAACTAGTTCTAAGACACATGATACTAATACTAGTTCTAGTTACAAATCTAGATAGTCAGAGGCGTTCGACGGATTAGGCGAACGTGAGATTAAGAGCTAGCCAATCTCCGGTGTACGGTATGGGATTCTTGTAGCTTGTTTGTTACGGGGTCTACCTCGGTTTGTGTGCTATGTGTTATTGTGATACGACCAGACAGGATTAAGCATGAAACCGATTTACTGTATTGTTATTGTGCATCCATTGCACCCTAACACGACTTGATTCAGAGCTTGTTCATTAACTATGATTAGTAACAATTGTACAAGGTTATAAATACTCCAAGTTGTTAGTAGGTTAATACCGAGAGAGGTTTAACTAACCAATTGTCAATGAGACTTCAACTAACTGGAATTTGGGGGAAGAGGAATCCGGGACTGACTCCGGTCATGCATGTTTAGGTTAGGAGGTCGGCATCTGTATCAGATCTATCTTCCGCATATGGCTCGTCTACGACTTGTCGCCTAGGGTCGACAAACAGACCCGACCACCACTCGAGTGAACAGTTCGAGGTGGGAGGCAAATTCAGGAGGCGCAGGAGGGTCAAGCCTACACCCCTCATAACTCAAGAATTAATGTTTTTAACCCAATGGAGCTAATAACTCATTGGCTAGGGTTACCTTGACCAAACAAAAATAAACAATTCAGTTAGAGAACAGCCAGTTCTTTTAAGAGAACTGTTGACACTTATAAGGTATGATCAAACACGAGAACTAAATAATTCTCAGGCCTCGGGAGTTAGAAATCTAACTTATATCATTAATGGGCGTCCATTACGACGTTCGATTTATTTGAGCTGTGAATGTTTCACATAAATGTGTTGTTTGTTATCGTACTTCTTATTATTATTTGTATGAATAAACATTGCATGTATACAACAAAGTAGTCGTGTGTAACCCTGCTAGCTTGTGGGTGTAACACCCCATCCAACATTAACACACTTAACAATAAACTGCAGCGGAAAACTTCCTTCGTCACATTACTTAACTCATTGGTGTTACACGCCGTTACCACCCACGTGGCTAACAAGGCTATTACGCATACATTGTACCGGTCTGATGGACTAGATTCCCGAGCGACTACACATTACTGTCCCTTTCCATTAACAACAACAACAACATACACCTTTTGATTGTACCGAGTATTCACAAACTAATGCCGATAACAATTTCGGTCTTACTACACCTACTGTACATATATAACTTAAAAGATTACCCATGTACATACGACTACCCCGTCCTACTCTCGAACGGCTTCCAGCTCCTTGTACCTGAAAATAGGAAAGAAGAGAAAAGGGGGCCCCCAGGGGCTCAGCACCTTTGCTGGTATGGTAATCCCGCAGCCCGCATGCTACCGGGCCACGCACAACTACTTGTCGTCTTAGCATGCGGTTGATTATATTTGAATCATGCATGTAAACTACAAATACACAACACATTACACTGCACAACAATGGCTCATTAAAACAGCCAATACAACTACACTTAACAAATCACTCATTGTGATCTTTACCCCTAGAGTGTTTTCTCCTTTAACGGAGCTATTTCCTTAATAGACGACACATACTCACCATTCGGGTTACCCTTAAACGCATCTTACAAATAACTGGCATTCATATCCATAATCCACATACTCCACATCTTAACAACATATCACATCACATCGCAATAAGAATTGCAGCACAACAATAATACATAACATAACGGGAACGGTTCCTTTACAAACCGGCCCAAACATAGTCAGTTCACTTGTAGCCTAGAGAATGTTGCCAGTCTCATGATAAGCTCGTTACATAAGTCGTTACCGTCTCGTTAGATGAACGGATAACTTAACACAAGGTGCCTTGGATAGTGATCCAAGCACACCGAACAAACATAAACATAGTATGCCCCTGTGGCCCGACGTGAGTCAGTAAAATAGCCTTGGTTAAGCTGAAGGGAAGGTTGGAAACCAAATTGGAAAACAACCATAACATACAGAGAGGATCGAACCTGATATGACAACAACCCCCATACTCACACGCGTGGCCGGAACAGACCGGACTCCTCACTTCCCCTGTTAGCACTTGTTAGTAGTTCAACATTGTACTCAAATAACGAATCACAAACATTGGGTTAAGTCTTGTTAGACACACACACAAGGGAAGAGAGAGTCATACATTCACACACACAAACATCACACACAACATCACATGACTAACTCACGCATAGCCGTGGTTAGAACGTTCCTTAGGTCGGAAATGTTATCACCGGATACCGTTCTCTTACGTTTACCTAATAGTGGTTAACTAGCCCTTCATGCGCATTCGAGGTTACCGGTATCGGCACGTAAACACAACAACAATAACGACTGTAAACTCGTTTCATGATTATCTTATAACGTGGCAAACATACAGAAAAACACATTGGCATACAAGCCGGTGTAATCCGGTAGGACACAGGTTGCAAGAAAACCATACCTGTACACCTGAGTCCACTCTATCATATCCACTATGTTCCTCGAACGATTCTCGACAACTGGTATATACATGTACTTTTAATTAACATCGGGGTAACATGATTGTTTAAATTCTAATGCTCATAACTTATCCCCGTTAACTTAGTTAAAACCTCACATTTTAACTTGTTTTACTTTTACATTTCAATACAACTTTCCCCCCACTAAATTGTCATTATAACTCACTTAACATGTCCTTAACAATCTTATAACATCATTACTTAATAATCCCCATCATCCTATACCTTAACAATGTTTTTGGTCCATACAGCGCCTTGTCCGAACTTGTGTCCGGACGTCCCAAGTTCGGACACTGTTCGAGGCTCAAATGGGTGTAATTAGACAACTGTCCGAACATGCGTCCGAGTTTCCCAGTTCGGACGCTGTTCGAGGCCAAAACAGAATATAGAGATAGGTGTGCCGAACGTCCAAGTTCGGACGGTAGTTCGGACACTGGTTGAGGTTTAGAAGACTTACGCGCAACAGGGCATGTCCGAACGTCCTTGTTCGGACGGTAGTTCGGACGTGCCCAAAACTCCATTTTCTATACCTTTAAACACTTACTCATTTCTTGCCTAAATGCTCAACACTTATAGTATTTCCCCCTTAGGTTTATAGCATGTCCCCACACATTATTTAGCCCACCAAAAATACTTTATATCCTTCCAAGAATTTTCTTCACAAGTTCAAACATCTTCCTTACCTAAACATCATTTCCTCCTTGTACATCAACATTACCTAAACCTTAACAAACTCCTCCAAGACTTTAGTACATCCCAAAACACCCATTGGATTTCTAGAACTTCCAAGATAATGCCTAAATCCTTTTTGCCTTCTAAAACACCTTAATGCACCTTTCTTCCCTAGTAAAACACTTAATCATTCTAAACACTTCTAAACTCACCAAAACTCTTTTTAAACACTTAGAACTTCTTATACTTTATCTAAATTTTGACATGGGTTTTTCTAGCACATTGCTATACCAAAGCACATAGCTTTCACCATTAGACATTCAAGAACACCTAAAATCCATCAAGAGTATTCTCACACACAAACACTTAGGTTTTCACCTTTTACAACCAAAAACACTAATCACTTAATGCACATTCCTTACACACATCCCAAAACACCCATTGGATTTCTAGAACTTCCAAGATAATGCCTAAATCCTTTTGCCTTCTAAAACACCTTAATGCACCTTTCTTTCCCTAGTAAAACACTTAATCATTCTAACACTTCTAAACTCACCAAAACTCTTTTTAAACACTTAGAACTTCTTATACATTATCTAAATTTTGACATGGGTTTTTCTAGCAGCACATTGCTATACCAAAGCACATAGCTTTCACCATTAGACATTCAAGAACACCTAATATCCATCAAGAGTATTCTCACACACAAACACTTAGGTTTTCACCCTTTTACAACCAAAAACACTTATCACTTAATGCACATTCCTTACACACAAACATATTGTTTTTCCTCCTTTAACCATCCTAGACACTCGTCTTCACAAAGAATGTTTCTTTACACACATCTAAATCCTTAAACTACACTACATCACAATATAGTGCATAACTTAAATTGCTTGGCACTTAGGCCCTTAAATAACATGACTCATAGGCCCTTAAATTCATTAAACTTAAACACTGAATTTCCCACATATATATTGCCTTTGACCTACAAATACACTCAACATCTCATATGCCCTTTAATAATCTTCTTAAGAACAATTCACTAGGTCTTTTGCCATTGGCTCCTTAGGTATTTTATTAAGCAATACAGGCTCGTTTTTCCTTAGGAATAAATTACATTAGGTTAGCACATTTACCTCTTTCTTCAAGATTTTTACTTGAACACTCTTGTTCTTCCTTGTTTGGAAATCGGCAAGAGTACTTGGCTACTTGTCAATGTTCTAATCAATACACAAGTAAAACCAATGAGCATTCAAGCTTCATGCTTAAACTCATTTACAAACCCTAGGTTATATATTGTCTTAGCACATTAGGATAGTTGTTTTACCTTGGAAACAAAAGAGAGCTTGAATAAGCATCAAGAGAGGACTCCTCCTTGTCCCTTGAAGATTGAAATGGAGCTATGAAAGAACAAGAGAAGACACCATCAAAGGTGATTCTCGGTTACACACAAAAACAAGAGGGAATATTGTTTTTCTTTGATTTTCCTTACCTTGAAGCAAAGGAGAATAACAAGGCATGAAAAGGTGAGCTCAAGCTCCAACAATGGTGAATCTTCATGGCACCGAAATGGAGTTCTTGAAGATTTGAAAAGATAGAAGTGTGGAGCTTGCTCCAACTAGAAGAATGGTGGTCTTTGTTTTTGATTTGGCAAAGGGAGCTAGAAGATACAAGAGTTCAAGCTTGAAGATGGTGCTTGAGCTGTAGCATCACCGAAGGAGAAGGGAGAAAAGGATTGGAGACCGTGTGAAATGAAGAAGAAAAAAGAAAATGAGAAGGAAGGTTGCTTTTGGAGATATTTATGCTAAAGTAAATAGTAACTTTGCTTTGTAACTTTTCCTTGTTTATTTGATTGGTCAAGTGTGGTGAGTCACACATGAAAAACCTGCCCCTTAGTGTTTTAGGCCTAGTCATGGTCTTTGTTGACCAATTAACTTACTTATATTGACTTATGTCATAAACTAGCATTTTTTGTTACTATTCACTAAAACAAGGCACATAGATGTGAAATTTTGATTTCCCATTGATTTAGACCTTCATGTGATACTAAGTAGTACACATGTTAATTAAGAGTAATGATGGACATTTAGCCATTCAAAACTCATTTACAAGACAATTTTTCAAAAATGTGCTTTAAGACTCCTTAAAGCACATTTTTTTGTTTTAACTTGTTTTCAAGCTTGGTTTTCTTTGGTAATTGGTTTAATATTTTCATTAACATATTTATAAGGTATAGGTATGACCTTTAGGTCTTATACAAATTTATCCCAAGCTTAGAGCACATTTTTGCCCATATTGACTTTAAGGCATTTATCGTGTTTTGTTTGGTTTAACTGTCTACCAAAGTTTCCTAAGGACTTAATTAGCCTTATTAAATCATAATTGAATATTACCAAGTCTTGGTAGGTCCTTTGGGTCCCAACCAAGTTCACTCCAAGCTTAGAGCATGTTTTTGCTCAAGCTGTGTCTTAGTGCTTTATTGTGTTTTACTACGGCTTTAGGTTTAAATTGTCCACTGATGTTTCTAAGGCATTTTTAGCCTTTAAATACCATGTTTTAACATTTAACAACATATCAAGGTTTGGGGTATTTCAGTGGGCTGCACGTTTTCTGTACCAGCATGTGCTGAGCCCCTTGGGGCCTGTGATTTAAACTTTACAGTAGGTACCAGACGAAGACTCAACCTGAGAGTAGGAGCTGGGGTAGAGTACTTCGGGTTGCTTTTACATTTGTTACACGAGTTATGCATGTACACCCGTTTAGTGTATTACTGAGATGTTAGTATGATGTATTAGGATATGAGATACTCGGTATAAGTTGTGGTTATGGATTGTAATGTTTTAAATGCTCGAGTAATTATTTGGTTAGTCAGACGGTGACTTGTTAAGAGAATAGGCCTAGTTAGTCACGTGGGTGACTAACGGCGGTAACACCAATTTAGTAGAACTTTTCCGCTGCGATGTTAATGTACGAGATGGACTTAGGGTGACGATCATTGTATATGGAGATGGGGGTTACAATAACCTATGGTTATAAATCCTCAAATTAACCGAACAGACCCAAGGCCTGTTCTAAACTAATTACAACCCATTAACTTTCCATATTCACCAAATAACCCCATTTATAACATATAGTTTCTAATGTCATTAAAACTATATATTATACATATATCTTAATAAAACCTCATATATATTTCCAAAAATTACCAAATTATACCAAAAGGTTATAAACATCATTCCTAACCTTATACTCTCCATATTTACGGTTTTTACCACAAATGTTACCTATATGTAACAATGATATAAAATATCATATATTATACTTATATATCCATATTAACTCCAAATTTAACCAAATAAATTCCTAAAAATTCCTAATAAACCAAGGTCTGTTCTAAACCCCATTTGGTACCTAGATTTTTCGGAAATTACCAATCCACCCCAATATTTATATATCTTTCATAATTTAATACCTAGCTTATTATAAGCTAGTATTTAATTCAATAAATTCCCAAATTTGGTCAAAGTCTCCTATATAGTCAACCTTGACTTCTAAATTCCAATTTGAGCCTAAACTCTCAGTAATTACAATATACCCAAACTTTCCTATAATTACAATTTGACACAAAACTTTATAAAATGTTATAATTTTATTTAAATTCATTTTAAACCCCATATTCTCCTAAAATAGCCCACAACTTTGTATAGTTTTAGTAATTACCGGTTTGACCCCAAACCTTATGCTAAATGCATAAATTAAATTAAATAAGCTTTTAAACTTAAATAAAATGGCCTTATTACAACCTTGCTTTATAACATAAAATTACATTTAAATGTCACTAAAACATTATAAACTCTCGGCCCTCACATAGAATTATTTATAAATTACCAAACTTCCACATAATGTCTTAAATTTGACAATTATGTTAATTAATCACTTAATTAATTTATCCAAGGTTTCTATAACATTTCCTAGTCATTTTTAAGCTAAAAATGACCATTTAGATATGTTCACTCACGGCACAATTTATATAAGCTCTTAAGGTATTAAAAACATTGTAATATAATGTTATACCTTGATTTTATGAGCTCATAAGGGCTGTTTGGCCACGGCAGGTTGGGAGATGTTTTAGACAGCTTCCAAACATGTTTATACAGCAAGGAATGATATAGTTAGGTTCTGAAAACTGAACCAACCATAGGAACAATTTAAACCATTAATTAGCTAGATTTATACCTTGAAATTCCAAGGCTTATCAAGCTGATCATGCCCCTATTTTCCAACAGAATGAAGGTGTCAAAACACTCTTTAAACCAGGCCATATAATCGTCAATGATGAATAGGAGAAGGCTAGGTTTTACCTTGTTTTAAAATGCCAAAAATGGTGGTTTGGCATGGATTTGGCTAGGAATTGATGCTCTTGATATACCAAATGAACCATCATGTAAAGGAGAGCAAAATAAGCCAAAGAAACTCAGGTTTCCAACCAGAAATGAAGAAGACAAAGGTTTAGGTGCTTAAAGCACATTTTTACCTTAATTAAGTCTTAAGCTTGCTTCCCCCTTGAATATTGAGTTTCAGCCGAGATTCCCCCTTTCCTTTGATCACCAACTCGTTCTAGATGAGTGGATGGAAGTGGTTGGAAGTTAGCTTAATGGAAAGAGGAAGAAAAGATGAAGAAAATGACATATAACATGTTTTGAATGTTTACCTTATGCCATGGGAGTTGCTCTTTGAATTTGGCTGGTTCCTAGATCAAGGAATGAAGAAATGGAGGTCTGGTTGCTGAACCCACGTTTGGAAAGGGGTGGGAGGAAAGAGAAAGGCTGATTTGGTGTTTAAATGAAAGAAAAGTAAGAAATGGAATAGTAAAAGATGATTCATCAAATTGGCAAGATATTTTGGTTGATGTGCAAGGTGGCACTCTATCCCCTCTATTCTGCCCCCCACATTAGTCCAAGGAGGTTCAAGACTTGACCATTGACTTTGCTTAGTCAACATTACTTAAAAATGTACTATTTCAGTTACTATTCACAAATGAATGCCATATTTCTGATTTTTTTGAAAATCTTGGAATTAGACCTTCTAATGTGGTACATTATAGTACATTAGTATAACAAGGTCTAATCCAATGCCTAACACCACTCAAAACCCACTCAGAAAGTCAATTTTTTCAAAAACGTGCTTTAAGGAGTTTTAAAGCATAATTTGTGTTAGAACATGTTTTTGAGCTTGGTTTCCTTTGAGAATAGTTTTATAGTGTTCATTACTTAATTATAATACTTAGGAATCCACTTTGGATCCTAATTGAGGTCATACAATCTCTATGGTTTCTTAAAGCACATTTTTGGCTTTACCGATCTTAAGGCATGTTTTTGCCTCGTTGAGATCTTAGATTGTTCCCCAACGGTATTAAAATGATTATTAACCTTCTTAGATCATTAATAGGTCATTTAATTAAGTTTTTAAGGTTAGGGGTATTTCAGTATATCCCTACAGGTAGCTGAAAATAAGAAATCCGGTCAGGGTCAGAAGAAGATGATGATGAAATGGTCCTATATGCTAAAAGGTATTTCAAGAAATTCTTTAGAAACAACATGAGAAGAGAAAAGATTCCAAAGAATTGATGATCACCGAAAGAGAAGCAATGACAAATGCTTCAGATGTTCAAAACGGGGACATTACATCAAGGACTGTCCACAACGACCCTGAGAGGACAACCATCGAATCAGGAGACCTGTCTGAAAGCCTCTCAACAGGAAATCAAAGAATGAAGCCTTCGTTGCTGCATGGGGAGACTTAGAGCTCAATGATGACGATCAAGTTACATACAACAACAAATCAGGAGATGAAAGGCTCATCTTTGCGTTAAGGACATGTGCTTGAAGGCTTGAGAAAAAGAGACATTAGAATCGGACGAATAAGAGAATCTAAATGAGGTAAGCTGCTCTCAACTTAGAAGGAAGATTCAGAAATCTGAACTTCCAAGGCTTAGAAAATTCTCTTTCATATTGGTTGATCAATTAGAAGTACTTGAAATTGAAAAAATAGGAAATTTCAAATGAAATTGAAGATCTAAAGAACAACTCAGATAGAAACAAGGTAGTAAAACTTAACGACGCGTTAAAGAAATTACAAAATGACTACTATGAAATACTTGCTGCTCACGAAAAGTTGAAAATGGGAAAACCTGAATTTGATGAGTTGATTTCTACTCTTAGCAAAAAGGAAAAAGAACTAGCATCCCTAAAGAAAAATGTGTAGAATTAGAGAACACTCCTAGAACACCCAAATGGAGTGGTAGGACGATTGGTCGAGTACCATGCAGGCACCTATCGGCAAGGAGTCTGTCATCTTTGCAAGCAATCTGGTCACCACACCTCTAGATGTCATAGAACACGATTCATGTGACACTGGCAACTAAGGAAAGTAGGATTAAAATAGGTGGTAAAAAGGGATCATAGAATGGATATCGTTGGTGATAACGGGCCCAAATATTTTTGGGACCCTAATCTTCTAAACTAACTTGCTAAGTGTAGAATCGAGTGGGAAGGGATCCCTGCTGGTACATCGACAGTGGGTGCTCAAAACACATGACAAGAGACAAGTGGAAATTCCTCTCACTCGAGTCAGGATGCCAGGGAACCGTTTCCTTTGGCTACAACCAAAAAGGTAAAATCATCGGTGTAGGTAAGGTTGGTTTTTCATCTAAATATGTTATTGAAAATGTCAACTTAGTTGATGGGTTAAAATTTAATTTGCTTAGTGTATCTCAAATCTGTGACAAAGGAAACTCAGCTCATTTCTATTCAACACACTATAGTATAATAAGTCTGAGTGATGGAAAAGAAATGTTAAGAGGAAAAAGATGGAAAAATGTGTATATAACGAGTCTAGAGGATATTGACAAGTTAAATCTCCCGTGTCTAACTGCATCAATAGATGACTCTACGTTATTGCACAAAAGACTAGGGCATGTCAGCATATCGTTGCTCCGAAAATTAGTCAAAGAGCAGTTGGTGAAAGGTCTCCCTGAGATTAAGAAATCTGAGACCAGTCTTTGTGATACTTGTGTAATAAGTAAGCAAACTAGATCTTCCTTCAAGTCAATGAACATTGTGAGTACGTCCTTACCACTTGAACTACTTCAAATGGATCTATGTGGGCTAATGAAGATTAGAAGTTATGGAGGAAATTAGTTTGTATTTGTTATTGTTGATGATTACTCATGTTTTGTGTGGACAATCTTTATTGCTTCCAAGGACAAGTACATGTTCAATTCAATCTCAAAATCAAAGCTCTACGATCTGATCATGGCTCTGAAGCTGAGAATCAAAAACTGATGGAGATGTGTGACAAGAAAGGAATTAATCACACGTTCTCAGCACCTAGGACACCTCAACAAAATGGGGTAGTTGAGCTTAAAAAAAGAACATTTCAAGATAAGCACGATTTATACTGCTAAGGAGTGGTCTCCCTCATGTCTTTTGGGCAGAAGCTATGGCAACCGCGTGCTACATCACCAATCAAATACTCGTTCGACCAATCCTTAACAAAACTCCCTATGAGTTGCTCAAAGGAAGAAAACCAAACATTAGTCACTTCGGAATATTTGGATGTAAATGCTATATTCATAACAATGGGAAGAACTCTCTAGGGAAGTTCGAAGCCAGGAGTGATCTAGCAATATTCCTAGGGTACTCTGAAAGAAGCAGAGCATACAAAATCTTTAACAAAACTACTTCAAGAGTAGAAGAAAGTGTGTATGTGGCGTTTGATGAAGCCGAACCTCGCGTGATCAGAGGAGCTGATGAAAAAGAAGCATTTGGATTTGAGTTAACTAGACAAGACCAAACAGAATACAACAAAGATGAGTTACCATATGAAGAACTCATGCCCGACCAGTCAGTGACTGGTCAACAACTTGATCGCGAAGAAGATGGTGAAGAAGCAATCAATGATCCTCTATCACCAACAACGATTCATCAATCTTGAGTCTTGTATAAGAATCTTTCTCTAGAGAAGGTCATTTCTGACATCTTCAAAGGAGTTCAAACAAGATCACAAGCATAAGATCTCATCGCCTTCTCACTGAGGGAGAGGAAGGAGGCGCTTTCACAAGCGAAGGGGAAGAGGGCACCGGCGAGAGGGGAATAACTTCGGGGACTGGTGCTGGTGAGGGGGAAGAAGTAGCTGGAGACGCTCTGGTAGCAGGACGGCGCCGAGCCATCTCACCACAACACGGGGTACACCACTTCAGAACTCCAAGACGAGACAAACAGGGCGGGGAAGTGCTGCCTCGGGGATGCCGGAACCTCCAAGCGGAAGCCTGGCGGGGACCATCGAGGGGCTTAGGTAGCCAGAGGGGAGGGGGAAAGCTGGAGGTTGGAGCAGTAAGAAAGCCGCAGGAGGGGGAGGAAACGCGACTCTGAGGGGGAAGGCGCGTGGGCGCGTTCTTTTCTCAACGGGCAGAAAGTTTACCTACTACTAGCTACAATTAGTTTTTGATTATTACAGGTTTTTTATTGTATATATACAGATTCAATATTGTTAAAAAAATTTATATTTTCAATGATAAATGTCAATAAATGTTACAACCTCTAATTATATTTAGGTTAGAGCTCAATATTTGGACGAACAGATCAACTTCTGAGCCATCAATACTGTTTAGGCCCGTCGGATTTGATTTTAGATTAAAGATGGGTATTTTATTTCCGGGCCGAGCTATGTCTAATGTTTAATTTTATTAATGCCCGGCCGGATTTTAATTAAGTGTTAAACTTTAAATAAAAAGATAAATATTATATGTAATTTGAATTAATATTAGCTATATTATATATAATTTAAAACAATATTAATATATATTATATTATAATTTATTAATAGATATACCTCTTGTTACCAATAGATGATTTTATGGGTTCTTTCATTATTTTCAAAATATAGGATCTTCTAGTCTTTTTTTTTTGTCATTTTACCGTTCAATTCTAACACTCGTTTTTTATCTCACAACTCTATTTTCAAATTATTTCATTTCCTAACATAAAAATCAAGGACCATATACTTTAAGGGGGCGTTTGTTTGAAATGGGGGAAACGGAATGTATCAGAAAAGTGAATGGAGAGGAATGGAAAAGAATTCTCTTTGATTTGTCAAGGTGTTTGTTTGAGCTGGGAAAAAAATGAAATACTTAATCGGTCAACAACCACTGGTCAATGGTTAACGGCTGCCAATTGCCGGTCAATTGCTATTAATTTCTGGCCAACATTCACCGGTCAATGGTCATTAGTCATCGATCAATGGTCATTAGTCATCGGTCAATAGTCATATGTGCTGGTCAAAGTGTACTGGGGAATGAGAATCTCATTCCTTAGTAGCGGGTGAAGAATCAAGAAAGAGGGTTTTGGGTAACCCTATTTCTTTTTCATTTCTTGAAAATAAAAAAAAAAACTCAACAAACAAAAAAAAGTATCATTTTGATTCCCTTTCCTGATTACCCTAAAATAAACACCCCTAACATTTTCTCCCTGGAGATAGAACTAGAAAATAAAGTGTTAAAAACAAGAGAGAATAAATATTATTATATTCGGCGAGACTCGCCTTAATTGGGTACTCAAAATTCCCGACATGTATTGTTTTTGAGCTTTTCTTGTCTAAACGAAGTGCCACGCCGGACCAGTTTTAATTAATTCAAATTCTTGGCACTATCTACTCTAGTACTCTCGCTAAATTTTTAAATATCGTTCTAGCTTTATAGACAAGAATTAACAAATAAAGTAAAATGACTAATTTAACCTTATTATTTCTTTTTAATAAATATGTGTGTTTAAGTGACAAACTATCTTTTCTTGGGAGTTGGTTGTTATTAATAGCTATAATAGTAGAAAAAAAACTATGTCTTGAAAAATCTAAAATGACATCTAAATCTTAACAAATCAAAAGAACTAAAACGACATTTAAAAATTAACAGAGAGATTATATGATGCTAATCACGCAATTGACATAAAAAATGCCCGGTATGAGCCATAATTCACCATTTACATGTCGTTTTGAAAAGTATGATACATCAGCTTTTTTTACTCCCCGTACGAAGTTTCCTTAAATCTTACTATGGTTATCCTATATGAGTTTGGCATGTGTGATAGGTTAATTTTTTAACCAATAGAAGATTGGCAAATATCCTCTACTTTTTCCAGAAAGTAGATTAATGTTGGATTCGTATGCAACGAACGGGACCTTAATAAAACTAGCTTATAGTTGTAGATTAATGGTAATAAATGTTCTTATTTAAGGCCCCACAAAAATATAAATCTTACTATGGTTATCCTATATGAGTTTGACATGTGTGATAGGTTAATTTTTTTTAACCAATAGAAAATTGACAAATGTCCTCTACTTTTTCTAGAAAGCAGATTAATGTTGGATTCGTATGCGGCGAACCGGACCTATAATGTAATTAAATGTGTGAAAAGAATACTAATGTATTTGACTTTTTGAAATACTCCTATTATAGAGAGAATGAATAAAAAACTAATTAAGCAAACTTGATTAAGACAAAAACAACCCAGGTGACATTTGAAGTTAAGCGCCTTAATTTCATAGCTGTCTAAGAACTAGACCGTAGTAACTCTGTGTCCCTAATAATTTTATGATAGAACCTAGTGACTTCCGAACAGCATTATAATCGATGCATCGGAAAAGTATTCACCTCTAGGCTCTAAGGCAAATTCCTGGGCGCATTTTTCTTTCCTCTTCAACCGATTTCCATTTTTATGCTTAGCTACTGCCTTCATCCTATGTTTTCACTGTAGTTTTCAGTATCTGATTCTAGCCTATGATGGAAACCTGAGCGGCTGGTTGTGGTTCTATTTCGATGCAAGGAAGCAAAACCTGGAAGCAGAACATGACTTTTCTTTTGCAGGGTTTCAAAATGGTAAGCAGAACATAAAAAAGGTAAACTAAAGAAAGGAATAGAGCCAAGAGCGAGCAGCGCTAGTTTCAGATGTAGCTGGAGCTTGTGCCACGGACAGACACAGGTGAAGAACATGGTGAGCAGTGGCAGTGAAGTGATAACCCAAAAACCGGCAAACGACTGACAGTAAGAATACATTCCGTTCTGACAGTGAATGCCTGTTGCATCACATCTGGCAATGAAAGTATATTTTTGTGTTTTTCCTCATTCATCCGTTCATCCGTGTAAACCACCACTGGTATGAGTGAGATGGGGACCATCACGCTTGTGTCCTTCCTCATCAAGCTTTTGTAATTAGTTGTTGTTAGACTTAGGTCCCGTTCCCTGGCAAGATTGTGGGAGATTAATCTCTTTTACACTTCTCTCACTGCCATGTGTCCATTTATTATTAGTCAAAATCTAACCGAATGTAGTTGTGGCAACTCAATATAGGTTAACCATACCTAGCTTAAACAAAACGCAAGTATACCTGCTTTTCCTCGCAACAATCGGACGGAACCTTAAGTGTGTAAACAGCTGCGCTATTCACCGTCCAGTTATTTCCTTCGTAAGTTTTTGTCTAGTCTGTTAGTAGTTTTTAACGTCGTTAGGTGTTGAGTGTTAGTTGTTTTGACCGTTGGTCAAAGGAAGGGGTTTATATGCCTGAGGAAGTAAAATGTTGTGTGTGTGTGGTGTACTGTACTCTTCTTCTTCCTAGGGTTAGTAACTCTCTATGTAAATCGGCTTCTTGGCCAAGCCTTCCACTAAGGGTATACGAGGTGTTTGTGATTGTTTTTCATGGTATCAGAGCAGCGGTCATGGGACCAAGCTCTTAATCCTCCTGCTCGCAGATTCCCGCTGTGTTCGTTAGTCCCAGTTTGTCCTTATCGCCGCTTCATTCTCCTTTCATCATCCTGCCGCTCCCGTTTCTTCTTGAGCCTTTCTCACTGGAGTCTCTCCGTCATTGCCATCGTCTTCTTTGAGGTTCCGTGAGTCTTCTTTGAGTTTCTGTGACTTGTATCCCCGCCTTGGAGTTTCTCCGCCATCACCATCATCCTTTTGAGTTTCCGTGACTCGTATCCCCACCTTCGACGAGATGAATCAAAATGTCAAAGATCTAGAGGACCCTAAGGTGGACAGGGAGAAAGGGCCTCAAGATACGCAGACCAGCGGCGGAGGAGGAAATGCAACAATCGACGTCGGAGACACACTCTACCTCTCAAGTTCTGATAACCCAGGTTTTGCACTTGCTACGAAATTTGACGGAGGACCAGGCTTCTCCCGGTGGAAACACCAAGTCAAAATAGCACTGGCCTCGAAGAACAAACTAGAGTTCGTTCTGGGTACGACCAGAAACCAACAGATTCCAATATTCGTGCTGAGGCATGGACCCGTTGCGACAATATGGTACGTTCTTGGATCCTTATGAGTCTTGAAAGAAAAGTTGCCGACACCGTTCTGTTTTGATCACCTGCGGTCAAACTATGGGAAGACCTTTGTGCCCGATACGACCAAGTTGATGCCACAAGGATGTTAGAACTCAAAAAGCGCCTTGCCGGAACGTCATAAGGCAGTGAGACCATCGGCAATTACTTTGCAAGGTTAAGAGGGATTTGGGACGAAATTGATGCAACAACATCCCTTCCAACCTGCGATTGTGCGATTGACAAAGGTTTTAAGGAGTAAATTAGAACAAAACTGCTGATAAGGTTTCTAATGGGGCTAAGCGAGAAATACACAAGTGCAAGGGAGAATATACTGATGGTTGCGCCCCTTCCATCGATACAACAGGCCTTCTCAATGCTAATTCAGCAAGAGAGGCAGAAGACACTGACGGCCAATCCCACTGTGGAAGGAAGTCGAAGCTCCTGCCGCTTTCAGCCGCCCAAGGTAGAAGGAGCTATGGCCGCGGTCAAACTGGAGGACAGCGCACCGGTCCCCAATGCACACACTGCCACAAGCCAGGACACACAGAGGATAAGTGTTTCCAAAAACATGGGTTCCCTCCGGGTTGGCGGTCTGGCAGAGACGAGAGACGCCAAGCAAATGGCACTGGTGGAGAAAAGGAAGAAGCTTGCAAGGATCCATTCCAAGGAGTGCTTACCACTGAGCAAATCAATGGGCTGCTCAACTACATAAGCAAATCCCAGTTAAGAGTAAGGAGACCGGTGCTTCCGAATCCAATTGCGGATTCACAGGTATGACGCCCTTACCACTTGAAATTGGTACAACTAGAGATAATTGTGCAGAAAATAGCAAATCTAGGTGATTTAGAAATTTAAACATTTAACTGGTGGAGTTTGTAGGAAATACGAAAGAAAATCTGACCAGAAAACCTTGATTACCACCATATTAATCAAACTGCCTGCAATAATTATCTCGGCTTAGATGCTAACAGTGATCGAACAGATGGTACTCTTGATAGAAATTGTCTTGCCTGTGACGACTGTCTGTCTGTGAATGTCATTGAATGTTGTGATTGTGTGTGTGCTCAAGACCATAGGGTAGCTTCAATTTGGAATAACAGTCTGATGTGTAATGTATCCAATGAACATACTCCTCAAGGTAAGGTCTGGATTATAGATAGTAGAGCATCTGACCACATGTGTGGGGATCTTGGTTTATTTCATGAAATCATTTTCCTTAAGAATGATCACTGGGTAGGAATGCCCGATGGGCACCCACAGGTAGTTAAGCTTATTGAAAAGTTAAATAAACAATCTGATAACTCTTAAAGATGTTCTTTATGTTCCAGATTTCAAGTTTGGTCTTATATCCATCAGCAAGTTATGTGATCAGATGCATGGTAAGTTTATTTTGATTTAAATCATTGTATTTATCAGGCTTATGACAGTCATCAAGAAGTGAAGATTGGAAATGCCCAAGGGGCCTTTATCTACTTGACACCTTTTGTGATCAGAAGAGAAATGACAGCTTTAGTTCAAATGTGGATAGGAATTTTTCTGTCAAAACTGATAGTGAGTTAGAATTGTGGCATCATAGAGCTGGTCATTTACCCAAGGAGAAACTATTGAGACTAGGTTTTGTTGGGGAGAAAAACCTGATAGAAAATTTTGTTTGTGAGTCATGTAATAGAGTAAAAAGCCACAGGGCAGCTTTTCCATCCAGTTCAATAAAAACAAAGGATATATTCGAGTTAATTCACATTGACTTGTGGGGGCCATATAATCTTGAGACTCATGATGGATTCTTTTATTTTCTTACTATACTTGACGACAAAAGTCGAGTTACATGGACTCATTTGTGCAAAGTAAAATCTGATTGCTTTCCCCTTATAATCGGTTTCATCTTAATGGTTGAAAAACATTTTAACAAGAGTGTGAAATGTGCTAGGACAGATAACGCACATGAACTTGGGAGTTCAAGGGCTGGGACTGAATACTTTAGGCTCAAGGGAATTAGACACCAAACTACATGTTCATACACTCCACAACAAAATGGTGTAGCTGAGCGAAAACATAGGCATATCCTAGAGACAGCCCGAGCCATTATGTTTCACTCTTGTTTGCCTAGAAAGTTTTGGGGGGAGAGTATTCTCGCAGTAACCTACTTGATTAATAGAATGCCACTCATCAGTTTAGACAAGAAATCCCCATTTGAAGTAATTTATGGACATCAACTTGATTATACGACTCTGAAAGGATTTGGGTGTCTTTGTTTTGCCAATAATAACATAAATCTTCATGATAAGGTTATGTCCAGATCAGTAAAATGTGTTTTTTCTTGGGTATGGGCAGAACAAAAAAGGGTTATAAGTTGTATGATTTCGACAGTGATAGGATTATATATAATCGAGATGTTACATTTCATGAGAAGGTATGTCCTTTTAGACAAAATTTAGACAAAACAAGAAAAACAGTTCAGACAACCCCAGAGAAGGAAGGTAATGTATTTGGAAATAACTTTCCTTTGACACTAATGAAACTGAGACAAGTTTGAGACAGGAAGGACAAGGAATCTGTAGCCCCAGTGATGAAAGGGAGAACGTCAGAAGGGCTGAAGGATCCGCTCAAAGAGAAGGACATACAGAAATTCCTTCAAAACTAGAGGCTGATGCAGAAACTGATACACAACCGGCACATCAGGAAGACATGCACGAGGAACCCACTACGCCAAGAAGATCAGAAAGAACAAGACATGCACCACGGTATCTCAGAGACTATGAGCTTGGATCATCAGTCACAAGAAAGATAAGTCTCATCCTAATGACTCACTTGACTGTTTTTCACAAATGTTAAATGACAGAATCGCTAGTTGCTGTAATGCTGACTTTAGTATTGATAGTTTGGAATCCTTTAAGGATGATTGTATAGTCAACAGTTGTGTTGCTCCTCAACTTTGGGGATTGTTTTAGATAATGAATCTGGTCAATACTGTCTGCATGCTGGGGTCGACAGAGAAAACGAACCTAGCTGTTTTAATGAGGCTAACAAGGATGAGAGATGGAGGAGAGCGATGAGTGAGTAATTTCTTGCATTAGAAATAAATCATACATGGTATTTAGTGGAAGAGTGATGGCAACATTGAGAGGTTTAAGGACAGGTTAGTTGCAAAAGGGTACACACGATATGGGATTGATTATTTGGAAACCTTTTCTCCGGTAGTCAAGTTCACCACCATAAAGGCTTTAGTTATAGTAGCAACTAAGAGAAAATGGTTAGTTTGACATTAATAACGCTTTCTTGCATGGTGATCTTTAGGAAAGAGTTTATATGGAGCTTCCTGAATGCTATAGGACAGAACAGTTAGGAAAGGTTTGCAAGCTAAGAAAGTCTCTCTACGGACTGAAACAGGCCTCTAGGCAGTGGCACCATAAATTGAGTATTTTTCTGAGGTCCTTAGGTTTTGTACAGTCCTTTAATGACCATTCCTTGTTTACAAGAAGCAAATCAAATCTGGTCTGTCATCTAGTAGTATATGTGGACGATATTCTTATCACTGGAAATGATCATGTTCTTATTAAAACTGTTAAAGACAGATTGAACAAGGAGTTTAAGATTAAGGATTTAGGGAGGCTTAATTTCTTTTTGGGAATGCAGTTTGTCCACACTACTGATGGATCTATTCTGTTACAAAGGAAGTATTGCCAGGATTTACTAAGGGAATTTGCTTTGTCTGATAAAAGGAAAGTTTCCAGTCCTCTAGACGCTTGTAGAAAGCTTAGAAAGGATGAGGGCAAGCCTTTGGCTGACCCCTTTATATACAGAAAATTAGTTGGAAACATTAGTTATCTTTCTCACAGTAGGCCTGATCTCTGCTTTGCAATTCAAGTTTTAAGTCAGTTTTTTGGTTTTCCCACTGATATTCATTTTGGTGCAGCGCTTCACACGTTAAGTTATATCAGTAATACTTTAAACTATGGACTGTTATTCAATTGCAATGATGATTACTCACTGATTGCCTTTTGTGACTCCGATTGGGCAGGTTGACCGAATATAAGACGGTCTATTAGTGGCTACTTCATTCACCTAGGTAGGAGCCCGCTCTCGTGGAAGTCAAAGAAGCAGGCTACAGTGGCTTTGTCCTCAGCTGAAGAGGAGTATCGCGCCATGAGAAGCGTGACAGCTGAGCTCAGTTGGATCACGAGAGTACTTCATGAGCTTGGAGTGAACAACGTGTTGCCGGTTCCAGTAAAATCAGATAGCCAAGCTGCAATTTATATTGCAAGGAATCCCGTGCTACATGAAAGGATGAAGCACATCGAGCTGAATATTCACTTTGTCATGCAGAAGTTACAAGAGGGGATGATTGAAGTAGAATTTTTTGGCTCAAAGGACCAAGTGGTAGATGTATTGACTAAGATTCTTCCAGGGAAGGCATATCCGTTGCAAGTCAGGAGGATGGGACTGGTGTTAGACGCAGAGTAGCAGGTTCATCTTAGCAGCGATCTGTTTGCCCAGCTTCATCTGTTGCAAATCTTATAAGCCAATGCCTTCTAAGATTTGAAGGGGGTGTTAGACTTAAGTGTGTAAACAGCTGGGCTATTCACCGTCCAGTTATTTCCTTCGTTAGTTTTTGTCTAGTCTGTTAGTAGTTTTTAACATCGTTAGGTGTTGAGTGTTAGTTGTTTTGACCGTTGGTCAAAGGAAGGGGTTTATATGCCCGAGGAAGTAAAACATTGTGTGTGTGTGTGTGGTGTACTGTACTCTTCTTCTTCCTAGGGTTAGTAACTCTCTCTGTAAATCGGCTTCTTGGCCAAGCCTTCCACTAAGGGTATACGAGGTATTTGCGATTGTTTTTCATTAGTTGCTTGTTGATCACCTTACCACAATTCATGATGATAAATAAAAAATAGGGAAAATTACATCCCCCACCCATGATGTTTGGCGAAATTACATAGCCCACCCACGAGGTTTCAAAAATTACTTTTTCCACCCATGTGGTTTCCCTCGTTTTACATCTGACAACTTTTTCTAATTTTTGTTCAACATAAAAGATGCTTAAATGTTGTCCAAAATTAATGAAACTTTACATGGACCGCGTTAAGGCGGTATATTTTTACCCAATATCAAATCCAAAGTTTTTAAGCTCATATATGACCTGTGGGACCCAATGAAAACATGTTCACATGTCACATGTTTTATTGGGTCCCATAGATCACATATGAGCTTAAAAAACTTAGGATTTGGCGTTGGACTAAAATATAACACTTTAGCATCGTCGATGTAAAGTTTCATCAAATTTGGACAACATTTAAGCATCTTTTAAGTTGAATAAAAAATAGAAAAGTTGCTGGATGTAATCTAGAGGAAATCACATGGGCGGGGAAGTAATTTTTGAAACCTCATGGTAGTGTGTGTAATTTCGTCAAATGTCATGTGTGAGGTATGTAATTTTAGGTAATAGTCAAGCTGGCCAAATGCAAAATAGTAACTCTTAGCTACAACCTTTGTACGGGGACAATTTTGACCCAATCCAAAGATTCAACCCGAAATTATAGGTTTGAGTTGAGATTTTTAACCCGTTCAATTTTTTGGTCAGGTTTGGGTTATCCATTTTGTTAGGTTCGGTATGGTTACAAGTTCTAACCTCAACTCAAACCGACCCATTATAAATATTTTATTGATAAAAATACAATTAATGAATAGTACAAATATGACCCTATTCTTTTGTGAGCTGATAAGTTTAATTTGATTAATAGTTTTTTCACGACCGTCAACATTCTTTTTTCAATATGGATCCGGTTATCATGAATAAAACCCTGCAATCACATGTAGCTCTCAAGAAAACTAGTGGACATTTAATAAAAGTTGATAATTTATTTTTACTAAAACTGAAAATAATTGAAATTGTTAGGTAAAACAATTTATTTGTAGGTTGAATGATTATATGTGGATTGGTTAGTGTTGAAAATTTATAACCCGATTATTTTTGGTTGGGTCTAGGTCAATAATTCTTAAACGGGTTGGGTATGGTTGACCACAATCCGACCCATCCCGAATTGACGCCCTAATCATTGACTATATTTATAGTGGTACAATGTGTATACATTAAAAGTATAGGTTTTGTAACCTTACAATACAATTTAAGAAATAAGTGTGTACATTTAGTACAATTTCAATAACATCATAGTTAAATGTGTATTTATATATATCGGCATAGTTTTTATATGTACAATTTTCATCAAAAGTACATGTGTATTACATTAGGATTTAACCAAAATTACTATGCAAAAATATACAAGAGCCAACCACTGATTTTAGTTCTCTAATGAGATGATTTTTATTGGTTTGGCTCTAGAATAGGCTGCCTTTTAGAGAATAAAAACATTATAATTTTTAACTTTTGAAGATTTATAAGTTTAATTGAAAGATTCACCGAATTAATCAATGGTTCTAAATATATGTATTTGTGTTTTCATGCCTTAAAATAGACAATGAAAATATATAAAGTATGAATGTTTATCTTGGTTTAGATTATAATTAATCTTAAAAATACCAACTAATTAAAATAACACACTACATAAGCCCTTGGACTTTTTTTTTTTGAAATTTGGGCTTAAAGCCATAATATTAATAAGAGAAACCTGGAGAACCAGGTGGACAGGATATTGTTTGGGCCTAATTAAACCTCCTTAAGTAAAACCCAGTGGGAAAAAACTTAAGGAGGAAAAAGAGTACCCATCCTATCCAATTACAACCACCTAAATGACCATACTAGGCAAGGAAAAACGACCTGAAGGGAGGAACAGTATCAAATATCTCCTCACCCTTCATCTAGAAACAACGTAAGATAATCCTTAAGCGATTGAGGACTCTAAAAATAAACACAAGATAGGAATATCTCGCCACCATGTCTTAGTCAATGCCACACAAAAGTTGATTATCGGAAAACAGCTTCCCAACGTCTAGAGCTTCCTCTCGAAAATATTGCATTATTTCTGTGCATCCAAACATAATAAACACCATAGCACAAGGATGAATTCCAAACTCTCCTTGCATTCTTACCCATGAACAACGAAAACCAATCCTCATAAATTTCTTTCATTGATTCTTTGACAGAGAATGTAATATTCCACCAGCGTAAGATACTTACCCATACACTGGTGATTACCGGACACAAAAATAACACGTGTTCGACCTCCCCCATAGCTGAAATACCCCAAATCTAAATAATATTATTTAATCATTATTTATTGGAATATAATCCAAATATAAATCATTTCACGTACGCATGCAAACCCATGCATGAAAACGTTACGTAAAAACAGTCGTTTCACCATAAACGCTAAAACGCCTTAGGAAACATGTGATCAAGCATGACCTTGTATGACCTTCTAAAACCCAAACCAAATGGTCATACACTCATTATATGAGATATATAATATATTCCCTAAGCTATATTCAGTCAAATACGCAAAGTGCTCGGGAGTGCTCACGCCCGCTCCTTAAAGCATGAAAAGTCCGGAGGAGTGCCGAGGTGGCACGAACTCCTATAAAATTAATTCCTAGAGTTCCTAACATCATTATTTATCATTCTAAAGAGAACCCACGAAGGGTTCTCAAAATTCAACAAAATCCTCGGGAGTTTTTCTTAGCGCTCCTTTTTGGCCCGGGAGTGTCCCGATGGCCCGTAAATTAATGTCATGGGTTGATATACCCCATATAACTCAATGTAACATCTTAGTATATATTTATTTACCATAATAAGTGTTTACAAACACTTGGAACTCATAAAAACAATTAGTTTCCAAAAAGGTTCCTTAGAGCACAAAAACACACCTTCGGGTGTCACGAAAAATGCGTTTTACGCAATTGCCTTGTAGTTTTTGACATGCCACGAATTGGTAATCTTAAAAAGGGTTAAAATGACCTTCTAAATCAGTTGGTGTGACTAGTCAACAAGGTCATCTATGGGGGCCGATTTTAAGGGCAAAAACTAGTATAAAAATTGCTTTAAAAGTTTATTAAAGGCTTAAAACATGATGACTCACCATCCCATGTGTTATATTACTTAATGCCAAAGTTATAGGTCTCATTTGACCTTATAGCTGTCGAAAATCAGACATTGAACAAGCCATGTGAGCTAGGAAGAAAACAAATGCAAAAAGGTAAAAGTAGATCTAAGATTCCTCCTTTTTGCTTTCTTACAAACTAAGCTATCTCCATGTTCTTCCTTGGCTCTTCATGGCCGGTTTGGAGCCCATTCAGACCTTCAATTCGTGACTTCACATGGGGAAGAAGACAACACCAACTTAGAAAAATCAAAGAAGATGCCTTACCTAAATTTCCTTGTCTTCTAGTCCACATTATTTCTTCCACATTCTTTGCCTTGTCACACCACCATATGGCCGGTTTTCAAGCTGGAAAAGGGTCATTTATTGAGCCAATAAACTCATGAATAAACTAAGGAAAAGTATAGTCATTTGACATTAAAATTGACAAACAAAAATCAATTCCAAAATGCAATTCTTGCATTTACGTGAGCTAGCTCTCACTTTCCTCTCTTGCACTCATCCCACCGGTTTGGTAAGGCTCCCTCTCCTCTCTTCTAGCTTCATCTTCTTCCTTTGAAGCTCTTAAGTCCATTAATGGAGATTTAACTTCTATCTTCATCCTTAAGGTAAATTCCTAGCAATTCTTGGCAAGACTTGAAGCAAACTCTTCCTAGCATAACAAAGTGTGTTCGGCATCAATAAGTTCTCCAAGGAGGTTGTCCAAACCAACATTAATCCAAGGAGCATCTCAAGGTCATCTTAAGGTAGTTCTAAAGCTTGAAAATCCTTAAAGCACATTTTTATGTGTAACCAAGTTCTACTTCTTCTAAGTCTCTTTTCTTCTTCATTTTGATGAAGGAAAACTTGTTCTTCCTACCTTAGGAGTGCCGAAATTATAAGGAGAAAAAGTCTAAGGTAAAGTCTTGTAAAACTACTTACAAATCTACTTAAGATCTTGTTGAAGATCTAACTCCTAAACATCCTTCATCTCTTGCATAAAACCGAAAAGGAGCAACAAAATTACCTTGGAGAAAGCTTGGAGATTCGAGAAGAAGTTCAAGCACTTAACCACCTTGTTAAGAAGTAAGTTTACTATATAAATCTTTATATTATAAGCTTTGTTAAGCTTCTAAAAATTGTACAAAAATTATGTACACCTCCTAGTTTATTAATACCGAAATTATATGGTTTATATTGCCAAAAATATAAACTATAACATATATAGAAAATATTTACCTTAAGACACATTTTTGTGTCACAAATTCATTTATGTTACAAATAAATTTAGGCCGAAAGTCTTAGGCAAAAATGCTTTATTTTGAGCTTAGAATTTATATAAGACATTACAATAATTTATACATGAGTTATATGACTCCTATAATTTATTTATAATTACTTAGACATATAAATCCACTTTTATATAACATAAGGTTCATTTAAATTATGGCCGAATGTCCTATTTGATAAATAAGTTTTAATGAGCTACTTAGGTATATAACTTATATCATAAAGTTTGGTGAGTTAAAAATATTTTATTAGAGCTTAAATGACTAATTAAATAAGTTATGTGGCTAAAATGTAATTTTACAAAGTTTGGTGCACTTATTGTGAAAACCGTGAGCTAAAGGGTATTTGGTGTAATTATAATACAATATAAGGTTAGGAATTAAGTTTATGAATTTTAGATAATTTAAACATGTGTTTAAGTAACACTTTATAAAGTTTTGGGCTATTATGTAATTTATAAAAGTTGTTATGAAAGTTTAGAATATATTAGTGGGCGAATTCATAATTAAGAGAATTATTAGATTCACTTTTGAAATTTTAAGGAATTAAATATTTAGACTATAGTTTATAAGTTAATAAGGAACTATTATAAAGTTTGGGATGAAAATGTAATTATTGGAAAGTTCAAGACCAAAGCCGAATTCTTTTGGGTTAGTTTGGTAATTTAAGAATTTATGAATATATATTCGGCATTTATGGAGAATTAAAATTAAAACTATAGTTTACATGAATTATGTAAAGGTTATAAGATTTTGTGGTTAGATTGTAATTATAAGGAATAAATATATATTGGCCGAAATTTAAGGGGGCTAAGTTGTAATTTTTGAGAGTTATAATATTTAAAAGCTATACACCAAAATATTAGGGGTGGCTTTGTAATTTAGCTAAATAAGAAGTTGAAACTCTATAATATAATGAGATTAGAATTTAACATAAGTTTATGATTTTATGTGGTGTTTTGTAAATAACCAAAATATAAGAGTAAGAATTTAGATTAAAAAATATAGGTCCTACATGGATTTTTTGGAGGAATTAGAAAGAAAGAATTTTGATTAAAGGAGTTATGAAGTTTAAACTATGACTTATATAGTTATAAGGAATTTAAAGATAACCAATGATTATCACTTTTGGTAAAGGAGGAATAATGAAAACTATAAGAATTTTATGTCTATGTATGACATATAAATATAGTTGGGAAATTATAAGTTTTATGTCGCCTAGACAAATAAATAAACAACAAATGCAATAAACACATATATGTGCATTAAAGGATTTACAAAGAAATCAAAAGGGATAACAAATAAGTTATACATAAAATCATGAGATAATTAAAGGAAATAAAACCTCACATGAAATAACAAATAAGAGATTTGTTAAAAGATTCAAAGGAATCATTATATCAGGGTAATATAAATTAACCCTCTCAGTTAATCCTATTCTAGGACTTTGTTTGACCAGACGTTGACCAGGGTATAATCAACTGCAACCTACGGTGAACGGTATGGGATTCTTGCAACCTGTTTTCTACCGGATTACACCGGCTTGTGTGCTATCTGTTGTTTGAATTAACGACCAAGATAATTATTGTAAACTGTTGTTTTACTCTTGCACACTGTGGTATTATTTTATGTGCGTGATTGTTGCTGACTACAACGTGTATGTCCCACGCATACAACACTACTATACCAGTGGATTAAATACCTGCGCTTCAGTACACCGAGGGCTTGTACTCAAGTCTCTCACTAACTTCAGTTCATAACAAACGTCATTATCCTAAACGTGATAATTGACAATACACATTGTGTTCTTGTTTAACGTCTTTAAATGACACTTAACAAATATATACTTCGAGAATGAGGAGCCCAGTTCGATCTGGCCATGCATGCTACGGGAGTTGTACCTGCCTCAGGTCGTCTCCTACTACGTCGCGACGGAAAAACTTCAGTTGGGAGGAAGACTCTATTTCTCCCGGGACTCCGTGTGCCCTTCAGTTCGAGGAAGACTTTATTCCTCAGTGGGTTCTTATTTCCCACGCCATTCAGTTCAGGGTTTGACTACGTCATCTCCTGGGGTTTTTATACCCAAACTTCTCTATAACGAGGTCACTATACCTTCACTATCTCAGTTATTCAGTTATACCTGTCAGTCCCATTGTGTGGACCGACTATCAGTAAAAGAATTCAGTTCAGCTAACTGACCTTTTGTGTCTTGTTCTATTGTGACATTATTGTCCTTGTGTGGATACTTGTTATCATCAGATTATGCTTGTTTACAGCTTTATAAAAAAAATGAACTGCATGTGTTCGACAAAGTAGTTTGGTGTGGCCCGGTAGACGATGGGCTGCACGTTTTCCATACCAGCATTGTTTGCTGAGCCCCTTTGGGGGCACCCCCATTTTTCAGGTACCTGAAGTTTAAGAAGATCACTACACTGAGTGTAGGTGGGGTAGACCAAGCTTTGGAGTCTACTATTAGTTAATCATTTTATTTCAGTATTGCACCTCAGTTTAATTCCTATTATCTCGGGTTGTATCTGTATTCCAGACCGTGACATTTGAGGATTGTATTTGGACTTAGCCTAGTTGGTCACAAGGGTGGCCAACGGCATTGTAATACCGCCCGGTTGTTGTATTTATTTCCGCTGCAGTTGTATTTATTTGGGAGTGATCGCCGTTCAGTTTATTGGATTTTGGGTTTCGGGTTGGGGTATTACAAAAATGGTATCAGAGCGTAGTTACGCTCTGGATACAAGGATAACCGAGATTAGGATTCCTAAAGCTTTAGGCTATGGGTTGAGAGATAGTATTGAATGGAGTTTAAGTTAGTTATACTTAGACTATCATCCAAGATCAGATTGTGACCACAGTACCTAATATACCTCAACATCCTGCAGATGTCAGGAAGAGGAGGACGACGTGGACAGGCCGATGAGGAGCCATCAGTCAGACTGGAATATTGCTACATTAATTGCTCAGGCTTTTGCACAGGCGGGGTCGCACAGCAACAGTAGCTACCTCCACCACCACCACCCAGAGAGAGAGATTGGGTGAAGAGTTTGGCTGATCTCAGGCCAACTCCCTTCAAAGGGCAGTTTGACCCTACACACTTAGAAACTTACATCATGGAGATATGGAGACAGCGTTCGAGACGCTTGCAGTCCCACCTAGGGGAGAGGTAAGCTTGCTGCCTTTTACCTGAAGGACGCAGCTAGAGATTGGTGGAATATGGTGAAAGCCGACCACCTGGATGACCCAGCCTTTACTTGGGGACACTACACTGCACTACTCAGGGGCAAATACTACCCGCCCACACCAGGATGGTGAAGACTAGGGAGTTTGATGCATTGGAGCAGACGGGGAAGATGACCGTTGATGAGTATTATGCTAAGTTTACTTCACTACTCCGACTACTACCCGGGATAGGTTATTCGGACCAGATCTTGGTCGACCGGTTTTATGGGGGACTAAGCCCTCGACTCCAGTTTGGGATGGGACCAGTCATCCCCACCAGTTTGCAGGTAAAACAGGAGTAATGTGATCAGTCAAAATTTTATTACCTACTTCATCATGAGAGAATTGGAAATTGATACCTTAAGATTTCAGGAATGTTACCATGCTGCCTCCGTTGTGGAGATACTTGCAAGAGAAGGGATGCTTTGAGCTCCCAAAAGAGGAAGGACGGACCTGGTGGCGAAGATGCCAAGCAAGGGAACTCCTACAGAAGGAACAAACCCTATCAGAAAGGCCAGGGGTCCTACCAAGGAAAGGGAACCAAACTACTGGGAACCCTCAGTCAGGAACCTACGGAGCGGCAGCTCCACAGAAAACTTACCCACCTAAGGGTAAGCACCTTAATCGAGCAGCTTAGACTTGAAACTTTGTGATTACCTTAGTACCATTGGAATGTGTGATTAACCTTGATTTTTATTAGGTTCAGGATCCGGCTCAAACACGGGCCAGAAGTATGTCCACCGTTTCAACTGTAAACAGTGCGGAAAGGATCACCCCGGCGTGGACTGTCAGGGGGAGAAGGTCATGTGCCGCTACTGTCAGATACTCGGGCATCGTGCCTTCGAGTGTATCCGGAACCGGAGAGCAGGAACTACCGCCCGGGAGCAAAGCCAAACCCAGGCCAAAAGAACGGAGCTAGCGATACTCGCCCTCCACCAACCAACCAAGCTCAGGGGTATAAGGGCAAAGGCCCAGCATCAGGACCTGCCCTACATGTCATGGACCGCTCAGACGAGGCTGGTCCTTCTACAAACCCAGGTACTTCTAAACCGTGTGAACCTACTATTGAGCAATGGATGATGTGAATGAGTGCTTGCATGCCTTGATTGTCTAATTGAGTAGGAAAGAATTAGTAAGACTCATTAGTAAAATTTAAACCACGTAGGAAGCTGTAAATATGCTTTCCTATCCCCTCACCGCCCTCCCTGGAAGGAAACACTATCAAAATACAAGAACCAGGGAACGAACAATGTAAGGTTATCCAACCAGGTTTGATATTACTCAAGGGATACCTAACACCGGAGACGCAAATTGCAATCATCATAGAAAATGTCAAGAATTGGGAGCAGGACCAGGAGGGTTCTACACTCCAGATTTCCAGGAGGATCAAAATGAAGCAGAAGATGATGTGCTTGGAAAGGATTGGAACCCTTATACCAAGAATTACCAGGATACAAGAAATGGAGATGGAGCACAAGTGCCAAAAATCCCAGAAGAATTTTACAAATTGTGGAAACACCGCAAAGAATCTTAGATAGAAAGACACGAGAGACTCGAAACAAGTCTGTGAGCCTCGTGAAGGTTCTTTGGTCGAACCACGATGTGGAAGAGGCCACATGGGAACTCGAAGCTGATATGCGAGCGAAGTTTCCCTCATTATTTACCGACTAGGCACTTTAGTCTAGGGTACGGGGGCGTACCCCTTCTTTTTGGGGGGTAGAGCCTTTTTCATTTTTGAGGTTTAGTGTGCATTTTTGTTGCACCTTTGTGCATTTCAGTTGTTGCACTTTTGTGCATTTCAGTTGTTGCACTTTTGTGCATTTCAGTTGTTGCACTTTTGTGCATTTCAGTGACATTTTGTCTTGTAAGTGTTCTTGTGTAACACTGTTCAGTATATTTCAGTAACACTTTGTCTTGTATGTTTCTTTTGAGACACTGTTTTTGAATGTACCTTGTACTTCTACTTGATGGCGTGTACTTGTTACACTACAATGAAAAGTTTTATGTGCACTACTCTGCACTATTAAGATATGAAAATGACTGTGTTATTACATTACACTATATGGTTCCTAAGTATTCCTGTTGTGTTTGATGTACACTGTGAACTTAGGAATATTAGAGACTTGGGACTTGATCCCTACTAGATTGAGTTGTGGATACTTAGTGGAACTTGATTCCCCACAACATTATAATTTAGATATGAGACTTCGCGGGCGAAGTCCTTTTTAAGGGGGGTAGATTGAAATACCCCAAATCTAAATAATATTATTTAATCATTATTTATTGGAATATAATCCAAATATAAATCATTTCACGTACGCATGCAAACCCATGCATGAAAACGTACGTAAAAACAGTCGTTTCACCATAAACGCTAAAACGCCTTAGGAACATGTGATCAAGCATGACCTTGTATGACCTTCTAAAACCCAAACAAATGGTCATACACTCATTATATGAGTATATAAAATATATTCCCTAAGCTATATTCAGTCAAATACGCAAAGTGCTCGGGAGTGCTCACGCCCGCTCCTTAAAGCATGAAAAAGTCCGAGGAGTGCCGAGGTGGCACGAACTCCTATAAAATTAATTCCTAGAGTTCCTAACATCATTATTTATCATTCTAAAGAGAACCCACGAGTGGTTTCTCAAAATTCAACAAAATCCTCGGGAGTTTTTCTTAGCGCTCCTTTTTGGCCCGGGAGTGTCCCGATGGCCCGTAAATTATGTCATGGGTTGATATAACCCCATATAACTCAATGTACATCTTAGTATATATTTATTTACCATAATAAGTGTTTACAAACACTTGGAACTCATAAAAACAATTAGTTTCCAAAAAGGTTCCTTAGAGCACAAAAAAACACAACTTCGGGTGTCACAAAAAATGCGTTTTACGCAATTGCCTTGTAGTTTTTGACATGCCACGAATTGGTAATCTTAAAAAGGGTTAAAATGACCTTCTAAATCAGTTGGTGTGACTAGTCAACAAGGTCATCTATGGGGCCGATTTAAGGGCAAAAACTAGTATAAAAATTGCTTTAAAAGTTTATTAAAGGCTTAAAACATGATGACTCACCATCCCATGTGTTATATTACTTAATGCCAAAGTGTATAGGTCTCATTTGACCTTATAGCTGTCGAAAATCAACATTGAACAAGCACATGTGAGCTAGGAAGAAAACAAATGCAAAAAGGTAAAAGTAGATCTAAGATTCCTCCTTTTTGCTTTTCTTACAAACTAAGCTATCTTCCATGTTCTTCTTGGCTCTTCATGGCCGGGTTTTGGAGCCCCATTCAGACCTTCAATTCGTGACTTCACATGGGGAAGAAGACAACACCAACTTAGAAAAAATCAAAGAAGATGCCTTACCTAAATTTCCTTGTCTTCTAGTCCACATTATTCTTCCACATTCTCTTGCCTTGTCACACACCATATGGCCGGTTTTCAAGCTGGAAAAGGGGTCATTTATTGAGCCATAAACTCATTGAATAAACTAAGGAAAGTATAGTCATTTGACATTAAAAATTGACAAAACAAAAATCAATCCAAAATGCAATTCCTTGCATTTACGTGAGCTAGCTCTCACTTTCCTCTCTTGCACTCATCTCCACCGGTTTGGTAAGGCTCCCTCTCCTCTCTTCTAGCTTCATCTTCTTCCTTTGAAGCTCTTAAGTCCATTAATGGAGATTTAACTTCTATCTTCATCCTTAAGGTAAATTCCTAGCAATTCTGGCAAGACTTGAAGCAAACTCTTCCTAGCATAACAAAGTGTGTTCGGCATCAATAAGTTCTCCAAGGAGGTTGTCCAAACCAACATTAATCCAAGGAGCATCTCAAGGTCATCTTAAGGTAGTTCTAAAGCTTGAAAATCCTTAAAGCACATTTTTATGTGTAACCAAGTTCTACTTCTTCTAAGTCTCTTTTCTTCTTCATTTTGATGAAGGAAACTTGTTCTTCCTCTACCTTAGGAGTGCCGAAATTATAAGGAGAAAAAGTCTAAGGTAAAGTCTTGTAAAACTACTTACAAATCTACTTAAGATCTTTGTTGAAGATCTAACTCCTAAACATCCTTCATCTCTTGCATAAAACCGAAAAGGAGCAACAAATTACCTTGGAGAAAGCTTGGAGATTCGAGAAGAAGTTCAAGCACTTAACCACCTTGTTAAGAAGTAAGTTTACTATATAAATCTTTATATTATAAGCTTTGTTAAGCTTCTAAAATTGTACAAATTATGTACACCTCCTAGGTTTTATTACCGAAATTATATGGTTTATATGCCAAAAATATAAACTATAACATATATAGAAAATATTTACCTTAAGACACATTTTGTGTCACAAAATTCATTTATGTTACAAATAAATTTAGGCCGAAAAGTCTTAGGCAAAAATGCTTTATTTTGAGCTTAGAATTTATATAAGACATTACAATAATTTATACATGAGTTATATGACTCCTATGAATTTATTTATAATTACTTAGACATATAATCCACTTTTATAACATAAGGTTTCATTTAAATTATGGCCGAATGTCCTATTTGATAAATAAGTTTTAATGAGCTACTTAGGTATATAAACTTATATCTAAAGTTTGGTGAGTTTAAAAATTTTATTAGAGCTTAATTGACTAATTAAATAAGTTATGTGGCTAAAAGTTTTTACAAAGTTTGGTGCACTTATTGTGAAAACCGTGAGCTAAAGGGGTATTTGGTGTATTATAATACAATATAAGGTAGGAATTAAGTTTATGAATTTTAGATAATTTAAACATGTGTTTAAGTAACACTTTATAAAGTTTTGGGCTCTATATGGATTTATAAAAGTTGTATGAAAGTTTAGAATATATTAGTGGGAATTCGATATAGTTCAAATTCAATTAAGAGAATTATTAGATTCACTTTTGAAATTTTAAGGAATTAAATATTTAGACTATAGTTTATAAGTTAATAAGGAACTATTATAAAGTTTTGGGATGAAAATGTAATTATTGGAAAGTTCAAGACCAAAGCCGAATTCTTTTGGGTTAGTTTGGTAATTTAAGAATTTATGAATATATATTCGGCATTTATGGAGAATTAAAATTAAAACTATAGTTACATGACATTATGTAAAGGTTATAAGATTTTGTGGTTAGATTGTAATTATAAGGAATAAATATATATTGGCCGAAATTTAAGGGGGCTAAGTTGTAATTTTTGAGAGTTATAATATTTAAAAGCTATACACCAAAATATTAGGGGTGGCTTTGTAATTTAGCTAAATAAGAAGTTGAAACTCTATAATATAATGAGATTAGAATTTAACATTAAGTTTATGATTTTATGTGGTGGTTTTTGTAAATAACCAAAATATAAGAGTAAGAATTTAGATTAAAATAAAATAGGTCCTACATGGATTTTTGGAGGAATTAGAAAGAAAGAATTTTGATTAAAGGAGTTATGAAGTTTAAACTATGACTTTATAGTTATAAGGAATTTAAAGATAACCAATGATTATCACTTTTGGTTAAAGGAGGAATAATGAAAACTATAAGAAGATTTTATGTCTATGTATGACATATAAATATAGTTGGGAAATTATAAGTTATTATGTCGCCTAGACAAATAAAATAAACAACAAATGCAATAAACACATATAGTGCATTAAAGGATTTACAAAGAAATCAAAAGGATAACAAATAAGTTATACATAAAATCATGAGATAATTAAAGGAAATAAAACCTCACATGAAATAACAAATAAGAGATTTGTTAAAAGATTCAAAGGAATCATTATATCAGGGTAATATAAATTAACCCTCTCAGTTAATCCTATTCTAGGACTTTGTTTGACCAGACGTTGACCAGGGTATAATCAACTGCAACCTACGGTGAACGGTATGGATTCTTGCAACCTGTTTTCTACCGGATTACACCGGCTTGTGTGCTATCTGTTGTTTGAATTAACGACCAAGATAATTATTGTAAACTGTTTGTTTTACTCTTGCACACTGTGGTATTATTTTATGTGCGTGATTGTTGCTGACTACAACGTGTATGTCCCACGCATACAACACTACTATACAGTGGATTAAATACCTGCGCTTCAGTACACCGAGGGCTTGTACTCAAGTCTCTCAAACTTCAGTTCATAACAAACGTCATTATCCTAAACGTGATAATTGACAATACACATTGTGTTCTTGTTTAACGTCTTTAAATGACACTTAACAAATATATACTTCGAGAATGAGGAGCCCAGTTCGATCTGGCCATGCATGCTACGGGAGTTGTACCTGCCTCAGGTCGTCTCCTACTACGTCGCGACGGAAAACTTCAGTTGGGAGGAAGACTCTATTCTCCGGGACTCCGTGTGCCCTTCAGTTCGAGGAAGACTTTATTCCTCAGTGGGTTCTTATTTCCCACGCCATTCAGTTCAGGGTTTGACTACGTCATCTCCTGGGGTTTTTATACCCAAACTTCTCTATAACGAGGTCACTATACCTTCACTATCTCAGTTATTCAGTTATACCTGTCAGTCCCATTGTGTGGACCGACTATCAGTAAAAGAATTCAGTTCAGCTAACTTGACCTTGTGTCTTGTTCTATGTGACATTATTGTCCTTGTGTGGATACTTGTTATCATCAGATTATGCTTGTTTACAGCTTATAAAAAAAAAACTGCATGTGTGTTCGACAAAGTAGTTTGGTGTGGCCCGGTAGACGATGGGCTGCACGTTTTCCATACCAGCATTGTTTGCTGAGCCCTTTGGGGGCACCCATTTTTCAGGTACCTGAAGTTTAAGAAGATCACTACACTGAGTGTAGGTGGGGTAGACCAGCTTTGGGAGTCTACTATTAGTTAATCATTTTATTTCAGTATTGCACCTTCAGTTTAATTCCTATTATCTCGGGTTGTATCTGTATTCCAGACCGTGACATTTGAGGATTGTATTTGGGACTTAGCCTAGTTGGTCACAAGGGTGGCCAACGGCATTGTAATACCGCCCGGTTTGTTGTATTTATTTCCGCTGCAGTTGTAATTTATTTGGGAGTGATCGCCGTTCAGTTTATTGGATTTCGGGTTGGGGATTACAATAGCCCGTTTAAACCCAAAGGGAAAAAACACTGGGCTAACGGCTCCAAACTCCTTTCGAATAGCAACCCTCTTGTAGTGAGCCTTCTACCAATAGAGAACCACAAAGTCCCGCTACTCTGGGTTCACATAAACCTTTCCAGATCGGACTAAATCCAGCCCAGCAGATGGAATTAATGTCCACCCCCGCTGTATCAGCAAGAACAACTGTTACAATCTTTGGTAACTGTCCAGTGATTTTCCGTATTCCAGCAACTATCATCCCGATCGCTACAGGAGAAGGTTGCACAGAGAGAGCTTCACTAAGGGATGAGACCATCTCTTCCTCGTATACAAATAAATTGCGCCGCCACTGCAGATTCCAATACAGGCGCCATCCCTCCATTCCCCAACGTCCGCGATCGAGGAGAACTGTTGCAGACTAATATAGAAACAGGCGAGGGAACCTGTCTTTTAAAATCCCTGCAGGCAACCACTATCAAACCAGAAGAGAAATCCTGTCCATTGCCAACTGAGATTTTAATTGCGCTCCATTGAGGTTATTCAACGTGGAATTGTTTGTGGTGGATTTCACAATCGAATACCATATTCCTCTCTGGGCATTTTTAATCTCTTGTATGTCCCCTGTATACAGACCTCGTCAAGTCTAATATATTGATCAAACCACGTCCTTCCATAGGGTTGATGATTTCTAGAAAAGCTGTACCGCCACTTAGTCAGCAAGGCCAAGTTCTTGTGGCGCAAATCTGTAAAACCAAGTCCACCACCTTTTTCGACTGAGACAGCCTAGCCCACGATACTGTAGTTAGGAATTTCTTCCTATTTTTTACCCCAAAAGACTGCCTCTGTATATAGCGATGGTCTTTTCCTCACCTTTGCTGGAATGATGAACAAGCTCGCATAGTATAATGGAATTGCCTCAAGCACCGACCAAATAAGAATTCCACGCCCCGCTTTTGACAAGCTTGTCGCCTCCAAGTTGCAAGCATGCTTTCAACTTTGCGTATGACCGGTTCCCACGTTGTTGACTTCCTAGTATTTGCCCCCAATGGACATCCTAGGTAGGTGGTAGGCAGGGAACCTAACCTACACTCAAAAATGCTTCCACCAATTGAGCCTCTTCTTCACTTGTATTGATGCAGTAAGCCACCGATTTGTCCATATTCAAACCGAGGCCACTTAATTCAGCAAAGCAATGAGAATTCTATGAAGTTGAATTAACTCTTCCTTTTTAGCCCCACTAAACAGTAAAACATCATCGGCAAACTGAAGGTGTGAAACTCTCACTTGTTGCGCTCCCACTTTTAAACCCGAGAACTCACCTCGCTCCACCGCTCCCTGTATTAGCCAATGTAGTATCTCGACAACAATTACAAACAGAGATGGAGACAATGGATCACCTTGACGAATGCCACGGCTGGGGGAAAATGCCTTCGTGGGAGACCCATCACCAAGATTGAGATCCTTGACGTACTTACGCATTCCTGGATCCACTTCTCAAAATATGTCCAAAACCCCATGTGTAGCATCATTACATCTAGAAAATCCCACGAGATGCAATCATAGGCCTTCTTCAAGTCAATTTTCAATAACAATCCTTTTCGCTTTTTCCTTTTCAGCCATGTTAGTACTTCGTTTTTGCAACAAAAGGTCCTTCCAGATATTCCTACCTTTTATAAACCACGATTGTGTTTTCACCTATTAACTTGGGTAGGAGAGGGTTCAGCCTATTCACAAAAACTTTTGCAATTACCTTGTATATGCAGCCCACCATGCTAATTGGTATGTACACCTCTATTCGGAGTGCATCGACTTTCTTCGGTATCAACGCAATCCAAGTAGTATTGGCGCTCCCGTTCCATTTTTGATTTGACGAAGAAGAAGTTTCGAACGTCCCTAAAAACTCTCTCCTGGACAACGCCACATCTTCTTGATAAATTCCCTTGGACTTTACAGATTACTGTAATCGAGTATAATAACTTTTAATATTTCTAATAACATCTAAAGAAATACCAAAGATAAAATTGCCAAAATCTAACTTATTTGTCCCAACATGTTTATCTCATGAAAAATACCACCTAATTTGTCTATTGATATCATATTGTTTATACCTTGTCGAGTGAGTTAGTAATTATGTACCACCAATTAGAAAAAAAAACGTAATACTAAAATAATTACCAAATTGCACTTGGATTGTTTAAGATAAATTATTACGTATTTCAAAGTTCCTTTCTCACAAGAATCTTGTGTCTATTTGGGATGATTTTTATTAACGTCTGATGGTGTTTCTTCTAATATTTACTGCGTTTGATTCTTATTATTTGAACTATGTGTGAGAATGAGCACTTTTTATTATTAAGGTTCTGTTTGTTTGACATTTTTGTTAGTATTTTTTTGTTGTTGTTTTATTTGTGGCAGTATGTTATTGGAGAGAACATAGGTTGTAAACAAAAATCACCTAAAAAAAATAGAAAATTTGCCACAAAAATGTGTAGCGAACCAAGACCTTCAACCTCAAACATTTTCACTGGCTTTTCCAAGTTTCGTAAAACAAAGGCAATATGAACAGATGTATGTAGTGAACTTTTGATGGAAGAATTTAGTGAAATTTGGGCACATTCCAACATTACTATTGGAAGATTTTTTTTTTTTTTAAAAGCAAACCACCTTTATTATCATTTCATTTCCAACAGGCGTTAGCAAGATCAGCCCAGCCATCCCAACCACCTAAACAAGGCACAATCCAGCAAAAAAGAGGTTAGTTGTGATCAATAGCCACCACAATTGAAACCGAGTCCAACATGGAACGTTACGTGAATGGTACTACAAACATAATGTGATCATAAGCTAACCAAGCTAACTAAACTACTTATTACAATCTAATCAAGATAACCAAATCAACTACGGACAAGTCCAATAATTACAGCGTAAAACTAACCGTCCAAGACAACGTACCAAAAAATATGATTCAATAGTCCAAAACAATCAAAAATCAACCCTAGACAATCATCCATGGTCAACAAAAACCCCAAGCACTGGAGTACTAGAGCATCGAAGGCGCGTCGGGGAGGAAACATCAACACACAAAAATGGGGGAGATTAAGCAATTGTCATCAAGAAAAACACGCGCCCTGTATGTTGATGCTGGAAGGAATAAATGACAGATGTGGTAGCTGGGGATGCATGTTCCTGGTTTGGCCAGGAGAATCACCGAAATTCAACCAATTTCGACTGCAGAGTACAAATCAAAGATCGATTGCCATAACAGAGGTGGGACGCCAGCAAAGAGTGATAAATCGGTTGAAGCTACTGAGAACATGATTGCCAGAACAAATCGTTAGGAAAAGAGGCAGCGGGACATGTCGAAAAACGGGCTAAATAGGATCCACAGGCAAGAGGAAAATAAGGCAAATGAAGCTAGGACATGAAGACAAAGGGCATTTTTTTTTTTTTTTGGTAAGTAACAGCAGTGGGTGAGTTTCAAACCCACGACTTTGGTTCAAGGGTATCTCTCCACTCCTTCCACTACCGACCAAGCCACCGGGGCTTGGACAAAAGGGCATATCTACTGCCTAAGGAGTGGGCATACGAGTCTAATTGTTGAATACTGTGGATTTGGCCAATGAAGAAGATGGTATGAGGAGGTAGATGTGGACAGTTGAAAAGGAGGGCGGAAGAGGGAGAAAGAAGAACAGATGGACTACATTTTTTCTAACAATGGTGTTAACCATTAACACCCACAGCAAAATTCAGCACAAACTTGTGTGTCTCTACCAGAGAACGGAGCTTATCTTCCAAAAAAGGATATTGTTAAAAAAAAAAAACACCAGCCCATGATTATAAGAATTATATTGTATTTTGTAACTAACCTTATGATATACTTGCTCCATCCTGAATTGACGGTCTTGTTTACTTTATAACACGTTTTTCATAAAATAATTTCATAAAACTAAATTTTATAATATATAAATTATGATTTAATGAATCATTTCAATAACATAAAGTTTTAAATTATTTATAAGACCGAGAGGGAGTAATATTTTGACGCGATTTCGAACATGGAAAAGGAGCCATGTTCTAATATGGAGAGTGTCACATGTCAACATTTTATTGGAGAGAAATAAAGAAAAAAGAAAAAAAAACAGAATAAGTCACACGCGTGTAAGAGAGTATCAATGGGGGAGTATGTGGGTAGGAGAGAGAAAAGTATTTTTTTAAAATATCATAACTTACCAAATATAAGTGCAAAAATAAAATAATTATACCATTGTTCACCATTTTTCGTACCCTTCAAAACAAGATGCGTTATGGATATGTTTTGGTAAATTTTAAATTTTTTATTTTTGTATGTACATATTTTTTAAGATTAATTGTGAATCGTAAGTTTAAGCAAAGTGAATCAAAGGTTTGTTAAAAAATGAATTAAAACTTGTTACAAAGTGAATCAGAGTAATAATAGTGAATCTCGTAAGCATATATTGTTTAACTAAAGTAAGTGATTAAGAGCTTTAAGAAATGTGAATCATAGTTTTTTATAAAGTGAACCTTTCTTTTATTGAAAATGAATCATTTGTTTTATAAAAGTATTTTTCTAGTGTGAATCAAAGGTTTAAGCAAAGTGAATCAACGGTTGTTAAAAAGTGAATCAGAAGTTGTTGCAAAGTGAATCAGAGTAATAAGAGTGAATCTCGTAAGCATATATTATTTAACTAAAATAAGTGATTAAGAGGTTTAAAAATATGAATCAGAGGTTTTTATAAAGTGAACCATTCATTTATTGAAAATGAATAATTCGTTTTTAAAAAGTGAATCTTATGTTTAAGAAAGCGAACATTTCATATAAAACAATGTGAATGCTTGTGTGTTTTTTTAAAAGTGAACCTTAATCCTACACTACAAACCCTAAAAATTTCTTCGACATTTTTAGCATTCCTAGGGTGGTTTTTAGGGCTTTATATTGTCGTCACTAACTCGATAGTTTTTTAGGGTTTGTGGTCTGCACTACAAACCATAAAAATGCCTTCGATGTTTTTAGCTATCCTATGGTGGGGTTGGGGGTAGGGTAATCTTTTTGGTATTAGTTCCACTTTATATTATCGTTACTAACTCGACCGGTGTAAGATTCATTTTGTTAATGAACAAGGTTCATTTTATTATGAGAAGATTCATTTTGCTAATGAAATAAGATTCACTTTGTAATATATACTCATTCTAAAAACATAAAATTTGTAAGTTTACCAAACATATCCATGATGCCTCTTGTTTTGAAGAGCACGAAAAATGATGAACAATTGTATAAATTTTTTGATTTTTGCACTTTTAATTTGTAAGTTATAACATTTTGAAAAATATTATTTTTTCTCTCCTCCTAATAAGACAATATTCAGCATTCAAGACCCTCCGTAGACACGAGCGTGTATGAATCTTAATCCCCCTCTTTTTCTTTTCTTTATACTTTTTTTTCCTTCTTTATTTTTCTCATTTATTGAGCCAATCACTTTAAGACATGCTTATCTCCATACTATACCCGCGCAAGAGCTAGGGTCGTCATTCCGTATTTTGAAACCGATAACGAAAAGAGTGTCCCCGACAAAAATGTGAAGTCTCCAAACTATTATGGTGTGGTTTCTCCAGACGACCCCTCCCTCTGATTTCGCTCCTCGGTCGTTCTTCCTCCAATTCCCCGCTCCCTCTCTCCCAGCCGACCCAGGGTAGAAGTTTCTTCCAACATTTGATCGCCATTGAAAAGTGCAATCTCTGTTTTTGTTTCTTCTTCCAACTCAATTTCTTTAAAATAATAATTAAAATAAAAAGTGTTTTCGTGATGGGTATCGAGAAGCAGGAGGAAGTCCAGCAGCAGAAGACATAGTAATGGACAGCGAGGAGAGAAATCATCTGTCGCGGCGTTGCTAAGTGATAGTTCGAGGAGGTTCAAGCGGTGTGTGGTTTACTGTGGGGAGCAGCGCGGGAAGCGAGATTCGTACGCTGACGCCGCCGTTGAATTAGGGCGGGAGCTGGTCATTTAGGGAGGGTTACGAGTTACCACGACTCATTTTTGTTTAAAATTTTGCTCAAATCTTCTAATTTTCGTGTAAGTCGTTTTCTTCTTCGCCTTATTAATTGTTGTTAATGAATATATATAGGTGGCGAGAGGGATGGACCTTGTGTATGGAGGTGGTAGCGTAGGGTTAATGGGTTTGGTTTCACGGACTGTGCACCGCGGCGGAGGTCATGTGCTTGGGTAGAAATTTAAGTTAGCCTGTATTCATCGTTGTTGTATGCATGTATGTTCCTGTTGATCTGTCCATTGATTACTAATCTAATTAACTTTCACTTCCATTTTGTGGTTTGTTACCAATGGATGCGCTTACAATATATCAACAGAATCATCCCCAAAGCCTTAATGGTGAAAGAGGTGATCGATCGATTTGTAAATATTGATAACCTTTATTTCCTTCCTTTTTCCCCGGCCGACTGGTTTCTCGTTTGTGTTGCTGCTGCAGCTTACTGGTGAAACAGTTGGTGAAGTAAAGGAAGTGGAGAGTATGCATGAAAGGAAAGCGGAAATGGCACGACACTCAGATTGTTTCATTGCACTACCAGGTGGTACGGGACATTAGAGGAACTTCTGGAGGTCATCACATGGGCTCAGCTGGGTATACATGACAAACCGGTCCGTAATTCTCTAATTACTCTAATGGAGGAACTAATGAATTAGCTGAAGCGCTAACAACCTAGTTAGCAATAGCATTAATTAGCAAGCACCCTGATTGATTAGTAATCGATAAAACTCTTGCTTAATTTACAAAAATGAACAGGTGGGTTTGCTGAACGTGGATGGATTCTACAACTCGCTGCTGACCTTGATTGACAAGGCAGTGGATGATGAGTTCATAAAACCAGCACAGCCATATATTCGTCTCTGCAGCCACTGCTAAAGAACTTGTGCAGAAACTGGAGGTGGGTGGGTGGGTGGCTTTTTTTCTTTCGGTACTGTTCTGTCTTGCTGAGGTGTCGTTCTCTGGTTGCTCCCTGAGCACTTTCCCTGTCCTTCGACTCTTCTCTTTTCTTGCGCGGGGTCTATCCTGTCTGTCCGTAAGCGCGCGCTAGCTAGGTCTTCTTTCTATCACCATCCATCTCTTTCTCTTTGTTTGTCTGATTACGGGGAGTTATCGCCAATCCGTCCTTACTTTCCAAGTCAGAAAACCGCATTTTTGGTTGTGTATTGCTTTTAGGGGACCTAGCTAGCTTGGGGAATCACCTCTGCGCCAAAGCCAAACCAACTAGAGCTAGCTGTGAAAGGTTTTTGTTGTTATTTTCCGCTGTTCGTCCGGGGAAAATAATAATGATGATGAAAGGGTTTTTTGTTGTCAGGAGTACGTGCCAGTGAATAGCGAGCTGAAAAAGTCATCGTGGGGAGTAGAACAACAGCAAGCAACCCCACCACCGGAACAGTCAGTACTGCCATTACACCACCGCAGACGGCAGTCGCAGCAGTAGGGTGTGTTGCTCCCACGGCAACCACCGCTCTGCAGGCGGAAGTGGCACTATGAGACGGTGGTTTGTTTCTTTTTGAGGACATTCCGCTGCGCTGGCAGTGGCGCCACACCCCCGACGAAACGTACTGAAAATAATAGCTATATAGTAGTATTATTATTTTGGGTTCTTCTCATTGTCATTTTTATAGTATCATTTCACTCGTATTAATTATTCCACACACCCGTGCTTGTACTTTTTTTTTTTAAGAAAATTGTGACCATATATTATAACACGTAGCAAGCACAAGGGTAACCCTCATGTCATGCTAGCTCAAAATCTAGCTTACAAGTCATACTAATATTAGGGGGAACATGCTCCCCAACCACACCTGATTAGTTTCAAATAGATTATTCCCCATATTACATATAATCTTGATCAGATAATTATCATACAAAGGAGTATCACTTCTAATAATACTAGTGAAAGAAGAAAGGGTTCCTCTCACCCTAACAATATCATCCCCTGGCATTGGGTCTTCTGATGTCTCCCGCATTGAGGATGTCCTCAAAATATTTTTCAACTGATTCAAAGCAAATGCTATGGCTACCCACCGAGATAGCAAGCTCCATGGCAATTCTTTTTGCTTTAATTCAGCAAACTGCACACTACTGGTGCTGCCAATTCTTCGATTGAAAACAACACTAGGCAAACCGCGATCGTCTCGTATGAGACCAGATATGATTCGGTCCCCATAACGACTAGCAAGCACACCCGTACAAATACTATGATACCCCGACGGAGGGGGATGCCAAATCCTGGGAGAAAAGAGATGGGAGGAGACTTTCATCACCGAGAGGTAAGCTTCAGTAAAAGAATTGTTTACCTCGACTTCTTTCCACCAAGAAAGCTCTGGATTATGCTTAACTTTGTTCCTCGACGCATATATGACCCAAAGCTTGTTAGCTATAAAGAGATAGCTTCTTCACACTCCACACCTCAACCATCCGAAAGAACCAGTCCAACATTCCATCCACATTATTAGGAATATCCTTCACTTCCACCAGGCCCCTCCATATGTCTCTAACAGCACAACAATAAAAGAAACAATGAGCCAAGTCATCCTTGTCCCACAGAAGAAACACTTGGAATCACCCCCAATCCGTCTAGCCAGATTATCCTGACAAGGGATAATATTCCCCAAGAACTTCCAGAGATTAAGTTTTACTCTAGGGCAGCAGATAGAGCTAGTTAACTTCTTCCCAATCATACCGATGGAGAGTGGAGGATTGGAGGAGCTTTCCACCCCTTTCTTTTACCAGAGCGAGATATGCTGATTTGACGGAGAATTTGTTATCTTTGGAAAGGACCCAGGTCCACTGATTGGAACTACCCAGCCAAGAGAATTGGGAGACTGAGTCTGATCTCCCATCGAAGGTAGGGGGCGAGCTCCCTCTCTGAGCAAGACCAAGACCGAGGAGATAGTGGATTTCCATATGGGGCTACCCTTTTGAAGGGGTTTGCATTGCAATCACAAATATTGTTGTCAGGGTAATAGAGTTGTTTCATAACTTGAGCTACTAACGACCCCGGGCAAGAAAGCAATCTCCACAGCTGTTTAAACAAAAGAGCTTTATTGAAGTTATCCACTTCTTTGAAACCAAGGCCGCCTTGGTCCAGAGGATCACAAACCTTAGACCTTGGTCCAGTGGAGGGCTCTTTTATCGACTTTCCCACTCCACCAGAAGGAAGAGAAAGCTGAATCGAGTTTCGCAATAATGCCCTTGGGAAGAGCAAGAGGGACATGGTGTAGTTGGGTATAGACTGGAGAACACTAGACACCATGACGGATCTAGCTGCTTGAGCCATAGGTTTAGTCCAACTAGAAACCCTTTTGTGAACAGATTCGATAAGATAGGTAAAGAGATCATGTTTTCTCCTACCTATCTTGAGGGGAAGGCCCAGGTATTTGGAGAAACAAGGTACCTCTTGGACATTCAGGAGGTTAGCGAGGTTGTCTTTAATGGGGGGATAATCTTTTGCTGAACACCAATTCAGATTTGAGGTGATTGATTTTGTGGCCAGAGGCTAGAAGGAATTTGTGAGAATATGGTTCAGGCGGGAGGGAGATATTAGTGGGATTGGCTTTACCAAAGAGGAGGAGGTCATCAGCAAAGGCTAGGTGGGTATGGACGGGCAGGGGAAGAGGGGGAGAGCTTGATGCCATGAAATCTCCATTAATATCAGACTTATTAAGGAGACTAGACAAAGCTTCCTGAGCCAAAATGAAGAGGAAAAGGAGAGAGGGTCACCTTGTCGAATGCCCCTGGACTGGACAAAAGAGTTACCCGGCTTGCCATTGATGAGGATAGCACATCTGACTGCGGACACAATTCATAACTGGAGAAGTCCAATGAGAAGGGAAACCATGGAAAGAAGAACATCTTGGAGGAAGCTCCACTCTAATCTGTCATAGGCCTTGCTAAAGTCCAACTTGAGAGCAAAGAAGCCATTTTTAACAGCTTGATTCTTCTCTAAGAAGTGTTGGAGCTCGCCAGCTAAAATGATATTATCGGTAATAAGCCTTCCTTTCACAAACCCTGACTGATTATGGGAGATGAGATGCGGCAGAATATGTTGAACCCTATTAGCCAGGGTCTTGGAAGCAATCTTGTACGCAAAGTTACAGAGAGCGATCGGTCTAAATTTATCAATCTCCGTCGCCCCCGCCATCTTTGGGATGAGAGTGATAAAGTACTCATTCAAAGAATCAGGGAGAGGCTGGCCTCTAAGAATAGGCAAGACTGCATCAATAACTTGGTTCCCAATGATATGCCAAAAGGTGGTAAAGAATTTACCATTAAATCCATCCGGCCCAGGAGCTTTGTTGGCACCTAGTTGTTTCACAGCGGAAATGATTTCCTCTCTAGTATAGGGTCTGCTCAGCTCAGAAATAAAGTTACCATTAAGTCGACCCTCCACCGCTCCCAAAAAGTCGCTATCCACCTGGGGATGGGAAGAAGAAAGAGGTTTGGAAATACTCTCTAGCAATGCCTTCTATACTCTGCCAAGTGTACTGCATAGTGTTTCCGGAGTTCAGAAGACCAAAGATCTCTTTGGATCTTTTATTTGAGGAAGCCCTCGCATGGAAGTAACCCGTATTCTTATCTCCTTCCTAATCCACTTATCTCTGGATCGTTGCTTCCACCATATCTCCTTGTACTGATATCTCTAGGGTGGTGGCCATGGACCATGGGCTTTAGTTGTTTTTAGTTGTGCTGCTTGGTAGGCATGTATGTATATGAGGTCAATTGCGGAGTTAATTCCCTGGACATTTCTGCAAAATATTATGGTATCATTTGTGGACTCTAGCCAACATATATATTATACCCACAATTCAGTAATTAATCAAGCTATATTTTTGTATGTCTCATGCTGCGTACTGAGTTATAATCCGCTATTTATGTAGCCCCAAAGTTTCTGATGTACCCCTCAATTATACTCCCTCCGTCCTGTTTACTATTTAGACAATTTTAACATCTAAAATAAAATAATTTTGAAAATTTTAAGTTTTGCATATGATTCCTAACATGATAAACTATATATTATAAAATTTAGTTTTATAAAATTATTTTATCTTATATGCTTAATATTGAAATAGAAAAACGTGTCATAAAGCAAACAAGACGGTCAATTCATGATGGGGGAGTACTATTGTAAATGCGTGGCGTGGGTCACTTCTTCATCGTCCTCCTGCACTGCAACTTAACTTATTGACTTAGTACCGTGTCACTCCTCTCTTTCTCAAACGGTTGTGTTGTGACAGCTCTCAGTGGCTCTCGGCCTCTCACTACGTCCGCGTCTATGTGGGTCTGAATTTTTTTAAGGGAAATTTCATGAAATGTCACTATGTTTTTGACTAATTAATGAAATGCCACTAATAAAAGAAAATCACTAAATGCACTATATTTTTTTACTAGTCCATGAAATGTCATTATAGATGGAAAAAAGATAAAAATACCTCTTCTAGTAACAAATTACTTTTAAAGTTCACAATATGCCCCAAAGTGTTAAAAATTAACAAAAATTAAAAAAATCAAAATATAATAAAAATATAAATAAATTTAAATGTTTTAAAAAATTATAAAAGTTAAAAAAATTAAAAAATTAAAAAGTAAAGTTTATATAAAAAAATTAATATTTCCTTTTTAAAAATTTATTCAATACCATAAAAAGAATACTGAGTTCTAAACAAATAATTTATACCAATTTTTCTACCAATATAGTACCATAATTTACACTAAATAAGTACCATTATTTTTATCATACATTTTTTAATTATTATTTTCTATCAATTTAGATTATTTATATTCTAAGGAAATAATTTTTTAATATTGTTGATTAATTTTAAAAAACTAAAATTTCTAAATATAATAATTTATTGGAAATAGAGCGACTAGGAATATATATATATATAACATACAATATTAAAAAGTAAAACTTGTTTGAAATATAGAATAAAATGGTTTCAGAATAATAATATGTAACTTATTAAGAGCAAGTAACGATAACCAAAGAAAGAATAAGTTGCATATTATTATTCTGAAAACGTTTTATTCTACATTTCAAACAAGTTTTACTATTTAATATTGTATGTTATATATATTCTCAGTCGTTCCATCTCAAATAAATTATTATGTTTAGAATTTTAGATTTTAAATTTATCAGCAATTCTAAAAAATTATTTAATTAAGATATAAATAATCTAAATTGACAGCAAATAATAATTAAAAAATGTATGATAAAAATTATGGTACTTATTTGGTATAAATTATGGTACTAAAATGATAGAAAATTGGTATAAATATTTGTTTAGAACTCAAAATTCTTTTTATGGTATTGAATAAATTTTAAAAAAGGATTTTTTTAAATATTTAATGATATTTTCATTTTTTTATTTTTTATTTTTTATTTTTTGAATTTTTGAAATTTTGAAATTTTGAAATTTTTTTATATTTTTAATATTTTTTTATATTTTCATTATATTTTGATATTTTTGTTAATTTTAATTAATTTTTAACATTTAGGAGCATATTATGAACTTTAAAAGTACTTTGTTAACTAGTAGGGGTATTTTTGTCTTTTTTCCATCTATAGTGGCATTTCATGGACTTTTCAAAAAATATAGTGGCATTTCGTGACTTTCTTTTTTTAGTGGCATTTCATGAATTAGCCAAAAATATAGTGGCATTTCATGAAATTTCCCATTTTTTTAATGAAATACCGTTAATTTTCCAGATTGCGGATGTTTAATGTTGGAGGGACATTAACTTTATAAGGGCATCCACTGGTTAAAAGTTTCTTCACTTCTTTTTAGGTGTCACGTCAATAAAATGTATTATTTTATTATATAAAGAATTCTAATCTCTACAATGGTAGAGTTGCTTAACATTCTCTCTCCCATCATTCATAATTTTTACTTTAGGAAGATATTAGGACTTTTATTTATTTATGCTGATGTTGCAACGTATAGCCAATAGGATTAATTAGCGAAGCGTTGCTTAAATAAACAACGATGAGAGAGAATCGGTATGGATTCCACACAACTGTAGCAATTTTTTTTATTTAACAGGGTGGAATCCACACCACCGTGGATGCCCTAATACTTCTTAGGGTGGAGAGATATCTTTCCTCTATGCTCTAATCTCTATTCACCCCTTGTTTTTTAATCAATTTTAGTTTTTTTTATTACAGTTACATGTTTGTTTTCATCATTAGTTTGTCTCTCTTTTCACTTGTCCATCATTTCTCTCTCTCCACTCTTCTCTCTCCTATGTTTATTTTCACACTATTTTCTTGTTGTTCTTTGGCGGACGTTTCTCTTCACTGACTTTTGGCTTCTGTTTCTCTCATCGGCGAGGGGATGCTACGGTCATCGGGATCTGAGACAGTTACAGCTACCAAATTTGTTTATCAACTCTTTCCGTCCGAGATCTATCATCCATAGAGACACCGGGTTGGAGGCTATGAGCTTCTGCATGTCGGTTTTTAGCTTCTAAATCCATGATCTAGCTCCCCTCGTCCGAGATTTCTTTCCCACTGTGACATTGAATTTGGAGGCTTTAGAGCTTTTGTATATCGGTTTGGGCTTCCGAACCGTGTCCCATCTCTCTCTTTCGATATGTTTTCCTCCATAGCGGCACCAGGTTAGAGTCGTTGAAGCTTTTGCATGTCGGGTTTGATAAGAACCGACTATCAGATATCTACTACAGCTTGCCATATTTGAAAATCTTAAAGGCGTTTGTGAGAAGCTTTCGTTGCTTCCGGGGAAGGAGCTTCTGTATGTCAGTTTTGAGCTTCCAAATCCATTATCTAGCTCCTCCCGACCAAGATTTCTCTCCCACTGTGGCATTGAAATGAAGGCTTTGGAGCTGTTGCATATTGGTTTTGGGCTTCCGAAATCGTGTCCTAGCTCTTCCCTTTAGATATGTTTCCTCCACAGCGGCACCGGGTTGGAGCCGTCGGAGCTTTTGCATGTCGGTTTTGTTTAAGAACCGACTATCGGATATCTACTGCAACTTGCCATATTTTGAAGATCTTAGGAGTGTTTGTGAGAAGCTTTGGTTGCTTTCGAGGATGGTTATGGTGCGACATGGATAGTCTTCTGGTCTACTAAATACGCAAGCTTTTTCATGGCGTAAGGTAGATAAGATTGGGGTGTTTTCATATGCGGAAAGCTTGAAAGCTTTGTTATAAGGCTTAATCTTCTTCTTTATCTGGAGGGAAGTTGTTTCCCTTCAAGAGTTGTGAAAATTCATCTTGACCATCACGGGATCTTTTTAAAAGCAAGAAATCAAGGAGAGCATTCATAGAAAAATATTTCAAAGATCAATCCACTGGTGTAGAGACTGACGAAAATCAGGGCTAAAAATGTGCTTATTTGTGTAAAAATCAAGATTTAAACCCACAATATATAAGGGAAAATTACATCCCCCACCCATGACGTTTGGTGAAATTACACACCCCACCCACAAGGTTTCAAAAATAACTTTGCCCACCCATGTGGTTTCCACTATTTTACATCCATCAACTTTTCTAATATTTGATCAACTTTAAAGATGGTTAAATGTTATCCAAAATTGATGAATTTTACATGGATAATTCTAAGGTGTTATATTTTGATCTAGCGGGAAATCCAAAGTTTTTTAAGCTCATATGTGATCCGTGGGACCCAATGAAACATGTGACATGTGAACGTATTTTTATGGGTCCCACATGTAATATATGACCTTAAAAAACTTTGGATTTGACATTGGACAAAAATATAACACCTTAGAATCATCCATGTAAAGTTTCATCAATTTTGGATAACATTTAACCATCTTTTAAGTTGATCAAATATTAGAAAAGTTACTGGATGTAAAATAGCAGAAAACACAAGGGTGGGCAAAGTAATTTTGGAAACCTCGTGGGTGGGGTGTGTAATTACGCCAAACGTCATAGGTGGGGGATGCATTTTTCCTATAAGTAAGGGTGTCTTAACCAGTGTGCCATGATAGTTATTCATAACATACATGCAATTCGCTTTTATAAATATAAAAAAATATAGTTTGCCAGACAGAGTCAAACATGGGACATAAAGTTATAAAATAGATGTAGGTAGTACTAATTATACTATACAAAGTTAATTATTATGTTAACAATCATATTATAGAGTATTACAATTACTAATATAATATATGTATATAATCATTTATGAACATTGAAACTTCAAAATAATATATTTTATTTTATCATTTTCTCTTCTATTTTTTAAATTGAAATAGATACATAATTTTGTATAAAATCAACTAATTTAAATTTTTACTACTTTTACTCTTTTTTATATCTTATTAATTGTGTGATGTTTTGAAAATTAAAAGCATTAATATATATTATTTTATTATAATTTTTGGTTAAAATTTACAAAATAAATATAAATTAACTGTGATAATAGTTCAAATTAGTAAATGATATTATATATGTATTTTTACTTTCATACAGCTTTTAGCTAACATATATTTAATTTTTTTTATTATTTTACTATTGTTTTATACAATTACTATTATATTGCATTTTAATTCAAAAAAACACATAAATTAATAAATTATAAAATAGGTAGAGTAATAACAATTTAAAATTTGCAAAATAAATAGAAAATATATATATTTAGGGAAAATTACATCCCCCACCCAATGACGTTTGGCGTAATTACACACCCCACCCACGAGGGTGTAAAATAGTGGAAAAATATATATATTCATTGGTCCCCGGATCACATATGAGCTTAAAAAACTTTGATTTCCCGCTAGATCAAAATATAACACCTTAGAATTATCCATGTAAAATTTCATCAATTTTGGATAACATTTAACCATCTTTTAAGTTGATCAATTATTAGAAAAGTTGATGGATGTAAAATAGTGGAAACCACATGGGTGGGCAAAGTTATTTTGAAACCTTGTGGGTGGGGTGTGTAATTTCACCAACGTCATGGGTGGGGGATGTAATTTTTCCTTATATATGTACATAATTAAATTTATGAAAACATTATCAAAAGGCAAGGATATGCTTATTCATTAATCTGACTGAGATGATGTCTCTCAGCCATAAGTACATTCATAGAGACTGGGGAGGATTCTAGAAAAGTGTAAGTGCAGCTTTAGCTAATGTGTCCGCTAGTACATGTTGCTTGCGACTGATTTTTCTCAATGAACAACATATAAAATGGTTCATCAGCTCCCAGCAAGTACTCGTGATACTATCTACCATGGGTTCATGGTGGATTTTTGTGAGGAGATTGTACGCCTCTTTGGAATCTATTTCCAGAATTAGTTGCTGGATGTTTAAAGCTCTCACCTTCACCATCCCATCTATGAGACCCCACAACTCTGCTTCTAGCACCGATGAATCTCCTAGCTAACTCATGGCTCCAAACCCATTTACCATCATGGTTTCTACAGACGCATGCCTGTCGATAGTCCTGAAGAGAGTCTTGAGGCATCAGTGTTTACTTTAGACCAATTAACAGGCGGGACTTCCCATTTCTGGATTGGCTGCTTCTCTTCAATGTCTCTTCTCTACCCAGCTTCCCAGGATACAGCAGCCAGATTTTTAACCTGTGCCAAAGTAAATCAATAGGCATCAGAGTTTCAGATAAGTTATCATGATATTTAACAGTGTGCCAGTACCAGAGGGAATGACAAGTAATGACAAAAACTTGGGGCCATTTAACACCCTCCATATGGGGAACTTCTTATTGCATTTTAAATTCAGATTAAGACATGAGAGAAGGGAACAATCAGCAGGGCATAAACTTAAATTAGCTTTATCACATATAATATTCCAAACTTCAGTAGCAACCCTGCAACCTCTTAGTATATGGTCAGTGCTTTCACTTTCCCCACAGGCGCTTCAAGAGCTATTTGCAATAAGGCCATGTGAGGAAAGTATACTTTTAGTTTTAAGTGCATTGTGGGAATAAACCAATTAAAGACAAGTCTTAGACTTTTTCAGGGACATGGAGATACCAGATCAGATTCCAAATGTCTTCCGATTGCCCTTGATTAGTTATCAGTTTGTATGCTTGGGAGACCGTTAAATTTCCATCCTAAATAACTTTATTTGCATTATCACCACCTTTAATAATCTTTCTAGACAGGGTATTAAGAACTCTAGGGGGAAGGTGGTTAGTAAGAAGGTCTAAGTTTCAACCACCATTCATGGTCCAATAGTGGCAGGCCTTTATGTTCAGGTCCAAACAGAAGTATCATGAGCAAGGGATAAGAGAGGTTCCTTATATAGCCATTTATCAAGCCAGAAGTTAATTGCCCTCCCATTTCCCAGGTTCCATCTAGATCCCGCGTCTATAATGTCCTTACTCTGCAAGATGATTCTCCAAGTTGGAGATGGATTTTTTATGTTCGATTTTTGGTATTTGTTAATTAACACTCTCCCCTAGAAACTGTATTTTGGTTATGAATCAATCTCCAGCTAAGCTTTGCAAAGCAAGCCTTATTCATGAAAGCTAGGTCTCTCAGCCCAAGGCCTCCTCTGTTTTTAGGTTTAAAAATTGTGGACCAAGCTACAGTGTGTAGTTTTCTTTTACCTTCTGAATGACTCCATAGGAAATTTCTACAGATTTTCTAGTTTGTAACAAGAATTATAAGGGTTTTTTTAGACATCATCTGAAAAGTAGAAGTTGCCTCTAGGACAGATTTAGCAAGCACTACCCTACTCGCAAAGGACAAGGATTTGGCCTTCCATCCATCCATTTTTTTCTAAGTTTCTCTATAAGTTCAGAGAATAAAGAATTGCCAGCTCTGCCCTGAACTAGATTGACCCCTAAATATTTACCAAACTTATGAGCCATTGGGATACACTAGTAGAATTTTTTTTAAATGACGCCGTTTAAACCACGGTTGAATGAAAAACTATGGTTTAAAGTTTATAAACCACGATTTCTAAGGCAACCGTCATTTAAAGTACACGCCGGAGAGAATAAACCACGGTTTTTGGAGAACCGTGGTATATTTTACTTATAAACCATAGTTTCTAGGGCAACCATTATTTAAAGTACACGCCGGTAAGAATAAATCACGGTTTTTGAAGAACCGTGGTATATAGTTTACTTATAAACCACGGTTTATAGGGCAACCATCATTTATATTACACGCTTGAGTGAATAAACCACGGTTTTTGGTGAACCGTGGTATATAGTCTGAGCAGGAATTTTCATTTTCGGCCAAATTAACCTGGCTCTCTTTATTTTCTTATATATTTCTCTCTCTCTCTCTCTCTCACTGTAATTTGCAACCCACACTAGTGAACAATGGTCGAACATGCTGCGCCTCTTCCTCTTTCTCTTCACTCCAGGTAATTTTTGCGGCGAACATGGAACATGCTCTGCGCCATCTCTTCAACCTCACGGTAATTTCACAACCCATACTAGTGAACAAGGAACATGCTTTGTGCCATATCAACCACACCATAAATTTGCAATCCGTACTGGCGAACAAGGAATATGCTCCGGCCTCTCTCATTCTCTTGTTTTCACGGTAATTTTTGCAACCCCCACTGGCGAACAAGGAACATGCTCTGAGCCTCGTCCTTATCTCTTCACTCACTGTAAGTTTTGCATCCCTAACTGGCGAACAAGGAACATGTTGTACGCCTCATTTCATTCTCTTCAACCTCACGATAGTTTTGCAACCCACCGACGAACAAGGAACATACTGTGCCTCTATTCTTCACTCACGATGTTGCAACCCTAATTCGCAAACAAGGAATATACATGTCTGCCTCTTCATTCTCTTGTGCCTGCGCTGTGTTGAGATTACCAGATTGAAAGCGGGGAGAAGTCACAGACTATAAACCATGATTTCATGTATAACCGTGGTTTATTCGTTGATTTTATACATTTTATATACCACAGTTTTAAGAACAACCGTCATTTATTCTCACTATAAATGACGGTTATTTGCTTCAACTGTGGTTTATAGCTCACTATAAATGACGGTTGTTCTTAAAACCGTGGTATATATTGACAAACTCTGCATGAAAAATACTTTAAAACGACGGGTTAGAGAACCGTGATTTTTTGGCATTTGTGACGGGAGCAAATACCACGTTTAAAACCGTGGTAAATAATATTTTCAACTAGTGAAGCCTATAGCCTTACTAATGTTGATTATATTACTAGACATCACATTCGTAGAGAACAACACCCTGGACTTTTCATAACTTACCTTTTGTCCAGAGATGGAGCAGAAAGAATTAAAGACACCTTTCATAGCTAATGTGTTTTCTTTTGATGCTTTTCCCAATAGCATAGGGTCGTCTGCAAAGAATATGTGAGTCAAAGGTGGACCCTTCTTGTAAAGCTTAATAGGGGCCCAGTGGTGGTTGACAACCGCATCTTCTATCATGTGGGACAATCTATCCAGGCAGAGAACAAACAGATAGGGGGGGAGAGGGTCCCCTTGTCTTAGGCCTTTAGTAGGGCAAAAGGACTCAGATTGTAGGCCATTCCAGAGGACTCTTATGGAGACAGAACTAACGCAGAACATGACTAACTCTATGAAATCAAGAGGGAACTTAATACATTCTAAGTTGTTCCTAATAAAGCTCCAGGAAAGTCTATCATAGGCCTTTTCAAGGTCCACCTTGATGATAGCCCAACCATCTTTAGCTTTAGTTTTCCTCATTGAGTGAAGAACCTCTTGCATAATTACATGATTATCTTATATATGTCTATGTGGGACAAAACTGTTATGAAAAGGGGACATTACATCAAAGATGACAATTTTAATTCTATTGGCATGGGTTTTAGCTAAGATTTTATAACTTACATTATACAAAGCAATGGGCCGGAATTGTTTCATAGATACAGGAGTGGGAGCTTTTGGAATTAGGCAGAGAAGGGTAGAGTTAAGGCTTCTACAAAATTGACCAGAGATGAATGTTGATCTAATCACCTCAAAAATGCAACCACTAACTATTTCCCAGTGATTCTTAAAGAACCAAACTGGGAAACAATCTGGGCCAAGGACTTTTTGAAGTTACTCATACTTCTAATAATCTCCTCTATTTCTAACTGGGAAGGTGTCTCACTCATGGCTGAAAGCTAAACTTCACTGATCATGGGGAAGGAGTGAGCGCTATGGTGCTGAATGTTGGGGATATCCTCATAAAACAGATTTTTAAAGAGTCAGTGGCTAGTTTAAGAAGGTTCTCATCTCCCTTAACTATATGACCATTTGAATCTTCAAGACTCAAAACTTTGTTTTTAATCCTCTTAATCATAGTTTTTCTATGAAAATATCTAGTGTTCCTATCCCTATAAAGGATCCACTTGTCTCTAGATTTTTGGCACCACATCAAAGCATCTTCACTTATTAAGATCAGCTTTAGCTCCTTTCTATGTTTCTCCTCAAGTCTTCTCAGCTCAGAAGTTTGTTTATGTTCTAGACCTTTTGAATACTAGCCAACCTAGCAAGAATTCTATTTTCTTATGGAAAATGTTTCCAAAAATAGTTTTGTTCCACTTAGAAAGGATACTGGTAAGAGATTCAAGGTTAGTAGAGATATTTACATTGCTAGACCAGGAGAGGTTCATAGTATCATTGTAAGAGGGATGAGTGGCCCAAGCCACCTAAAACCTAAAAGGCTTTAGGCCACTAGAAGATGGAGTTTTGTCCTAAAAATGGGAAACGACTGGAGAATGATCAGACCCTAGTTTAAGGAGATTCACATAGTGGGAAAAGGGGAAGAGATCCAACCAATTAGCTGACACTAGAGTTTTGTCCAACTTTCAAATATGGATCCATTGGACTAGGTATAAAGATTACCCTTCACAGAAAGGGAGATGAAAGAATCACTATGAATCCAATCAGCAAATTCTTTGCTACCTCTATTAAGAATTCTGATACCACCTTTTTTTCTCAACCAGAGACATTATGGAGTTAAAATCCCCGTTTAACATCCAGGGCAAATTAGAGGGTTCTTTTAGGGAGGAAAATAGATTCCATAGATTTATTCGACAAGCATTATCAGGATTTGCATACACGAAGGTGCAAAAGAAGGAAATATTATTATAAGAGACCAGTGTGTGGATGAATTGCTCGTCAGACGATATAACCTTAATCTTTACCTTATCATCCCATAAGATCCAAAGACCACTGTTAAACCCATAAGCATCAATCATATACACATTACTAAGGCCCATTTTCCTAGCAACAACATTAGCATTCAAAGAAATATATCACCTGGTGGATTCTGAAGAGAATTCACAGTTAAAGAGGGCAACTCTGGTGGTGGGATTAACCCCGCAAGCATGTGAATTCATTTTTTGCCCTTGTTTGGATCTTCAGTTTGTGCTCTCATATTCTCTATCTGGTGCAACTTATTAGATTCACCCCTTTGTATACTTATAGACTCCATCTTCTTCTGAATATCCTTCAGCTTCTTCACTTTGCACCTTTTCAGGCTTGCTGCTGGTGTTGAATGTATCCTTAACCGTTGATACACAACCTTCATAATCAGTCTCTGCCAGAGCTTGAAAGGGGTTCTCATTCCTCTGGTTGACCTCATCTTCCATTCTAACTTTAACAGCTTGAAGATCCTTTCCTTTCCCAGATCCGTGCATCTTGCTCTTGAGGTTTCTACTGTAACACCCCTACTCGTTAACTCGTAATAATCCCTCTAGTAGCGTAATTAAAGACGTCTCGCCGCGGAAGTCTACACGATAATAATCCTCACTTGGGTGTCACATGCCATTACTCGCCCATGCGAGTCATGAAGCAAAAGCTAAATAATAACAACAATAGTAATGCTAAACCACAGTGATGAACGAGATGTCTACTAATCTAATTACAACTCGATATACATGACTAGTGAGCATCTAAAACTCTTCCCAAATTTACAACAGACTTAATACAGTTGATTCTAACAATGCAATAAACATAAGGTCGTCATCTACCCAGAAGTCCCGCTCTCCGGCTTCCTTGCTCAATCATCCACCTAACAGCATGCCGTGGAGGCTCAGCGATAAATGCTGAGTATGCTAGGTGGACCCTATCGGTCACTTAAGTTGTTTATTAGCCATCTTACATTAGATTCATTTCATGCTTTGTCCGGTTTACTGTTATAAAAGTGCTGTAAGGAAACATGCGTAAACATCGAATATTCAATCATCAAGTCCACTACAATCCACAAGTAATCATCACACAATGTAGTACAATCAATGAACCAACAAATGCAGCGTGAAAGACATTAGACATGAAAGGTGTTTGCCGTTTAACCTCTGAGGCCCGTCTAGTTGTTACTCACATGTATAAAGATGAATTAATCCTCGTAATACCGATTAAGTTACACTTGCTAGTTGGTATCCTCGGTTACCAATATTCAATGACAGACGTCTTATTAGTAGACGACTTGTTCTCCACACATTCTCTTGTTGTCACCTATTATATGGCGGGACACCAATGGTAGTAACCATTCCCGTAACGTGGGAACTACGAGTCCTCCTTATGTCACCTATTGTATGGCGGGACACCAATGGTCGTGGCCATCTGCAACACCCCTAATCTTAAACCTGTAATGACGTCATAACTCATAGCATAATAAATAGCAAATCACAGCGGAAAATAAAACTATCTAACCCTGGTGTTACACGCCGTCACTCACCCTTGTGAGTAACAAGGCATCCTTACTCTTTCCAACAATACAACTCCTCACGCTGTGATGAACAGATACTGAGCACTCTAATTATTACAACCCAAATCCAACTAAATGAGCAACTAACTGAATACAACAACCTTCTTAATACAATACCTAATAAAAACCAACGGTGTTTGTTGAAAACACTTCAGCTACCCCCCGTGTCCCGCACTCGGCTTTAGTCTTCTTCAATAACCTGGAATGTTTGGCCCAATGAAGGGCTCATCAATCGAAATGCTGGTATGCTAAATGTGATCTTAAGCCATCTAGATTCCTTAAGTCGTTTTAGCCATCTTGATATTAGATTCATTACAATATATTCCGGTTTACAAATCCAACAGTAATAACTGTAAACATTAAACAACCACACAACAATTCACCTGTAAACATCACTGTGCGACAGTACAAAACACTAATAGCCACACCTCGACAATCAACAACAATAACCAATAGTCACACATTAATAAACCAAACAAGATACGCGTATTAAACTGTACTTGTTAGTTGGCCACCTGACCCTTATCTTTTAAACAATCATTTAACCTTTTCCAATTAATTCCCACCTCAAGTGTCATGTTAAGACAAACCTTATCAACTTATTAATGGACGAATGTCCCCTTGTGTTCCATTGGAACTGTTTACCAGCTGACCCTGTGGCCCTGGTTAATTGACCGATCCGGTCGAACCTGTGCACCAACGGCAGTGCCTTCCGCCATCCCCGAATGTGGCTGATGGATTTCGAGTGACTCCATTATAGTCTCTCGTAGTGATCACAATGCGCAACCAGAAAGTCGAAACGATCTGGATTCCTCTCTTATAAGTTAGCCCTTTTTGTCAGTGACATATAACCAATCCTTGAGTTAAGACTATAATAGTTGACCATCAGTTAGGTTCAATAATACCTTTAGGTCAGTTAGTCTTGATCCAGTTTAAATGTATAAACTTCCAGTCATGAGACGTTCGCGTATAAATAAAACGCAACCAAGTTGAGCAATACAGTATACAATATCATTCACATAAAATCACAGATATCGCTCTTAAACAATTAACACAAATTGTCTGGACCTTAGGATAATCCTTAGGACATTCAGACCACACAATTAACATACCGTTCACCAAGTAACTACTAGCTTGACAAACTCCTGTACAGTAGTCCCTCCCCGTACGCTGTTATTTAAAACATTCAATACGGATAACATTAATATAACTATTCATTAAATATTACAGTACTGTCAACTGTAGAGTTTATTTACGTAGTATACTAACTCCGTCATGTTCTTTTATTTCCCCCTGTTATTTTAACAGTGGTTCTAGATAACCTACCAGTTCATTATTTATGTGGAGTTCACATGTGATATGAATTTCCATTATACGGTATATCCTTATCTCATTATTTATATACTCATAATTATTCCACCTGTTCCTTATATCATATTATTTGGTTAGTTATATTATAACCACCTTTATTTTATAAACTTTATATTATACTCCAAAATATATCATATTACATTATATTACCTAGTTTTACTTCCTTTCCTTATTAAATTACAATACCAACCTTATTATTTCGGTATTTATATTTTATATCCAACAACCTAATAATTTATTAAATAACCACGTATAACTTCCGGTAATCATAATTTGAACCCATTAACTTTTACATTTTCCAAACAACCATATATTTTTATAATTACTAAATACCCATATTAATTTCGGAAATTTGTAAAACAATTATATTAACTTCTATAAATTGCCAAATAACTTTATAACCTTTTTAATTCACTAATTATCCACACTAACCTTTATAATTATTAATTAACCACCTTACTTTATCAATTTACCAAACACTCCTACAATTTTTTGGTAATTACAAATTGGCCTTACCAACCTTTATAGATTACAAATAACCCCCTTTTTTTCGGTTTTCACTTATATTTCCCTTTATTCACTTTTAAACCCCAAAACTTTATATAAGTTACATATTAACTTATAAATCATAGTTTAATATTAAATTCTTTTAAATAACCGAAGCAACCCATATCTTTCTTTAATTATATTTTCGCCCCATTTAAATTTTATTTTTCATATATACTTCCATAAATTACATATTCACCCCAAAACTTTTATAAACTTATTATTTTATGTCATAAATCATTTTAACCCAAAGTTTTTGGTCAACACTTTGACCAAGACTTAATTTCATAATTAATACTGTAGTAAACCCATAAAATCATAGGTAATGCTCGGCCATATACTATATTTCCCAATAATTACACAATAGTCCCAAAACTTTATAAAATGTCACTTAAACACTTAACCACTTACTTAAATTCACTAAAATTCATAATATAATTCCTACCTTATTTATAACATAAATATACCAAATCACCCCTTATACTCTCGACAATTATTATTCATACACCAAACTTTTCAAAATTTACATTTTAGCCACATAACTTATTAAACTAGCCATTTAAATACTTGTAGCTATTTTTAATGTCCCAAAAATTTATAATATAAGTTAATACACTTATATATTTTGAAATTCACCCAAATAATATATTTAACTCTCGGCTTTATATACTTTTACTATATAGTTTTAAAACTTGATTTAAACCTTATAATAAATACATGTAAATGTATATAAGCCATATAACACTTCTAAAAATTATGCTAATGACTTAGAATGATTATAAACTAAAAATAGAACAAATAAACCTTAGATAATTCGGTTTACTTTTATATGCATCCTAATTAATTTTTGTGACACATATTTATACCTTAAGGTAATAATCTTACCTTATATGTTAAAAATTATTTTCTTGACATTATATCCCATATATTTCGGCCTTAATTTATGTAATGGTTATACATAATTTTATACCAAAGTTTGAAGCTTAATTAAACTTAAACTTAATAAACCTTATTATATATACTTACTCCTTAAATCAAGACAATTCTTGTACTTGATTTTTCCTTGAATTTCCAAGCTCTTCAAATGGTATCTTGTTGTAGATATTTCGAACTCCTTGTAGATAAGTAGGAGATCTATTTGTTAGACTTCTAACAAGAGCTTATAAATAATATTTGTAGTAATTTACAAGAGTTTACCTTAGGAATTTATCAAGGTATTTTTGATACACCTTGTGATGATTGTAGATCCAAGTTTCCTTCATGAAATAATGAAGAGAACATATGTTTTAGAAGTTCCTAAATTTTCGAAAATTACTAAGGGAATTTTCTTAAGATTTTCAACATGATAATATACCTTAACTTGATCTTGTTGTTCCTTGTATTGTTGTTGAATCAAGAAGCCTCCTTAGAATACCTTATGGTTGGCGAAAATTGATGAGATTGCTAGGATGATTTCTTGCTTCAAGACTTGATAGAATTAGCTAGGAAATTACATTAGAATGGTGTTAGGAAATAATACACCATTAATGGAGTTTATTAACACTTAGGAATTAATTTAGGAAATGAAGAAAAGAGAGAGTTAGAGATGAAACTCACCATTCGTGAATGAGGTATGGCAAGGGAAATGGAAGCTCACGTAGAGCATTAGTAGAAGAGATTGAAGGTAATTAGAATTTGATTTATTTATTGTCATTATTTCATGTCTTTATTTTATGTAATGTTTATGTTTATTTGACTACATAATTTAGCCACATAAATCTCTTAGATGGACTAGTATACGACTGTTTGGCCACTAATGAATTGGCATCTCCCAATCATGATAAACTAATGGCTAAAAGAATGGTTGTCAATTAGTTTAGATTAGTTAATGTTATTAGGCTTTATTAGATTGATTAGTATAGCTAATTTATCTATTCTTGCAGGAGGAGGAGCTCGGCTGTAATGGAGCACCAAGCAGCTCCACTTCTTGTATCTTTACGGTAATGGTATGCTAGATTACTACTTTTGAGTTTGTTAATTATAGCAAGACAATTAAGAAGTTAGGTATATGTATTATGAGATTAATTAGTGGTCAATAAATGCCCCACTACTGATTCCCAATTGGCAATCATATACCCCCTCTCTTTACTTATCACAATCGGACACCATGTGCTAGTCTAGCACAATTGTTTTTTGTATTAACCATGAATCATGCTTTGTTAGGTCATGGTCATTCTTTAGTTTAATATAAGGCAATCAAACCTCACCTTCCTTGGTCCTTATCGGTTACACATGTAGTATAGGACAAATTGTCTTCATTAAGTAGTCTAATGTAGATACTAGCTTTACTTTTAGTATTTCAATTTCATTACTTTGTTTAATCTAATCTATCTTGTTATCTTGTAGGTAAACCGTGGATGAGGCTTCATTTGATGGAATTATTTGATACATTATGATGTAACATATGCTGGATGAGTCATCATCTACTTAGATAATTTTTTGCAAAAACTTAGCCAATTATGACATAAACTCACGCATGGAATAGAGCTCAAATGGAATTAATTTTTCATTTGATTTTTGTTACAATATATTGTACTAAGACCATACTAATATATGTAGTAGGTTCCAGCATTTAATTGGTACATTTTTATTATGGTAAAAGATGAAAGTTTTAAGGTAAAAATGTTGATTTTAGGTATCTTTTTGTCTCAAAACTCGCCCCTGTTTGTACTATGAATTTAGTACTGCAATCAATTGATTTAGATGGTCATTTTATCCGCTTTTAAGTTTAACAACTCGTGGCTCCCCCAAAAACTTCAAGGCAATTCCGTAAAACGCATTTTTGTGACACCCGAAGGTGCGTTTTTGTGCTTTAAGGATTTTTCTGGGAATTAATTAGTCGCTACGACTTCCAAGTGCTTATTGACATTGTTTATAGTCAATAATAATATTTAAGGTGTTACATTGAGTTATATGGGTTATACTAACTCAGAACACAATTCTCGGGCTACCCGGGCAAAAAGGAGCGTTAAGAAATCCTCCCGGGTATTTTGTCTTTAACTGAGAATTTATCTTGAGAACTTTATCTTAAATGTTCATTAAGGTACTATTATGCATTTATAATGAGGTGTAATGCTTTATTTTATTTTATAAGGTATTTCCGGGACTTTCGGGCCTTAAGGGGCCTTTAAGGGAACTCCCGAGCCATTTGTATCTTTATTACATTTTTAGATGGGTCCTGCGTTCTAAGGGTCATACAATGATCCTTGATTATCTTCATAAGAAGTTTATAGCTTATATAACTTGTTTACTTAAGGTCGGGCTTTAACGCACGTTTTTGACCTTAAGGAGTTTAGGTGCGTTTTTAACGCCAAGTGTCTATATACTTTCCTAGGGTTCATAATCCCCCAAATAATATTTATTATTCCTCAAATAATATTTATTTACATATATTTAATTATTTAAATGTTAGGGGTATTTCAGTCTACCCCCCTTAAAAGGACTTCGTCCCGAAGTCATAACTTATATTTGTTCATCCTATGGAATCAAGTTCCTCTTATCTATTCCTTGTATACCTATTATTCCAGGGTGTCAATATTATATTGACATCTCTATATTGCATCATGTATGAAATTCCTATAGACAGATATTCTTTATTCGTGATAATATTATATCACAGCATAATAACTTAATAAATACTGTAAAACAATGCGTGTTCCAACTTCCTATCTATCCCACTCGGTCATCACTGCACAAGAGCAATACCAAATCCTCAGTCCTACAGAGTGCAGAGGCGTAAACCCTTGGCAGTGAATCTCTTGTGTGATTGTAGGAATAATACAAATATACTGCAAAGTAATTAAGTGCTTCATAAACATCCAAGTTTTACGTAGAACACGACCATAACTTATTCAAGTGTCACATAGGACACTACGATAACCATATAAGTGTCTCACAGGACATATCATTGATAATCAATCATTGTCACATGGGACATATCAACAATCATTCAACCAATTGCACACATGCGCAACAATCAAACACAAAATAACCATACACAAAACCAATATAGACTGCAGATGTACAAGTCGCATGTGGTGCTCTACCCCCCTTAAAAAGGGTTACGCCCACGTACCCCTACAAGTATACACAAAACTAAGATAAAATTGTTGGATACTTGTCTTGCATGGAGTCTTCTAGCTCCCATGTCGCCTCCTAAATATCGTGGTTTGACCACAAAACCTTGACCATTTTAGTGGTCTTGTTCCTGGTTTCCCTAGTCTTGGATTTAATATGAGAACTGGGGTCTCCTCATATCTAAGTGTAGGGTCTAGTTCGAGTGTCTCGGGCTCTAAGATAAATCTAATCTGTAAGCTAATGGGCACACTCGCTCCGTAATAAGGTACGGTCCTACATACTTCGGGCTAAGCTTGCTCTTCTGCCCAAATCTAAAAATTCCTTTCGTAGGTGAAACTCTAAGGAAGACTCGATCGCCTACAGTGAACTCGAGGTCTCTCCTATGGACGTCAGCATATGACTTCCGTCCGTTTACGAGGTATAGCCTTCTAGAATCTATTCATTTTCTGACATGTTCCCTAGTGCATTAGCATGCTTTTATATTTGGATCCCGTATGTATGGGTGAAGGTGAACTATTATCTTGTACATTTCTAATATTATTTATGGCTTGTTTAAAAATATCGTGTGTAACATACTTCCATTAATCGCCTCTTAGTTGCAGTTGTTGGCGTTCGGGTTTGTATTTTTAATACCCCGGACCTAATATTGGTGATTTAATTACTCTAATAAAATTATTAAAGGCCTAATGATGCCTAAAGAGTATTGGTAAAAAGAATAAAACCAAAAGAAAAGAGAAAATGCGTTAAACCCGAAAACCGCTAAAATGCGCATTAAATTTAAATAAGAGATAAATAATCTCGTAAGGGCCCGAGATGGATTCCTAAGGCTTTGTTAGGCCTAATTAGTGTACGGGAATGATTCCCGAAGAAAACGGATCCAAATAATGGATTAAAACGCTAAATAAGCATAAAAGCACGTTTTTCGAGAAAACCCAAAAACGTGACTTTAAGTGGTCAAATGGACCCGTAAAAATTATAGTTGACTAAATAACTATAAATAAGTATTAATGGAAGCTTAATAACCATTAAAATTAATTAAACGAGAAAATTCCGGAAACGGACCCGGTAAGTGAATAGTGACCAAACCGGGAGACGAAACACGTTTAATTCGAAAAGACGAAAAAAATGGCCCGGCCGGGCTATTAATTCACATGGGCCGGTTTTAATTAATATGTATACACTCATTAATAGCTTGCTAGCTATTTAGTAATAAGAGGACAAATAAGTAAATAAAACAAATAGTATAAAGTAAAAAGGTAACTTAAATTACTTACCTCTCACCTCCTCCTTCTTCATTTCACGTTTTTGCCCAGCCCCTGTTATTATCTTCTTCCTCCTCTCCTCTGTACGCTGAGCGATTCCAAACAGCAACCTCACCTCCATCTTCTCCTTCCATTATCTTGTTCATTTCTTCACCGAATTACACAAAATTATACCGTTAGATTCGTATCGGCGAGGGCTACGTTTTCCACCCCTCAAAATATTGTTTCCTCCACCTTCACTTCCATGGGTGTTTTTGCCTTTTGAAGCTTGAGGGGCTGATTTTGACTCTTCTTCTTCATCACCTTGGTGCCTCAAGGTAATTATAAGCTAGAGCTTTGCTCATTTCTAGCTTGTTCTTGTAGTTTTGGAAAAATTCCTCCACGTTGAATATGTTCCCCATTTCAGCCGTGAGCTCCTTGCTCTTGTGGAAGCTTGGGAACTCCACCAATTGATTGCCAAGCCATCCTTTTGAGTACTCCAAGGTAATATCTAAGCTAGAGCCTAAAAACTAGTTCTTGAAATACTAGTTTTGGTGTGGGAAAATGAAATTAGTAAGCTTGATATGTGTGTGTGGGTATGTGATTGTAGATGGCAATCTAGACCCCTTGTGTAGTGTGGAAACAAGAAGAGAAAGATGGAGAAAAAGGAAGAGGAAGAAGGGAAAGAAAAAAAAAACAGAAAGCAAACAAGGTAAAAAGCTTACCTTGAGTTAGTTTTTTATTTGACTTGTAAAACAGATTTAGAGTTGGATTGATGCTCTTGAATTGGTGTAGTCTTGGTACTACAATATTGAGTGGGAATGAGAATGTTTTTAATGTGGTTTATGTGTGCAAATAAATCTAGAAACTAAGCTAGTGTACATATGTGAGCAAATGGGGATCAAAAGTGTTGTAGTTGTTGGTGCCTCATTAAACAGGGATGAAGAAGTGTTTGTGTGCATATGGGTGTGGTGTGAATGCATAGAAAGTAGGCAAGTGCTGTCAAAATTTCCTAGGGATGTATGGACTTGAGTGTTCTATTCAAAGAAAGAACTAGGTGTGTTTAAGAGGTTAAGTGAGTGGTTAATGGTTTGGAAAACCAAACTTTGAAGGAGAGTGTGTTAGGAGTAAAAATAATGCCATGTGAATGCTTGGAATGGCATCAGTAAGTGAGGTTAGAATGGTTTAAAGAAGAAACCAAATCTGTTACAAGTCTAGTAGAAAACAAGAGAAAAACTAGTTATGGAATATAAGTGATGTTGAGTAAGAATTTGGGTAAGGGTTTAACCCATGATTTGAAGAGTTTTAGAGCATGTTTTAAATGATGGGGTTTGAAGGTTAATGATGTTATAAGATGTTAAGGCCTTGTTTGGTGACATGTTAAGGCCCTAAGAAGTGTAAGAAAGTGTTAGAAGTGATTGAGAAGTGAGAACTCAAATTGACAAGAGTAAAACCGAGTTAACGGGATAACGGGGTAAATACGGGAATAGCATTTTATCATATACCTTATGAGCTTAGTATTAATAATAATGTTTGAAACATTATCAGAGAATCGTGCGTGACCCGAGCATGGTGAGATGACACGGTAAAAGTAAAAACCCCGGTGAAAGGTATGATTTTTCTCATACTCCGCGTGCTAACCGAGTTACGTTGATTTGTGTGTTTGTGTGCCGGCTTAATCAAGATTAAAGCATGAAAATAATCCATTGTTTGATTATGTATGTCTTGATGTATGTTGAATGAGCTAACATACTTGTATGCCGGTGTGGTCTAACATAGTGAATGGACCGACTTGTAGTGAGTAACGTTTGGCTAGAGACCCCTAGATCGGGTCGGTGCTTATGATAACGCAAACATGCAAACACACAAACTATCCGTTAAAGTATAACGATAACAAACATATGAACTCCCTAGAATGTGAGGAGAAGTACGGGTTGAGTAAATACCCGATGATGGTTAGAAAACCACATTGAAACAATCCACGAAACAAATGAGAGTGGAAAGATAAGTGAACCTCCTTCAAGAGGATTTAAGATAGTTCGAAGATGTGAACCAGTGGAGAAAGTAAAGAGACCTGAGGGATTAGTAACTCCCTTGAGACATGGTCAACCTCCTATATGAGGATTTTACCTGGTATATGCAAGTAACCGAAAGTATGAGTAAAGTAAATGTATGGGTAACTCTTAAAACCTAAGATTAACCGAACTAAAGAAATGTTCCCAAGTCATTAGAAACATCGAGAGTGATGCTTCTAGACTAATATACATGATATTATTATAACTCCGAGAGAGGAGTGTATGGGAACGAGAGTAGTCCGAGAGTAGTCGGACCTAAGTAAAAGAGATAGGAACTAAGAGAGAGTTCCGTGAGCTAGTTGAACCTTCCCACCATGCTAGACCCAGAGTAGGGTCGAAACGGGGATGTAAGACTATGCTAGAGAGCCATGAGTTTTGGCCTAAGTATGTATTGAGAGTAACAAGCGTGACGTAGGAGACCTGTAGTGTCTCGAGAATCTACAAGAGCTTGAGTGTAAATAACCCAAGAGTATGGGTAAGATAATGAGAATAAGTAACCCAAGAGTATGGGTAAGATAATGAGATAAGTAACCCAAGAGTATGGGTAAGATAATGAGTATAAGTAACCCAAGAGTATGGGTAAGATAATGAGAATAAGTAACCCGAGAGTGTGGGTGAGTATAGTACGAGTAGCCCAAGAGAATGGGTGTGAATATGAATAAGTAACCCGAGAGAGCGGGTGAGGTATTGAATAAGTAAACAAGGCATAGTGAGGAATAACCCTCAAGGCCTAAGAGTAACCAGATGCCACTAACAACCTTGTTATGTTAGTTAGGAATCGTGTTCCGTGATTGGATGTAGATTCCTTGTGTAATACACATATTATTGTATTGCCTTGATGCATGTTGTTTGACTAAAATGAACTCCATGTATATCCGACTAAGTGGTCGGCGTACCCCGGTTAGCGCTCGGGTATGCGAATTTCATATGCAGCGTTAAGCTGAGCCCCTAGGGGCGATGTTTTTTTTTACAGGTACACCGAAGATGTTACCGTTCGAGAGTAGGACGGGGTCGGTGGGTTACATGGGTAGTAGTTTTAATTACTTATGTAGTGAAGGAGGTGTAAGACCGAATATGTTGTCGGCATCCATAAATTGTAGACTCGGTATAGTAGAGAAATGATTTGAGTATTGTATTTGTATTGTGTACTCGGTTGTTCCAGTCCATCAGACCGTTACTGTATGTGAGATAGGCCTGGTTAGCCATATGGGTGGCTAACGGCGTTGTTTCACCCCTCGTTGTAATTAGAGTTCCGCTGCGTGAGTAAGAGTAATTGGTGACAATTTAAGAGGTAATGACGAGCTTAACGGTTGGGGTGTTACAAAAATGGTATCAGAGCGAAGTATCGCTCTGATGGCTGGAAATACCGAGCTTAGGAAATACCGAGTTAGGAATTAGAGACTTAGGGCTATGGGTTGAGTGGTAGCGTGAGAGATGCGCTAGTTAGGAACTTCCAGTATGATCTGGATACCTACAATACCAAACCCGCCCTCCACAACCCCCGTATTAAAAGTTCGGGAAAGAACGCCAGAGAGACGGGGAAACCCGATCTGGCAGTGGTTAAATATTTCATTCTGAACCAGAACCTGTCATGCGGTAGATTCCGAGAACCGGAAATCCCGGAGACGGATCCCGCTGAAATGACAATAACTGCATGCAATGACGGAAGGTCGAGATATCCTAATCAAGGAGACCAGAATTTGTGGCAGCCTGGGGCGACATGCTTAGCAGTCGCGAGAACCCAGCTGGTCGAGCAGCAGCAAAAAGGATGCACCAACCGCGCAACAAGGCGGATTCATGAGAACTAACGGGAACCGGGACACATGTCTACGGACCGCCATAGTTAAATATTACCACCAACGGTATACCCATTTACTAAGAATCTAGTCAAAGGTAGATGCACCCACCCTGCCACACCCAAAGAGGTCGCAATACTTAACTGATACAGTTTAGACACTACGAGCATAACTACGGGATATACCCGAATAGGACTACAGAAGTAGTACCTAAATAAGTTAAACCTCGGTAACCACAGTAAAGACGTGGGAACGAGCAACGAGGTAAAGCATATAATTAAAGTAATTAAGGAACTCCGAGAGTGGAGGAGCACCTAAATGAATGACAGTCATGTCAAGAGGAATGAGAAGCAGCTCCAAGGAGCAGTTATCCAACTAGGGGATCAAGGAAGAGCCAACGAGGCTACCAAATACAATGTGAACAATACCGTGACCGGTATGAGTTAACCCAAAAACCGCCAGTACCGCGCACTTGCCACGGCAAGTGCAGTAATAGCGGGACTAATAAGAAGAGCTTAGACAAGCGACCAGTACTTAGCAAGTACCAAGTGGCAAGAGAAGCCAATATAGCACCACAAACCCTAAGAATTCTGAACGAAACCTTGGAAAGGCCTAAAGGCCTGACCACTGTATAAAGAACATACCAGTCTGCAAGAAGTCAGACTTGGTAAGAAGCAACCGGCATTGAAATGCAGTGAAGATTTTATTTTCAACTCGAATCTTTCTTCAAACATAGAATTTTTCAAAAACTCCCAAATTTTTAAAAACCAAACCAGAGAATCACGGTAAGTTATCATAGGACGATATAAGAGGAGTTGGCAACAGAATACTTCACTTAGGCGTGTGACCGACACTACGGTGTACTAAACGAGACATGGAACGACCGCACTCCCAAGGAGCTTGCGGGCCTGACAGACCAATTATGAGTTAGTCGGGTAGGTGGTAACGTATCAATAAGATACTCCATGTATGTACACAAGTAGAGTACGGAACACGGGAAGTAGCCCACTCCATACTACGGACGAAAGAGCCAATCCAAACCAAGACAGTAGACACCTCGAATGATCGAAGAACACAAGGAAGCTTATCGAGTTAAGGGAGTCAAGAATCCAGTAAGATGATGGATCTAAGAATATAGCATAGAGAAGTGCGAAGCACACAGTATTAACATAGACATTGGATATGTCTCAGAAATCACAAAGGAAACATACGGTAACTGGAATGAATACCCAGTATAAATAATACGACAAATGCCTAGAATGAACATATTCATGTTCGATAAACGGGATAGAATTCCCAAAGTATACTTCACCAAAGAGAATGACGACCTGACCAGGATCATAAAGGAGAAAGAACCAATGAATCTACCCAATAACCGGAGATGTTACAACCCAAAGGGACATTTCAAACATACATACACAAGGCGGAGTAAGAATCTGAACATACCCATGAGATCAAGCCAGCTGTAATGGCACGACTCGATAACACCCCGGAGCAATCCGTGAAGGGTACCGAAGTCAACAGTAGTTGAACGAGATATCGTGTTGAGAATACAAGTGTTAAATCAAACACTCGGGTAGAACCCGAGGGGATCCCACGTAAAAAGGGAACACCTAACTTGCCAGAGGGCATGAATTAGTATCAAAATACTTTAAGGGTCTTCCATGTTCGGAAGCGTGATGAAACTTCCATATCAAAAACCCAGTAATACCTCCAAACCATTTAATGGTATACGGAGAAGCGGAAATCTATATAAACAGCCGCATGGAGCATGACTCGAGGCAAGGTGGCTTGTAAGCCGACAAAACCAACTACAATACGTAGATCCAAACGTTGTAAAACATATGCATAAAGGCATAAGAGTTATTGTGGAGCACGAACCACTACCTTAGAGTGGGGACACCACTTGTTATTGTGGAGCCTACGGAGCGGTAATTGCGTGAATCCTCCAGAGAAAGGCTACCACCTATGTATGTAATGTGAAACCATTAAAGCGGTGTAATTAAACTTGAGCATGTGTATATTGCCAAGGAGTATTTGAAATCAAATAGTCTGCAGAAAGGCTTGATAGCAATGGAAGGAAACCGCGAGAGTAATCGGATTAGTAGTAAACATCGTATGTGTGCAGTATGAATTGCAAAGTAAACAATGCGCAAGAAACGTAGAGAGGTTTAATAGAGTAACGTATTTCATTGAGCTAAGTGAATGGCAAGCCATAGTATAAATGGCGAGAACACCTGGGCGGAAGCTAAAGTAGTAGCGGATGCCATAGAAATGAGAAAGACCAAGGTACGCAGTAAGCGACCATTGTAAAAGTATATTCAGATAGTGATCAGAGTTGATGAAGAAATGTGGTAAAGGAGACATAATCATTCCTATCTCATGAGAGATTTATCGTCAAGGGTTTACGCTTCTGCACTCTGTAAGACTGAGTGTTTTGGTATTGCATTTAGCGGTAATGATCGAATGGGAGAGTCAGGAATTGAGAAATGTCAACGAAGCCTGTTGAGTGAGAATCTAGAGAGATAACCGTGCGGCCATTGGCCAAAGATGCACAAAGAACGTGGGCAGTAACCCACAGGGCCCAGGATCGATATGTGGAAAAAGGCAGAGTAGTATGAATGAGGAATTCTTGTACTGAAATAAATAAACAAACATGATTCAGAAGTCATTATCAATGAGGAAGCACTACATGCTAAGTAGCAGCTTGACCTCAACCGACAATAAGTCGGAAAAAGGTAGTGAATAACCACAAAGTATACAGAGTTATACAAAAAAAAATATAGATTTCCAGAGAACTGGAGAGAAAATCTATAACTCATCGAATTCGCATACGGTAAGAGATACCAAGCGACGATTGAAATACATTGAGAATACCTAAGAGCGAGTTAAGCTCTAGTTATCAGGTCACGTAGCTGAAACTAGTGGGCCGTATTCAAGGTTAAGTATACCTAGCAATTGTGAGTAATTGCCTAATCCTAAATGCTTTGAAGCCTTAGAGGCTAGAACCGAACCCGGTTATGAGTTAATTAACCGCATCGAAGTTAAAACACTTCATGATACCAGAATTAGTGAACCAATGTTCAGTATAACATATGGTATGTTACGCGGGCGTAACCCCTTTAAGGGGGGTAGGGCGAGAAACCGCTTAGAGTATGTTTTACGTTTAGTGCGTAAACTAGTATGTGCATAGCACAAAAGAAATTGTTTTGATGATTGGAACTTATGTTACATAAACATATGTACCCATTCATTGTGTAATAATGATTATTGTGCATGAGTGATGCGAGTAACGAGTATGTAATATTTATGAAAAGAGGAGTAGAGAGACTCCTAGGGAATGAGAATCCCTATAGTATATGTCTAGTGAGATTAGACATGAGTTATGATGAGTATGAATCGGCATGAAACCGATGTGTAACCTAAGAGGGAGTGAGTTCCCTAGGTGATTTTATTTGAGAATGATTGATGGAGTGAGTTCCATCCTTTGGAGTTGTATGTTGTATGTTTTAAGTTGAGTAATAATTTGACTAATGAGGCCACAATTATGGAATGCCTAGGCAAGGTAAGTGAAACAAATTGAGATAATGGATGACTTAAGTTCCATGATAAAGATAAATTGAAACAGATTGCTTTAAGAATATGACTAGAAAGAGTAAAAGATAGAAAACGAAAATGTTTGTCTATCTGATTGTTTGAAACTGACGTGGGAGGTGGAACTTGGTCTGCTAGCGATCAAGGGAAACCGAACACAAATTGGGGTGGAAGGATAGTTCAACACTGATGCTGATCACATCAGGGTTGGATGATTCTTGAAGCTCCCTATAAGTGGTCACAAGTAATCACGCTAAGAAAGATACAGCTACCATAAATTTGATTTGGAGTTGTGTGATGTTTTAAAAAGAGTTTTCAATAGATTTTGAAAAAAAAAAGAATTTTCTTCAAGTATGAAGATGGAAACGGAAACTGGTTTTGAAACCGCTATCACCCGCCGATGGCTGTGGCCTTAAGTCTTGATGACCGGTAGAACGGTGGGCGTGTATTAGTTTTGAAACCATTGCACCGTACGTGCGGCGGTCCTAAGTGACCGGTTGGGGCGGTGTCAGTGTGTGATTTTTCCAAAGGCAGCAGGACGGGGAGAGTACCCTGAGATGTTCCTGTGTTGAGTGAGTCAACCAGAGTGCCTGAGGATATGTATATGTGTATGTTTTGATCAGAACCGAAGGGACCGTGGGCCAGAGAGAGTAAGTGCCCATTTGTCATGAAACGGCCGTGAACCAGAAAGAGTAAGTGTTCAACGTGACCGGTACCTGAGGGATCAGTAGTATATTACTCAACGTGGATTCGAGGACTGTAGTGCCTTCTTGTCTTCGGACCAATTCCATGGAGAGAGTAAAAGAGTATTTTTGATTGCTATACATGCTGTGATTTGTGTGTGGTATGTGTAGTATGTAATGTGACTGACTTGTGGAGTCTGTAAGGTTATACATGTATTATAACCTTGGCATAGCGTGCCCATGAGAGTAACCATTTAGATTCATCAACTTTGAGGACAAAGTTCCTAAGGGGGGTAGATTTTAATACCCCGGACCTAATATTGGTGATTTAATTACTCTAATAAATTATTAAAGGCCTAATGATGCCTAAAGAGTATTGGTAAAAAGATAAACCAAAAGAAAAGAGAAAATGCGTTAAAACCCGAAAACCGCTAAAATGCGCATTAAATTTAAATAAGAGATAAATAATCTCGTAAGGGTCCGAGATGGATTCCTAAGGCTTTGTTAGGCCTAATTAGTGTACGGGAATGATTCCCGAAGAAAACGGATCCAAATAATGGATTAAAACGCTAAAAAGCATAAAAGCACGTTTTTCGAGAAAACCCGAAAACGTGACTTTAAGTGGTCAAATGGACCCGTAAAAATTATAGTTGACTAAATAACTATAATAAGTATTAATGGAAGCTTAATAACCATTAAAATTAATTAAACGAGAAAATTCCGGAAAACGGACCCGGTAAGTGAATAGTGACCAAACCGGGAGACGAAACGCGTTAATTCGAAAGACGAAAAATGGCCCGGGCTATTAATTCACATGGGGCCGGTTTAATTAATATGTATACACTCATTAATAGCTTGCTAGCTATTTAGTAATAAGAGGACAAATAAGTAAATAAAACAAATAGTATAAGTAAAAAGGTAACTTAAATTACTTACCTCTCACCTCCTCCTTCTTCATTTCACGTTTTTGCCCAGCCCCTGTTATTATCTTCTTCCTCCTCTCCTCTGTACGCTGAGCGATTCCAAACAGCAACCTCACCTCCATCTTCTCCTTCCATTATCTTGTTCATTTCTTCACCGAATTACACAAAAATTATACCGTTAGATTCGTATCGGCGAGGGCTACGTTTTCCACCCTCAAAATCTTGTTTCCTCCACCTTCACTTCCATGGGTGTTTGCCTTTGAAGCTTGAGGGGCTGATTTTGACTCTTTCTTCTCCTCACCTTGGTGCCATCAAGTAATTGTAAAGCTAGAGCTTTGCTCATTTCTATCTTGTTCTTGGTAGTTTTGGAAAAATTCCTCCACGTTGAATATGTTCCCCATTTCAGCCGTGAGCTCCTTGCTCTTGTGGAAGCTTGGGAACTCCACCAATTGATTGCCAAGCCATCCTTTTGAGTACTCCAAGGTAATATCTAAGCTAGAGCCTAAAAACTAGTTCTTGAAATACTAGTTTTGGTGTGGGAAAAATGAAATTAGTAAGCTTGATATGTGTGTGTGGGTATGTGATTGTAGATGGCAATCTAGACCCCTTGTGTAGTGTGGAAACAAGAAGAGAAAGATGGAGAAAAAGGAAGAGGAAGAAGGGAAAGAAAAAAACAAAAAGCAAACAAGGTAAAAAGCTTACCTTGAGTTAGTTTTATTTGACTTGTAAAACAGATTTTAGAGTTGGATTGATGCTCTTGAATTGGTGTAGTCTTGGTACTACAATATTGAGTGGGAATGAGAATGTTTTTAATGTGGTTTATGTGTGCAAATAAATCTAGAAACTAAGCTAGTGTACATATGTGAGCAAATGGGGATCAAAAGTGTTGTAGTTGTTGGTGCCTCATTAAACAGGGATGAAGAAGTGTTTGTGTGCATATATGGTGTGGTGTGAATGCATAGAAAGTAGGCAAGTGCTGTCAAAATTTCCTAGGGATGTATGGACTTGAGTGTTCTATTCAAAGGAAGAAACTAGGTGTGTTTAAGAGGTTTAAGTGAGTGGTTAATGGTTTGGAAAACCAAACTTTGAAGGAGAGTGTGTTAGGAGTAAAAATAATGCCATGTGAATGCTTGGAATGGCATCAGTAAGTGAGGTTAGAATGGTTTAAAGAAGAAACCAAATCTGTTACAAGTCTAGTAGAAAACAAGAGAAAAACTAGTTATGGAATATAAGTGATGTTGAGTAAGAATTTGGGTAAGGGTTTAACCCATGATTTGAAGAGTTTTAGAGCATGTTTTAAGGTGATTAAACATGTGGAAAACTTGTGTAAAGTTTATGGAAAGATTAAGGGTGGTTTAAGGATTGATTTGGAGTGGAAAAATCAAGTTTGGAGCAGGTTTTAGCAGGGTCCGGGACTTGGTCCTTGGACAAAGTCCCGGACCACATCTAAATTAAGGCCGAGAGTGCAAGTGCTGCTTTGGTCCGGGACTATACTCCAGGACAAGGTCCCGGACCATGTGTAATTTTCACCCGAGAGTTAAGTTCGCAATTGGTCCGGGACTTAGGTTAAGGACCAAGTCCCGGACCACCCCCAGAAACCTACAGAGAGTGTTTTAAAGGGTTTAAATGATGGGGGTTTGAAGGTTAATGATGTTATAAGATGTTAAGGCCTTGTTTGGTGACATGTTAAGGCCCTAAGAAGTGTAAGAAAGTGTTAGAAGTGATTGAGAAGTGAGAACTCAAATTGACAAGAGTAAAACCGAGTTAACGGGATAACGGGGTAAATACGGGAATAGCATTTTATCATATACCTTATGAGCTTAGTATTAATAATAATGTTTGAAACATTATCAGAGAATCGTGCGTGACCCGAGCATGGTGAGATGACACGGTAAAAGTAAAAACCCCGGTGAAAGGTATGATTTTCTCATACTCCGCGTGCTAACCGAGTTACGTTGATTTGTGTGTTTGTGTGCCGGCTTAATCAAGATTAAAGCATGAAAATAATCCATTGTTTGATTATGTATTGATTTATGTTGAATGAGCTAACATACTTGTATGCCGGTGTGGTCTAACATAGTGAATGGACCGACTCGTAGTGAGTAACGTTTGGCTAGAGACCCCTAGATCGGGTCGGTGCTTATGATAACGCAAACATGCAAACACACAAACTATCCGTTAAAGTATAACGATAACACAAACATATGAACTCCCTAGAATGTGAGGAGAAGTACGGGTTGAGTAAATACCCGATGATGGTTAGAAAACCACATTGAAACAATCCACGAAACAAATGAGAGTGGAAAGATAAGTGAACCTCCTTCAAGAGGATTTAAGATAGTTCGAAGATGTGAACCAGTGGAGAAAGTAAAAGAGACCTGAGGGATTAGTAACTACCTTGAGACATGGTCAACCTCCTATATGAGGATTTTACCTGGTATATGCAAGTAACCGAAAGTATGAGTAAAGTAAATGTATGGGTAACTCTTAAAACCTAAGATTAACCGAACTAAAGAAATGTTCCCAAGTCATTAGAAACATCGAGAGTGATGCTTCTAGACTAATATACATGATATTATTATAACTCCGAGAGAGGAGTGTATGGGAACGAGAGTAGTCCGAGAGTAGTCGGACCTAAGTAAAAGATATAGGAACTAAGAGAGAGTTCCGTGAGCTAGTTGAACCTTCCCACCATGCTAGACCCAGAGTAGGGTCGAAACCGGGGAAGTAAGACTATGCTAGAGAGCCATGAGTTTTGGCCTAAGTATGTATTGAGAGTAACAAGCGTGACGTAGGAGACCTGTAGTGTCTCGAGAATCTACAAGAGCTTGAGTGTAAATAACCCAAGAGTATGGGTAAGATAATGAGAATAAGTAACCCAAGAGTATGGGTAAGATAATGAGAATAAGTAACCCAAGAGTATGGGTAAGATAATGAGTATAAGTAACCCAAGAGTATGGGTAAGATAATGAGAATAAGTAACCCGAGAGTGTGGGTGAGTATAGTACGAGTAGCCCAAGAGAATGGGTGTGAATATGAATAAGTAACCCGAGAGAGCGGGTGAGGTATTGAATAAGTAAACAAGGCATAGTGAGGAATAACCCTCAAGGCCTAAGAGTAACCAGATGCCACTAACAACCTTGTTATGTTAGTTAGGAATCGTGTTCCGTGATTGGATGTAGATTCCTTGTGTAATACACATAATTATTGTATTGCCTTGATGCATGTTGTTTAACTAAAATGAACTCCATGTATATCCGACTAAGTGGTCGGCGTACCCCGGTTAGCGCTTGGGGTATGCGAATTTCATATGCAGCGTTAAGCTGAGCCCCTAGGGGAGATGTTTTTATTTTACAGGTACACCGAAGATGTTACCGTTCGAGAGTAGGACGGGGTCGGTGGGTTACATGGGTAGTAGTTTTAATTACTTATGTAGTGAAGGAGGTGTAAGACCGAATATGTTGTCGGCATCCATAAATTGTAGACTCGGTATAGTAGAGAAATGATTTGAGTATTGTATTTGTATTGTGTACTCGGTTGTTCCAGTCCATCAGACCGTTACTGTATGTGAGATAGGCCTGGTTAGCCATATGGGTGGCTAACGGCGTTGTTTCACCCCTCGTTGTAATTAGAGTTCCGCTGCGTGAGTAAGAGTAATTGGTGACAATTTAAGAGGTAATGACGAGCTTAACGGTTGGGGTGTTACAGTATTAATATTGGGGCATACTTAAAATCTCTTTCTTTGATCTTCAGATCATCATCTTGTGATTCTGGTATTTGAGTTTACTGTCGCCATGTATAGCTTTCATTTTCAATGTAAAGTATGAGCTACGGTTGAGCCGTGCATCTTATGTATATTATAGAAAGTTTTCGTGATACCATTGATTTACCAATTGTCGGTAGTATATACACGATTATTATCGTCTGTTCATCAGGTATACCACAGTAGGGTTCCTGTTAAGGTTTCTAACAAGATGTAGTTTCCTCTCAATTGGACATGTTCTTTCAGTTGTGAATCAATTTATGTGAGTGTTAGTATAATGTTTCTACTCTTTATATTCTACCATGTTTATAGGTAGATTCCCATTTTAATATATTGGGTTTGAATTCATAAAGAAAGACATGGAAGTCAATCTTTCCTTCCAGATGGCAATTTGGCCATAATTTAGAAGGTAGCTTGAGAATACTGTTATTATAAGTAATTGTCCCTTGATCTCATATTTAATTTATTGATAAGGTTCATGGAATAATAATAGTTAGTATTTCCCTCACAACTGACTATTTTTTCGACATATGCGGAGTTGTTTTAGCTATCTAATCTCCTCGGGGTAACCTAGACAACTTAACTCTTAACTTACACTCCCACAACTCATATACTTCATTTATTAAATTTTTTATATTTAAAATTAGGAATAAATACTTACTTATCACAGAAATATTGTGACCACTTGTAAGGAGTCTCAGGAATCATCCAACCCTGACGGGGTCAGCGTCAATGTTGAACTATCCTTCCACACCATTTTGTGTTTGGTTTTCCCTTGATCTGACCAGGATCAAGTTCGACCTCCCACGTCAAATATCAAACAATCACATAATTGTCATCTTTCAAATTTTATCTTATTGAACTTTGTGACGTGGTGACTATGTACCTTTTTCCTTGATTGATATACTACTATTTCAATAACTGACATAATGTATACTTGAATCTAGTGTATTCCTTAATCCCCGGAACTAAGTTCCTTGATCAAATCATCAAGCGGGGTAGCCAGTTTTTCCTCTTGGCATAATAGGTAAATCCTTATTAAAACATCTAGGCTCATTCTGTCTAATGACTATATCCATTAATCATTTCAACTCTTAAATCCATCATACAAGTAATAAGTTCCGTCATGGACTTGCATACCCTAGAATACTCTCTTCTCTTTAAAAGGCTTATCTAATATTCCACTTATCAGGGCTTGATTATTGCCTAAACTTGATTATCATCACTTGGAGCAAAGACAGTCACAGTTAGACTTCAAAGAAAGGTTTTCGTGACTCCATCCACAACTACAGTTCCATAAAGTATTATTTCCTCCACCTTAAAGCTTAGCTTTTTTTTTTATTATTCCATCTAAAATCCATAAATCAGGTGAACCATATGTTCAGCCTAGGTTAAATACCTCTCAACACCGGTACCTTCTCAAACTAAGGGTTTCCAGTTTAAATCCTACGGTTTGTAACAGGGCAATCCAAGCTTATTGTTTATTTCTATTGTCTTAGAAATGTGGTCAATCCACAAGCTCAATGGCTTCTATTAATATATCAACTAGATGTAACAAATAGAAGATTTATAATCACAGGATTTAATATATAACGTTAGGAAACTTTTACGTGTAAAATAATTGTTACAAGCCAAGGGGTATGTTTCCCAACTTTTTAAATTTAATTTACGCTCATTTTTTTTGTACATATTGTTTCAAACTCTTGTATAACTTACACTGCCTTCATTGCAAATGTCAAGGGGAGTTATTCGTTACTATGTTTATGTTAAAAATTTATATTATATATGGGGTTAACCTTATTTGATTTACTGCGATCTTTATTCGTGTTTATAACTTGAGCTGTCATAAAAGGCATATGCTCGTATAGAACCATCAGGATAGTGTAGGACGATAGCCTTAAAATAGGGTAGGTATATTTAACGATACTTTAGCCTTCTGAAATGTATTAATATTATTCAACGTTTTAGGTTTGCAACCTCAAATTATGTTTATATACGTAGCATTTGTACTGCTAATTAGGTAATTCTTTTGACTTCAGAAAATATAAGTTCAAAGTTTGTTCCCTCCCCCTCATTAATTAGGAGTCCAGCACTGTTATATATTGGTACTAGCTGAGACCCTAGGTAGTTGCTCAGGTATTTTAAAACCCGTGCTTATCCATGATGGATTTTTAGTTATATATTTTGAGATTATTTTTTTTTATTGTCATCTTTCAAGGTTTTGCACTATTTTTTTTCCTCGGAGTTGATAAGGGATTGTAAGCTTTCCAGTCTTGCACTGAGCGGTAAGCTCGGTGCCTGGGTATCCCATAAAATTTCAGTGTTTGCTCTTTACGTGAACTCTTTTGACAATCTATGTAGTCTTAAATATCTATTAGTTAATGTATTCCTTTTCATGACATCTGCTCGTTATTTAGGCAGGTCATAATTTGTAGTTACTGTAAGTTTGGACAATTGATAATGCCCTTCAGCAGTTCATGTAAAACTAACTTGTTATTTCTCGTTGTACTATCTCACCCCCTTTTATCCCAAAGATAAACTCGGTTTTGTATTCGATTTAATACCCTTAATCCTATGGTACGTTAACCTGGATTCTCCACTATAAATCAATGCGTCTCCTGACTTTAAATTAATTTTGTTCGCCCTAACATCCTCTTTTTATCGCCATATAAAACTTAGCATCATCTCCCTGTGGAGAATGCTACAACCTGTTTCCTAATCCTTACCCACACTCATCATACATAATTTAAGTTTTGATCCACTCCCATATCCTGGAACATAAAGTCCTCCAAGGCCTATCCCCAAGTTCTACATTCATTGATAATTAAGTATTTCTTGAGTAGGATCATGCCGGGTCAAAGTACTTGGCATTATGCCTCGGGATATTCCCGACCTTCGCTCATAGGCTCAGGTGACCACGGTCTCATAGGTAAGGAAAATAAATATCGAAGTATCTCATTAGGTGAGAGGTTACCTAAGTTAGGTCTCTCTAAGTTTTGATACTTACTAACACCTACAAGTCTCATCGACTGATAATTATAAACACACATTCATGCATCATGCATTAGGTTTATGTTCTAGGCTTACCGGTTTCGCGCTGAGCGCTCGCCTCAGCACCTGAAGTTCCCACTGTATACGGGGTGTTTCTTCATGGAACTATCTTCTTTCCCTTCTGACTCTCGGATGAGGATGGCTGTCCCGCCGGTCCTCCAGTATAGGTGTTGTTCTGCGGCGCCTGGCCTCCTCTAGGTCCGCCCGCCTCATTAACTGGTGTTCTCTGTAAACCTCTAGCTCCCTTGTATACTCGACTCCCTGGATTGGAAAAACATTCATACTCCCTGTGACCTTCCTTTTTGCAATAACGGCACTCCACCTTTCTTCCTGTGCAATCTACACCTGGGTGATTCTTTCCACAGCGTTTACAGTAATAGCGTCGTCGGGTTGGCTTGTTGCCTCTAGGTGTGTTGTTCTTAGTGGCTGAGCATCAATAGCTGGGCCGGTCAGACAGGGGATCTGCTCCTTCATCTTCTGACCATGGAAATCCGTCTGCCCCTTCTTCCTTTCAAAGAACTTCTTCCCTTCTTGCAGTAACCGCCAGGGGTTGCTCCATCATCATCTCCTTCACTACTCTTCCTTTTCTTTCTTCCTGCGTCGGAGTAGTCGACTCCTGGTATATAGTTTAACAAACTGGTGCACCTTGCGTAGTATTGGTCAATTGTTAGACTCCCTTGGATTAAGGTATTGATCTCCTGCCTTTTCCTCTGTTTTAGGTGTTCGGGGTAGTACTTCTCTCGCAACACTTCCACAAACTCTGTGCATCCCAAGTCCGGTGTAGTTCTACGGTGGCCCTCAAAGTCCGCCACCAAATGTCTACGCCCTTCAGGTTGTATGCGGCGATGTCGACCTGTTGGTCTTCTGGAACTCCGACAGCCTTGAATGTTTCCTGGTGCTCTGCTATGAATTTCTCCAGTGCGGCGGGGTCCGGTTACCCTGAGTAAGTTGGTACACTCGCGTCTGCAACGCTCTTCAACCAGTTGGTTTCCCTGGGCCGCGGCGGGTGGGGTATGGCTCCCGTAAATTGAGCTCCTAGTTGCTGCGCGAAAGTTGCCATAGCTGCTGTTAGGTCTTGTACTGTTGGAAATCCGCCGGTGTCTCGCTACTGCGTCCACTGCTGTCTTCTCGTGGTCCTTCGCTGGTCGACATCTAAGATAGTATATTATTATTTCTACTCGGTTGCTACACCGTCATACACAATCGCAAATATGTAAGTAAGCTAACTACTAGCAACGAAAATATCCCTAGGGTTTTTCTTCCTAGGTCACGAATCCTCACGGACGTTTCCCGTATCCCAATATTCATATGCTCATTGTCCTAGACTCAGTATCTTTCATCAGAGCGGTATCCGCTCTGATACCACTTTTTGCAACACCCCTAATCTTAAACCTGTAATGACGTCATAACTCATAGCATAATAAATAGCAAATCACAGCGGAAAATAAAACTATCTAACCCTGGTGTTACACGCCGTCACTCACCCTTGTGAGTAACAAGGCATCCTTACTCTTTCCAACATACAACTCCTCACGCTGTGATGAACAGATACTGAGCACTCTAATTATTACAACCCAAATCCAACTAAATGAGCAACTAACTGAATACAACAACCTTCTTAATACAATACCTAATAAAAACCAACGGTGTTTGTTGAAAACACTTCAGCTACCCCCCGTGACCCGCACTCCGGCTTTAGTCTTCTTCAATAACCTGGAATGTTTGGCCCAATGAAGGGCTCAGCAATCGAAATGCTGGTATGCTAAATGTGATCTTAAGCCATCTAGATTCCTTAAGTCGTTTTAGCCATCTTGATATTAGATTCATTACAATATATTCCGGTTTACAAATCCAACAGTAATAACTGTAAACATTAAACAACCACACAACAATTCACCTGTAAACATCACTGTGCGACAGTACAAAACACTAATAACCACACCTCGACAATCAACAACAATAACCAATAGTCACACATTAATAAACCAAACAAGATACGCGTATTAAACTGTACTTGTTAGTTGGCCACCTGACCCTTATCTTTTAAACCAATCATTTAACCTTTTCCAATTAATTCCCACCTCAAGTGTCATGTTAAGACAAACCTTATCAACTTATTAATGGACGAATGTCCCCTTGTGTTCCATTGGAACTGTTTACCAGCTGACCCTGTGGCCCTGGTTAATTGACCGATCCGGTCGAACCTGTGCACCAACGGCAGTGCCTTCCGCCATCCCCGAATGTGGCTGATGGATTTCGAGTGACTCCATTATAGTCTCTCGTAGTGATCACAATGCGCAACCAGAAAGTCGAAACGATCTGGATTCCTCTCTTATAAGTTAGCCCTTTTTGTCAGTGACATATAACCAATCCTTGAGTTAAGACTATAATAGTTGACCATCAGTTAGGTTCAATAATACCTTTAGGTCAGTTAGTCTTGATCCAGTTTAAATGTATAAACTTCCAGTCATAGACGTTCGCGTATAAATAAAATGCAACCAAGTTGAGCAATACAGTATACAATATCATTCACATAAAATCACAGATATCGCTCTTAAACAATTAAAACAAATTGTCTGGACCTTAGGATAATCCTTAGGACATTCAGACCACACAATTAACATACCGTTCACCAAGTAACTGCTAGCTTGACAAACTCCTGTACAGTAGTCCCTCCCCGTACGCTGTTATTTAAACATTCAATACTGGATAACATTAATATAACTATTCATTAAATATTACAGTACTGTCACTGTAGAGTTTATTTACGTAGTATACTAACTCGTATGTTCTTTTATTTCCCCCTGTTATTTTAACAGTGGTTCTAGATAACCTACCAGTTCATTATTTTATGTGGAGTTCACATGTGATAATGAATTTCCATTATACGGTATATCCTTATCTCATTATTTATATACTCATAATTATTCCCACCTGTTCCTTATATCATATTATTTGGTTAGTTATATATAACCACCTTTATTTTATAAACTTTATATTATACTCCAAAATATCATTTACATTATATTACCTAGTTTTACTTCCTTTCCTTATTAAATTACAATACCAACCTTATTATTTCGGTATTTATATTTTATATCCAACAACCTAATAATTTATTAAATAACCACGTATAACTTCCGGTAATCATAATTTGAACCCATTAACTTTTACCATTTTCCAAACAACCATATATTTTTATAATTTACTAAATACCCATATTAATTTTCGGAAATTTGTAAAACAATTATATTAACTTCTATAAATTGCCAAATAACTTTATAACCTTTTTAATTCACTAATTATCCACACTAACCTTTATAATTATTAATTAACCACCTTACTTTATCAATTTACCAAACACTCCTACAAATTTTCGGTAATTACAAATTGGCCTTACCAACCTTTATAGATTACAAATAAACCCTCTTTTTTTGGTTTTCACTTATATTTCCCTTTATTCACTTTTAAACCCCAAAACTTTATATAAGTTACATATTAACTTATAAATCATAGTTTAATATTAAATTCTTTTAAATAACCGAAGCAACCCATATCTTTCTTTAATTATATTTTCGCCCCATATTAAATTTTATTTTTCATATATACTTCCATAAATTACATATTCACCCCAAAACTTTTATAAACTTATTATTTTATGTCATAAATCATTTTAACCCAAAGTTTTTGGTCAACACTTTGACCAAGACTTAATTTCATAATTAATACTGTAGTAAACCCATAAAATCATAGGTAATGCTCGGCCATATACTATATTTCCCAATAATTACACAATAGTCCCAAAACTTTATAAAATGTCACTTTAACACTTAACCACTTACTTAAATTCACTAAAATTCATAATATTAATTCCTACCTTATATTATAACATAAATATACCAAATCACCCCTTATACTCTCGGCAATTATTATTCATACACCAAACTTTTCAAAATTTACATTTTAGCCACATAACTTATTAAACTAGCCATTTAAATACTTGTAGCTATTTTTAATGTCCCAAAAATTTATAATATAAGTTAATACACTTATATATTTCGAAATTCATCGAAATAATATATTTAACTCTCGGCTTTATATACTTTTACTATATAGTTTTAAAACTTGATTTAAACCTTATAATAAATACATGTAAATGTATATAAGCCATATAACACTTCTAAAATTATGCTAATGACTTAGAATGATTATAAACTAAAAATAGAACAAATAAACCTTAGATAATTCGGTTTACTTTTATATGCATCCTAATTAATTTTTGTGACACATATTTATACCTTAAGGTAATAATCTTACCTTATATGTTAAAAATTATTTTCTTGACATTATATCCCATATATTTCGGCCTTAATTTATGTAATGGTTATACATAATTTTTATACCAAAGTTTGAAGCTTAATTGAGAACTTAACTTAATAAACCTTAATTATATATACTTACTCCTTAAATCAAGACAATTCTTGTACTTGATTTTTCCTTGAATTTCCAAGCTCTTCAAATGGTATCTTGTTGTAGATATTTCGAACTCCTTGTAGATAAGTAGGAGATCTATTTGTTAGACTTCTAACAAGAGCTTATAAATAATATTTGTAGTAATTTACAAGAGTTTACCTTAGGAATTTATCAAGGTATTTTTGATACACCTTGTGATGATTGTAGATCCAAGTTTCCTTCATGAAATAATGAAGAGAACATATGTTTAGAAGTTCCTAAATTTTCGAAAATTACTTAAGGAATTTTCTTAAGATTTTCAACATGATAATATACCTTAACTTGATCTTGTTGTTCCTTGTATTGTTGTTGAATCAAGAAGCCTCCTTAGAATACCTTATGGTTGGCGAAAATTGATGAGATTGCTAGGATGATTTCTTGCTTCAAGACTTGATAGAATTAGCTAGGAAATTACATTAGAATGGTGTTAGGAAATAATACACCATTAATGGAGTTTATTAACACTTAGGAATTAATTTAGGAAATGAAGAAAAGAGAGAGTTAGAGATGAAACTCACCATTCGTGAATGAGGTATGGCAAGGGAAATGGAAGCTCACGTAGAGCATTAGTAGAAGAGATTGAAGGTAATTAGAATTTGATTTGTTTATTGTCATTATTTCATGTCTTTATTTTATGTAATGTTTATGTTTATTTGACTACATAATTTAGCCACATAAATCTCTTAGATGGACTAGTATACGGCTGTTTGGCCACTAATGAATTGGCATCTCCCAATCATGTAAACTAATGGCTAAAAGAATGGTTGTCAATTAGTTTAGATTAGTTAATGTTATTAGGCTTTATTAGATTGATTAGTATAGCTAATTTATCTATTCTTGCAGGAGGAGGAGCTCGGCTGTAATGGAGCACCAAGCAGCTCCACTTCTTGTATCTTTACGGTAATGGTATGCTAGATTACTACTTTTGAGTTTGTTAATTATAGCAAGACAATTAAGAAGTTAGGTATATGTATTATGAGATTAATTAGTGGTCAATAAAATTCCCCACTACTGATTCCCAATCGGCAATCATATACCCCTCTCTTTACTTATCATAATCGGACACCATGTGCTAGTCTAGCACAATTGTTTTGTTTGTATTAACCATGAATCATGCTTTGTTAGGTCATGGTCATTCTTTAGTTTAATATAAGGCAATCAAACCTCACCTTCCTTGGTCCTTATCGGTTACACATGTAGTATAGGACAACTTGTCTTCATTAAGTAGAATGTAGATACTAGCTTTACTTTTAGTATTTCAATTTCATTACTTTGTTTAATCTAATCTATCTTGTTATCTTGCAGGTAGGTAAACCGTGGATGAGGCTTCATTTGATGGAATTATTTGATACATTATGATGTAACATATGCTGGATGAGTCATCATCTACTTAGATAATTTTTTGCAAAAACTTAGCCAATTATGACATAAACTCACGCATGGAATAGAGCTCAAATGGAATTAATTTTTCATTTGATTTTTGTTACACTATATTGTACTAAGACCATACTAATATATGTAGTAGGTTCCAGCATTTAATTGGTACATTTTATTATGGTAAAAGATGAAAGTTTTAAGGTAAAAATGTTGATTTTAGGTATCTTTTTGTCTCAAAACTTGCCCCTGTTTGTACTATGAATTTAGTACTGAAATCAATTGATTTAGATGGTCATTTTATCCACTTTTAAGTTTATCAACTCGTGGCTCCTCAAAAACTTCAAGGCAATTGCGTAAAACGCATTTTTGTGACACCCGAAGGTGCGTTTTTGTGCTTTAAGGATTTTTCTGGGAATTAATTAGTCGCTATGACTTCCAAGTGTTTATTGACATTTTTTATAGTCAATAATAATATATTAAGGCGTTACATTGAGTTATATGGGGTTATACTAACTCAGAACACAATTCTCGGGCTACCCGGGCGAAAAGGAGCGTTAAGAAATCCTCCCGGGTATTTTGTCTTTAACTGAGAATTTATCTTAAGAACTTTATCTTAAATGTTAATTAAGGTACTATTATGAATTTAGAATGAGGTGTAATGCTTTATTTTATTTTATAAGGTATTTCCGGGACTTTCGGGCCTTAAGGGGCCTTTAAGGGAACTCCCGAGCCATTTGTATCTTTATTACATTTTTAGATGGGGTCCTGCGTTCTAAGGGTCATACAATGATCCTTGATTATCTTCATAAGAAGTTTATAGCTTATATAACTTGTTTACTTAAGGTCGGGCTTTAACACACGTTTTTGACCTTAAGGAGTTTAGGTGTGTTTTTAACGCCCAAGTGTTTATATACTTTCCTAGGGTTCATAATCCCCCAAATAATATTTATTATTCCTCAAATAATATTTATTTACATATATTTAATTATTTAAATGTTAGGGGTATTTCACCATCCCCTTTACGTGGGGACTCCTTCCAATGATCTATGCGATCGAATGGAATACCGTACGAGTAGACCTGTACCAGTCATCCACTATATTGTGATCACTATGCGCAACAAGCTAGTCCGTGACTACACTGGAATTCCCTCATATACCAAATCTCCAATATGTGATTAATTAGTAAATCAATTTCCTAAAGTGTATTCTTAGATTGTGAAGAGTTTCATTTTTATCATGGCAGCCCTCGAGGTCTTACGCACTTACCTAGAAATGGTCTAGGTTACATTCATGTTCGAGATCCAATCTCTAGAGACTGACATTGTCGTGTCTCGTACCTAAGTTTTTACTTAGGTTAATACATGTGATTATAATACTATACGAATTATGCTGTCAATAAGCTTCATCCCTTGCTCGCATATGTATGTTTATATAAGCTGATCTATAGTCGACGTAGTATTAGTCCGAATGGACGTTCGCGCAAAATACAATAACGGTGCGAGATAAACAAACATGTAAAAATTCTTAATCCACACAACCATACCCATAAGCATACACACAACATTCTTAAACACAATCATGTCTGAACCCTTTCTCAGGTCAATTCAGACTGCACCGTCCACATACCGTACACCGTCGAAACGCTAGCGTGACCACCCACGCGTATCCCCGAGCGTTCGTGAAGCTTGTATCTATCAACCCGTACCTCTGGAATATCCATTGTTCTAATATCAGTGTCAAAAATCCTGGACTTACTTAATCATCCTAGACCAAACTCAAACTTCCATCCCGTAGCTAATCCCTTAGTTGCTTTCTCGTTCAACTTGGTGTTTGCTAATCCTAGGGATTTAGGTTTAGTTACTCGTTATTGTTTAGGAGTAGATAATAGTTGCTACGGTAAAATATTTATTACGTGGAAGTTAAGTTCACAATTTGTTTACGTATTGTCGGGTTGCAAGCATACGAGAAATAATGTTATGTGCACGCATGCATGACATTTAAATGTTTCGTTATACGAAATAATTTATGTAGTTATATTTACGAGCATGCGTGTACATTTATATATACACTTATGCAAGCATGTATTAAGGTTATTATTTTGCGTTATTGTTTACGCACCCTTTTTAACGCGCATGTAAAATGTTGTACTCTAGTATATGTCGCAACGTAATTGTCACTATATTCACGTTTTTACATGTAATTGTACAGTTCACCGTGTGGCTTGATAATTACATTATACCCTCATGTCATGTTACAATTCACATGATATAAATTATAGAGTTCCTCTTAATTATAATAAGATTCCAACCATACAATATATTTCCAGGATTCTCCAACTTAACCCGTCATTTTATGTTAATGTGTATAACACATATTTGCTCCTTAATAATTCCTTTATAATTTATCCTTTCATACTTAGATAAAACGTCACATTATAGTATCCCAACCTTATAATCTATTCTGCCCACATGTTAATAATTCCCAAATCAGCCCACATATTTCTGGTAATTCCAAGATACACCCATTTATTTTGATTACTTATAAGGTTAATCCTTCCATTAACTTTACTACATTCCTAACCTTATTATTTAATATCCTAAGGTTTTCAAGCATTATTATACCCATATATATATATATATTGTGTTTATAAGTCTGAACAACCCCAACAATTTTAGAAATTTTTATATTTCCCCCATATGTTTTGACTATTTACCAAACTAACCCATATGTTATTCTTGTTACATTTTCACTCCTATTTAATCATAACCTAAGTTTCCAACCTTATTATATACGCCTATGTATATTATACATGCGAACAACATGTATACAATTACTTTTCTAGAATTATACCGCTAGCCATAACATTCCTTTTATTTGCATATAATCCCCCATTACTTTGTAAACTTACCAACTAATACTTAAAACTTTATATCATACGATTCCATTTTTAAATGCCAAAACTAACCCGATATTCTCCTTAATCCTAAATAGACCACACTGTTCAGTTTTTGTATACTTTAACCCTTAACTTTCCTTATTTATACTTAGGCCCACATTTATTTTATAAACTCACAATTTAATATCAAAACTTTATATTATGCATATTGATTTATTTAATTCCAAAAATCACCCAATATTTTTCCACGTTTCTGAAAAAATCCACGATTGTTCTACATTCTATTTCCTCCTCCAGATTTTCAGTTATTTACAGATTAGCCCCATAAGTTAGTAAAATGTTAAATTTAGGAGTTAACTTCTCCTTGATAATGTTTTCTCTTGATAGAGACTTAGAGTATGATTTAATGTCCATTTGGACTATATATTTATATCATAACATTATAGTATTTATTGCTCATGATTTAATTTTAATCCTTATTAATAAGGTTATAATTCTTTGGGGTATTTCATCTACCTCCAGCCCTCTTCTTTCTCAATACATGCATCCAAGGCCCGAAGTTCTCCGTTTCATTGGGTCGGGCATTGGTCTTTTGGTATGACACAATCTGGAATCCTCCTTCATTTACTAGGGCTTCTTCATCCTTGATTTTGGGGCAATTATCCTTTAAATGCCCAAATCTCCCACATTTGAAGCATAAGGCATGGACACCTTCATAGACAATTTGGAATGTCTGGTTTCCGATCCTGAACTTGCCTAGTAAGGGTTTCGACAAGTCAACAGACACACACACTTTACCAAATAAGATACCTACTATTGATTTATTGATAGAAACTTTGTGGTTTTTCCTAGTGTATTACCTAGGATTGATAGACATGATTCTCTTTGAAACTCTTGTCCCAAATCTAGGAAGGTAGCCCATACATCCAGGAATAGAATCGCTTCCCTTGAAATGTCAAAATTTCAGACCCATTTCTTCACAGTCAAATAATGATCAGACACAATCCAAGGGCCTTCATTCAGGATATAATCTCTATCAACTCAATTGTTGAATTTGACTGAGTAGTACCCATTACCCATGGCCGTAAAATTAAACTTCCCTTTTAGACACCATCTTTGAACGAGCCGTTCGTACATGAAATGGGTGGGAAAAGACTTACCCATCAGCTTCACAATTAGAGCGAATCTCCAATATTTCTTGATTTCTTTGAAGATTTCCTAGGGAAAGTCGATTATAGGGTAGAATTCATCTCGATCAAGCGCTTCAACCTCCTAAGTCGTATCTTCATTATCCATCCTGAAATACCCCGAACTTAAATATAGGGATTAAGATTATCCTAATACGTATTTAAGGACCTAATAATGCCTAAGTAATTTTGGTAAGGAAAAATAAATCCAAAAGAAATGAAGAAATGCTTAAAAAGTGGAAAAACACTAAATAAGCGTTAAATAACCATAAGAGGTATGAGACCTCGGTTAGCGTATTACATGGATTTCTAAGGATTAATAAGGCCAAAATAACATATGGGAACAACTCCCGAAGAAAACAGATCCAAATAACGTATTAAAACGCTAATAGAACTTTAGCGCACGTTTTTTAAGAAAACCCGAAAACATGACTTTGAGTGGTCAAACGAACCCGTAAAAATTATAAATCATTAAATAACAATAATTAAGCATTAATGGAAACTTAAAACCCAATAAGATTGAAGAAACGAGAAAATTCCAGAAAACGGGCCCGGTTAGTAAATAGTACCGAAACTGGGTAAATCAACGAGCGTTTTCTGTAAAAGACGAAAAACGCTCCAACTAGTAATACTGTAAGGGGGCCGGTTTTAATAGCTAAATAAATCCCCCCCCCCCCCACACACATGTAACTAGCTAATTAAATAAGGGGAGTCAAAAAGCAAAAAGAGATAAAGTAAAAAGTACTTTACCCCTTTTCTATCACCTCACTCTCTCATTTCACTCATCTCTCTCTCTTCCTTCCTTCTCCCCACCGTACCTCTCTCTCTTCCTCCTCCCTTGTTCTGGCAATTTCGGAGCTCCAAGGAGAACAACAATGGCTTCTCCTCTTCTTCTTCATGCTCTAGCCCCATGTGACCTCCAAATGTAAAAATAACCACATATTCTTACTCCCCTCATCATTCTCTACACCCTCTTTTTAGAATTTCAAAATGAGGAAGTTCATCTCCATGGGTTTTCCCCATTCAAAGAGAAAATAGCATCAATGGGTAGCTTGGAGTCTCCTCTCTCCATTAAGGTAAAAATCTTCATGAAAAACTCAAGTTTCCTTCATCCTCCTTTGTAACTGATTTTTACCCCTTTTGTAATGCTCTATTTTTCTCCTTCTTTTGGGCATAATTCCAATCTTGCAATGGTGGTGGAATCACCTTCTAGAACCAAGGGCTAAAACCCCTCCTAAAACACTCCAAAGGTAAACCCTAGAATTTGTGTTTTAAACACGTCCATAAATTAGTATAAATCTAAGGGTTAGTATTTTCATTACACTTGTTTTGTGTGCTTTGGGTGATGAGAATGGAGTTTGGAAACTCCATTCCTCATATGGCCGATTTGTGCAAGAAAGAGAGAAGGAGGAGAATTTGAAAAGAAATGAAGGAAATATAAGCTCAAGGTAAGAGCTCCTTCTTAATGCTAAATTATTATGCATTAGAGTAATGGGAATGGGTAAACTAATTAAAGAACCCAAAATATTGTATTAGTATTGTGGTATTGGAAGTTTAAGTATTTGTGAGCAAGTATGTGGATTGTAGGCCTTAGAGCCAGATAATTTGTGTATGAGTATTGGAATTGTTGATTGATGGAGTATTGATGTATTGAGATTTGTTTTGAGTGTTGGTAGGACCCTTGTAAGGGTGTGGCTAGATTAGGAATGAATTTGGTGAAAAAGTATGTATGTGGAGAAGTTAGAATTGTAGGTAAACTACGGCAAAATTTTAGTAGGAATTGTGCATTATTGGATGACTTGGTGAATGGGAGAACCAAGGTGTGTATTGGGTTTAGTAGAGATGTTTAGAGACCATGGAGTAGTTGTGGTAAGAGAATGAAAGGATATAAAATCTATAGCAGAAGTGTTGAAAATGCAATGGAGAAGCTAGGAGAACTTGTGTGCAACACCTAGTAAAATGAGTGTTGAACTTGAAGAGGTAAGATAATGCATTGTAGGCCTTGGAAATGGCATTAGGAGATGAAACTATGTATGGAGGAAGTAAGAACCAAAATCTGAAGCAAACCACAACTAGGAAATAATGTAAGTGTTGAAATGAAAAACTTAGGAAAATGTGTGAGTAAATTATTATAAAAAGAAGTAATATGTTAGTAATGGATTTAGACATGTTTAGGAGGCTAATTAGGTGCCTAAATAAGGGATTAAGTGTAGGAACAATGGGGAATTATTTAGGCAAAATATGGAATGTAACAGATTTTAAAAACTGTAAATCTGTAGGAAACATAGCAGGGTCCGGGACTTAAGTCCAGGAATAAGTCCCAGACCAGTATATAAATGCAGGCCGAGAGTTGTAAGTGTAGGGTGGTCCGGGACTTAGGTCCCATACAAGGACCCGGACCACCCCATTAAAACCACCCGAGAGTATACAGAATTATGGGTCCGGGACTTGACTAGGGTACAAGGACCCGGACCACCTTGAAATTTCGTTCAAGAATGAAGACCAACTCTGGTCCGGGACTTGACATGTGTACAAGGACCTGGACCATGTGCAAAAACAACCCGAGAGTTCAGACCACAGGGTGGTCCGGGACTTAAGACCCAGACAAGGTCCCGGACCAACCCAGAAAAACTAAAAATAAGTTTATTAAGTGGCTTTTAAGGAAAGGTAATGAATGGTTATGTTAGTATAAGATAATTAGTACTAGATTAATGATGTTTAAGGGTCATTGAAGGTACAAACAAGTTGGAGGAGTAAGTAAGAATGTTGAGAGTATAAGAACATTAAGTTAAACCGGAATAACGGGATAACGGGGTAAGTACGGGAGTAGTAATTATGTAAGTATTGTAATGCTTAGTATTGATAGAATAATTTGGCATGTAGTCATTGGTTCGAGAGTAAGGATTGAGGAACGAGAGTGAACCAAAGGAACAAGGGAACACCCGGTAAAGTAAATTCCGGTAAAAGGTATGATTTCTTCATGCTCTGTATCCTAACCTGGTTACCCAGATTTATGTGCTTATTTGATCACATAAATAAGATAAATGCATGAATCAGACTTTAATGCACTTACTGGTGCTTGTTTATATTTGTTCTTGATATATATTGTCTTGAACACTAGTTTGTATAATTCATGAAATGAATGGATGAGGATGAAATGTGTTGTACCTTGTAGTGTACTTGTGTAGAGTATTGTATCTTGTATGGATGTGGATGTGAGTAATGCATTTGTGTGTGGCTTGGATGTGTGACTTCTACTAATTCCTAACTACCTAACTCCTAACGTAAGTATTGAGTAAATTTGAATGAGTAGAAGTCCGATACAGTTTCGGCTACGCGTGAGGATGAGGAGACACAAGAGGTTGGATTGGATTCCTGGCTCTTAAACTTTTCCACGGCCCAAACCCCTTAAATGGGCAGCATCCTCGATTAGTGAGCCAAGTAAATCCCAGTGGTGGGACGGTGTAGTCCCTGCCCGGAGGTCCCGACGACTTGACTTGAGTAAGTAGTAAGTAAGTAAAGTATGTATGAGTAATGGTCTTGGCTGGTGTAAGTCATTGACCCCGAGTAAAAGAGTAATCTCCACCCGATTAACCCGGGTGGACAAATGGAGTTAACAAGTATTGTGTATGTATTGTGTATGCGTATTTCGGTAAAGGTAAGTATGTATTGGTTGACTTGTATTGTCTTCCTTGTATGTATTGAAGTGTATGTATGTATTCCTTATGTAGTATTGTAGTATTATGTATGAAAGCATGTATGTATGTATGTATTTGTAAAATGAACTGAATGTATTCGACCAAGTGGTCAGCATACCCTCGCTAGTACGCGGGGTATGCGGAAGTCATATGCAGCGTAAGCTGAGCCCCTAGGGGCAATGTTTTTATTGTACAGGTACCGAAGCAGATATGGTTACAGTAAGAGACCGGCGGATATGCCTAGATCATTAGGAATGAAATATAGGTTGTAGAGAATGGTATTGGGCTTGTAGCCTCGATGTAGAAGTGTACCAAGGGGTACACCATGAGTATTGGAAGTGTGTAGTTGTGAGGAATGGGTAGATGTAGACTCTTAATGAGTATGTATGAACTTGGAAGAAGTATTATATTTGTATTTGGAACCTAGTAAACTCGGTATGTTATATTGTATTATATGGTATTGTAATGGAGTATTGTATTGAATGGGAAGTTGTAATACCCGGTTGTAATTGTAGTAAGGATTGTATTTGTGTAGCACTCGGATATTCCGGTCCATCAGACCGATGCTGTATGTAGTAGTAAGCCTTGTTAGTCACATGGGTGGCTAACAACATTGTATCACCCGCCGTTGTGTAAGTATGTATCCGCTGCGTGAGTATGGATGTATAAGGAGATTGGACGGTAATGACGGTATTAGCGGTAGAGGTGTTACAAAAAGTAGTATCAGAGCGAAGTATCGCTCTGATGACTGGAAATACCGAGTTTAGGAGATACCGAGTTAGGAATTAGAAGCTTAGGGCTGAGTGATAGCATTAGAGATATGCTAGTTAGGAACTCCCGGTGAGTACCGGATACCTACAATATCAGACCCGCCCTCCGCAAACCCATTGTATAATTTGGGAAGGACACCGGAGAGAAGGAAAGCCCTCTCATACTCGGGGAAACCCGATCTGGTAGTTGTGAAACCATTGTACGGTAAACAAGAACCGGCATATAGTAGATTCCAAGAATTGGAAGTGCCGGAGATGGATCCCGGTTGAACAACAATACCGCACTTAATGGCGGGTGGATGAGCACTCCAACCACAAGGAGGCTATAACTTACAACAGCATGGGGCGACATGCTTAGCAGTCACGACATTTGGCTAGTCAACCAGCAGCAAGAAAAGAAGCACTAAGCGTGCAATGGAGCGGAAAAGGGGAACTGTAACAAACCCGAGACACAAGTCTACGGGACAGTAATAGCTAAATAGCACCAGCAACAGTATGCTAGCTTACTAAGGACATAGTCGGGAGTGGTTGACTCCAAAACTACAACGCCGAAAAGGTTACAAAACCTGGCCAACATAGCTCAAACAGCTATAAGAACATTCAAAATATAATCCGACGCAACTACAACCGTAGTGCCTAAACAAACTCAGGCTCAGTAACCACAACAAACATGTGGGAACGAGCAACAAGGAAGAACACAACCAAATCAAAAGGGAATCTCCAAGGATTGGAGAAGTACCCAGATCTACAACAGCCATGTCTAGATCACTGAGAAGCTACCTAAAGGATCGAGTATTCTAAAACATAAATCAACACTTCAAGGGAAGAGTCAACAAGACTACCAAAAACGAGTGGAAACCATACCATGACCGGTGTAGGTTTACCCAAAAACCACCAGTACCACACACTTGCCACGGCAAGTGCAGTAAGAACAGGAACATGTAGAGGAACCCGAACACATCACAAGTACTTAGTAATGTACCGTAACCGTAACGAAGCAACTACAGGATCATAAAACCTAAAAACGGGAAGAATGAAACCTTGGAAATGTCTAACGGCCTGACCATTGTATTAGGAACATACCAGACAGCATGAAGCTGGACTTGGTCAAGACCTCAGACATGGCTATGCCATGAAGAACTTCTTTAACACTGAACCATTGTTTCAAAACCCAAATTTTTCTTTCAAAACCACAACCTTTCTTTTAAATCGTGGATTTTAAAACCAAACCAACAGAATTACGGTGAGTATCATAAGATGATACAAGAGGAGTTGACAATAGAATACTTCACCTATGCGTGTGACGAGCACTACGAGTGTACCCAAATACAGGATGTGGGACGACCGCACTCTGAAGGAGCTTGCGGGCCTGACAGATAGTTGGGTAAGTGGTAACGTATCAACATGGTACCCCACGTATGTATACATGTAGTGTACGAAACACGGGAAGTAGTCAACTCCGTTCTACGGACAATGAGTAAATGCAAACCAGAACAACTGGACACCTTACACCAAGGAGAAGGAATACAGATAAGTAATAAGTATAAAGGACTCAGAGAGTCCATCTAAAGATAAGGAATGAGGACTAGGAAGTGCAAAGAGAACAGACTAGTAGGTATAGACATTGGATATGTCTCAAAGACTTCAAGCAAATACGTGACAGCTGGAAAATATACCCAGCCTAAACACAGTAAGGAAAATGCCTAACGTGAACTCAACAATGCTCAACAAACGGGACGGAGTTCCCAAGAGCAATCATAAGATTACCATGGAACATAATCCATCATTGAACAGGATATTAAACCTAGTCTAAACACTAGGAGGAAGTATAAACAGTGTAACACCCCTACCGCTAATACCGTCATTACTATACCAATACTTACCTTCGCAGCAGATAATACTTACTCAACGGCGGGTGTACAATGCCGTTAGTCACCCACGTGACTCACAAGGCGGATTACAATACTACATACTATCGGTCTGATGATTATGAATATACCGAGTGCTCTACACAATACAATACTTTCCATTTCATACTCCTCCATAACCCAATTACAGCTCCAATACATTACTATACCGAGTATACTACAATCCTGACATTACCGATACAGTTTAAACTTCCCAATTCGCATTACAACACGGGTACCAAACCCTACTATACAACTACCCATGCTTACGCAGCAGTCCCCGTCCTACTCTCTCGAACGGCGATCAGCTTCGGGTACCTGCACACTAAAAATGGTCCCCCGAGGGGGGGTCAGCTTACGCTGAATATGACTTCCGCATATACCGCGTGCTAACCGCGGTACATCGACTACTTTGGGTCGAATATACATGGAGTTCATTTACATGCTTACATACATACTCATGCTACAACAATACCAAAACCATACATACATGCACATACAAATTCAATACTTACTAAGGAGACAGATCGATGGTCAACCATTCGTCTTTGTTATTCATTCGCTACTCTTCGTACTATATTCTGTATTCACTACTCCACTCATACCTACTCCTTACTCCTACATACTCAACACTCCATATTTGATACCTTACTCGTACACGTTTCTTACTCCGTACTCGTTACTACTCTTATTTATACTCGTTACTCAATACTCCTTACTTACTCGTACTTACTCATACATACTCAATACTCAATACTTACTCATACATACTCAGTACTCAGTACTCTTTACATACTCATATTGCTTCTTACTCGATACTCATTGCCTTACCCATACATACGCAATACTCGTTACTTTGGCCTCTGGGCGGAGTCATACTCAAGACTCGCCACCGGACCTACAATACGAGGGCTATACGCTTAGCTCCTCAAATACTCAATGTCCGTACTACCGGACTACACGGATTCCCAACACTCTTCTCTCAGAGCACAATACAACCTCATGGGTTAGCCTAGAAGTATCTCTCTCGATAACCTCTGTTAGCTTAGGGAATTACCACCGCCTAGTATCCTCAGATTTAAGGGTTTCCCCAACATATCGAATACTCTCTCGTTCGGGGCATACTTACATCAGTCGGGTCCTCTCATAATGGGTCGACTAATTACTAAGGGGTTTGGAGATCCCTCATCGTTCGTTACTACTCTCATGGTTCATGTTTTGCACCAAGACTAGTTCCTCTAATAGAGGTTACTTATATACTTCCACTACTGTTCGTTTGTGGATTTTTTAATTTCGTTTCTCCTACCGTTATCGGGAGGTTATTACTCCCGTACACTCTCTCACATTCTAGGGAGTTCATTGGTTTACGTTACCATTTATTGGTTTGTTGGTTTAATGTGTTGCTACGGTTCCAGTAATTCACACATGACTCTCGCTACGAGTCAATACACAACAAGACTCATCTATGAGTCGGTCTACGCACTAAGTAAAGCCACACAATCATTCAAGAAGGTTAGCTCAATCAACATACAGCAAGACATATAATGAAAGGCAATAAACCGTTTTCATGCTTTAGTCTTGATTAGCCGGCATACAGCACACAAATCAACGTAACTCGGTTAGCATACGGGGCATGAGGAAATCATACCTTTCACCGGGGTTAGCTTTACCGTGTGTTCCCTTGTTCCTTGGTTCATACTTGTTCCCACTGATAATGTTTCCAACACTGTCATTAATACGATGTTCGTACAATACACAAATAATTACTACTCCCGTTATCCTGGCGTACTTAATGTTCTTTTACTCTCCACTTTCCTAATTACCTTCCATACTTGTTTTCCTACTCAAGTACTTACTTCCTTATCATTATTACTTCATCAAGGGTGTATTACTACATATATATGCATATAGGTATATAGGCATATATATATGTATATATGATTACTATAGTCCTATAATTAAATCATTTTTTTTGTAAGTGTTTGGGCCGTCCGACCCACCGTCCGACCCAACCCTGGGTCGGACCATTCCAGTAGGTTTTCGTCCTCTGAAATTACTCCCGTCCGACCCAGCACTATTCCGTCCGACCCATACCCTCTGGGTCGGACCATTCCAGAAAGTTTCGATTTTGTCATCCAGGTCGTGTCCGACCCACGTCCGACCCAACCTCTGGGTCGGACGAAGTCAGAAACTTCGATGGAGAAAATTTTCGCCCGTCCGACCCACGTCCGACTCACGGCCCTGGGTCGGACGGTTCCAGAAAGAATTACCGGTGTTTCCTCAAGGCCCGTCCGACCCACGTCCGACTCACGGCTCTGGGTCGGACGGTTCCAGAAAGTTTGATTCTCGTTATTTAAGCCATGTCCGACCCACGTCCGACTCACCCTCTGGGTCGGACGGAGTCAGAACATTGCTACAGGTTTTGTTTTTCTTTTCTCTTCTTACCCATTTCTTCCCCAATCTTCCTACATGTAATCCCACATGATTTAGCACTAATTAGGCTTCCTAAAATGCCTTAATTCATCCCCCAAATCCATTACTAAGTCCATCAACAACTTACACAATTTTCTTACTTCTTCTACAACACATGTAACAGTTTTTGTTACTCTCATGCTACAGATTTTACAATTCAATTCTCCCATCCAATACTCTCTCAACCAATGCCATCCCTAGCATTCTAAATACCTCTCCTTACCATACCAATTCATTTCCAAGCCATTGCACTACCTATACCCAAGTTCCAACACTCATCTTACCAAGATCCTGCACATTAAATTCTCCTAGCTTCTCCAATATGTTCTTATACACTTTGCTACAGATTTTACACTTCCTATTCCTCATACTACAATTACCATTCCCTAGCTACTAAACATCTCTACTACTCCCAATACATGCCTTGGTTCTCCCATCCACCAAGTCATTCTTTAACGCACAATTCCTACCAAAAATTTGCCCTAACTCATCTACTTTCCTTACTTATCCACACACATCTTTTCTCATCAAGTTCATCCCTATTCTAGCCAAACCACAAGGGTTCTACCAGCACACATATTGAGCAATCTTAATACATCAATACCCATCGATTACAATACTAATACACATACTCATTTCACTTGGCTCCAAAGCCTTCAATTCAAATACTTGCACTTAAATCCTCAAACTTCACAATTCTCAATACTAGTACAAGGTTTTGGGTTCTTTTAAATATTTTACCCATTCCCATTACACTAATGCATTAAGTTGAGCATTAGGAAGGAGCTCTTACCTTGAGCTTATACTTCACTCTTTCTTTTCCATTTCTTCTTCCCTCTTTCTTGCACAAAGCGATCACATGGGGAATGGAGTTGCCAAACTCCATTCCCATCACCCAAAGCACATCAAACAAGTATAATTAATACACTAGCCCTTAGATTTATGCTAGTTCATTAAAGTGTTTAAAATACCAATTTCTAGGGGTTACCTTTGGAGTGCTTTAGGAGGGGTTTTTAGCCCTTGGTTCAAGGAGGAGAATCCACCACCATTGCTAGGTGAAATTGATGCTCAAAAGAAGAGAGAAAAACAAGGCATTATAAAGGGCTAAAAATCGGTTTCCAAGGAGGGTGGAGGAAACTTGAATCTTTTATGGAGATTTTTACCTTGTTGGAAAGAGGAGACTCCAAGCTTCACAATGGTTGTGCTTTTCTCTTCAAATGGGGAAAACCCATGGAGATGAAACTCATCCCTTCCGAAATTTTGAAAAGATAGAAATGTAGAGGAGGATGAGGGGATTACAAATATGTAATTTATTTTACATTGGGGCTCAAATGGAGCTAGAGCAAAGGAGATGAAGAGGGGCTGCCATGGGAGCGTTTGGAGAGCTCCAAAATCGCCCACAAGAAGAGAGGAAGGAGGAAAGAGAGCGGCAGAGAGGGGGTTCCATCGTGAGAGAGGGAGGGAGTTGGAAAGAGAGAAGAGAGAAGTGAGAGAGAGTAAGAGGAGAGATGGGGTATTTACTTTTGTACTTTTTTACTTTTTGCTTCCTTTGATTTACTTATTTGTTACTTGGTGTGTGTGTGTGAGAGGGTTGTTTACCCAGTAAAAACCGGCCCCCACTATACGTTTAAGCTGGAGCAGTTTCTCGTCTTTTACAGAAGACGCTCGTTATTTACCCGGTTTTGGTACTATTCATTAACCGGGCCCGTTTCCAGAATTTTCGTTTAAGTATTTCTATAGTTATTAAGCTTCCAAAATGCTAATAATTATTATCAATGATTTAAATTTTTAGGGTTCGTTTGACACATTAAAAAATCACGTTTCGGGTTCCCTCGAAAAACATGCAAGCTAAAGTCTTTTAGCGATTAATATATTTCTGGATCCGTTTTCTTCGGGAATCATTCCCGTACGCTAATTAGGCATGATAAGCCTTAGGAATCCTTACGATACTATAACGAGGTCTCGTACCTCTCTGGTTATTATTAAGCTCGTTTTAGCGTTTTCCGCTTTCTAAGCGTTTTTCTCATTTATTTGGATTATTTTCTTTACCAAAAATTACTTAGGCACTATCCGGCCCTTAAATACTATATTAGAATAATATAATCACCATATTTAAGTTCGGGGTATTTCAAACAGTCTACCAAGAACGGGAGACGTTATAACCCAAAAAGGGATAACTCAAATTACAATACTACAAGGCGGTATAGTAGACACAACATATCATAAACATTAGCCGGATGTAACGGCGTAACCTAACAGCACCCAGGAGCAATCCTTGAAGGGTGTCTGAGTTAACAACAGTTGAACAAACGTCATGATAAGAGCACGGAAGCTAGCACGAACACTCGGCTAGGACACCGAAGGGATTTCACTTAACAAGAAATACCCTCAACCACTGAAAGGAACTGATTAACACCGGAATGCCTAAAGGGGCCTCCTATGAACGGAAGCGTGACGTCATGACTTGCCATGGAGCCCGGTAATACCTTCAACCTATGGGGTATACAAGGAGTAGAAACATGTATAAGCAGCTTGCAAAGAGCATAGCTTGCAACAATAAGGCTTAAAAGCCATGAACCAACTACGTTAGGTAAACTTGAACGGTTGCAAAACCCATACCATTTACTAACAAGACTTTCAAGAGATATTACTTCATACGACAAATGGATCGCCAACTGAACCACCCAATTTGAGCTCAACATCAAAAGTGGCTAGGAGTAATGGCTACCTCAGTGTCACTGTCACTAGAGAATCACTCAAGTATACAGTTGACGAAGCTTTAATTACCCTTCATGCCTTCTGTAGAAATGGTAGCACAGAGGCATAGTACACCGCTCTAGTCCACACTTGGACACTACGAGGAAACTTGAGGGAAGATACCTCTTGTTAACCGAACACCACCAATGTGGTGAAGATGTGAACCCTTAGAAAAAGGCTTCCATCTACTATAACCACAAAGCTCGCGCATGTAGTTGTTGCCAAGAGGCAACCGAAAAAGAAGATCTCCAAGCCACTACGCCTAGGAAGAGGCTTACAGAGTAACTGTGGAAACCGAAGAATAGTCGGTGTAGAAACAAACACAGAATGTGTATAATGTGAACTGTAGAAGCACATCGCTCAAAGAGCATAAAGACTTGAAGGAGTAAGTATACTCCATGTACCACCAAGAACAGGGTAAACCTTGTCATGAGACTTATGAGTGGAAACAAACCTCTCAACAGAACCTTCACTTATCAGTAATAGAATACTCTTCAATTAGAGAACGGGACCAGAAGACCCTTGAAGTTTCTTGGGATGTCCCGGTGATGTACATACAAAGGTAAAACTGCACAGCTAAAGCCTATAACTAATGCTCAGCACTGGAAAGATAGTAATTGTCCAAAAATAACCATTGTGAATGCACATTGGGCACCACGAATGACCAATGCTCAAGAGAGCTTGTAACCCGATAAATTACTTCATCCATTGTCAACCAAGATACTTGGTAAATTGTATCGTAAATGATGAAGGAATGTGAGGTAAGCTAACCTACACATGAAACCTAAATGGAAGAAGAACATCTCCACATTGAGAAGATAGTAATATTGCGGTATGCTACGACAACCGTCATACACACGAACATAGGAAACCCTCGGTATATTCACACCATAAAGAAATGGTGCCAATGACAATGGCAAGGAGCAAAGATAAGCTACCACAGTAACAAGGACTGTAAAAATGATGTTGTATAATGAGTAAGAATATGGTGCGCAACAAGCGACCACTATGAGGAAGTAGTTAGTCAATGACACGGAGTATAAGTATGAGAAGACAGGCAGAAATATTCATTCCTATCACATAAGTAACTTACTGCCAAGCTTTTACGCCTCTGCACTCTGTATGACTGAGTGTTTTGGTATTGCACTTGTGCAGTTAATGATCTAGTGGGATAGCGAGGAATATGGAAAATGTAAATAGTAGTAAACCTTTCTTTCCCCAATGAACATGGCATAAGCCAGTTAAGCACGCTTAGCAACAAACCGTGCGGCCTAAGGCCAAAGAAGCACGAAGAGCGTAGAACACACTAACAATCACAAGATGTGAATTCCAGTGGAATGAAAAGTGAAAGAAGACTTAAGAATGTCACTAAGACCGACGCATAGAGAATGCAAGGTCATACAAGTAAAGAACACTTGTACTGAACCAGAAGAACTGGTGTAATTCAGAAGCTATTGACAACAGAGGAAGCACTACAACCAAGTAGTGACTCAACCTCATCCGACAATAAGTCTGAGGAACTTAGCGAATAATCGTGGGAGTACGAATAGCATGTATAATAGATTGCCAGAGAGCTAGTTATAAATCTAAAACTCATCGAGTTCAAGCACGGTAAAAGAATACCACACTTGTTAGTAAACCTTATTCCCACAATAGAGAGATAAAAAGGTGATGAGTAGCACATCTAGAGTAACCAAAGAACGAATTAAGCACTAAGGTTATCAGGGTCGCACAGCAGAAGCTAGTGGGCCCTAGCTAAGAAATGTAATACACCTAGTAAGTATGAGAGAATGGCTATCAATGCCTTGAAGCCTACTAGGCTAGAATTGAATTAATAAGAGTTAAATAAACTCATATAGGAATTCATGGTGCAAGGACTAAACCATTAGTATGGTTAAGACCCTTTGACCATAGTACAGTATATAATAAACTGTAGGGAAGCTAAAATGCTTCAGAGTACCTGAATTGAGTGAACCAGTGTTCAATAACAACATATGGTAGATTACGTGGGCGTAATCCCTTTTAAGGGGGGTAGAGCGAAAACCGCTTAATGTAAGTATCACTTATAAAACACATAAACTACAATGTGCATAGCACAAATGATAACCAATTTGATGATTGGTACTTATGTTAAATAAACATACGTATTCATTCATATTGTAATTGTGGTAATTAGGCACGAGAGATGCAAATACCATAGCATGAGTCGGTATAAAACTGATGTATAACCTAGAGGAAATTGAGTCCCTAGGTGAATGTCTTGAGGAATTGAGAATGAGTAGTGGACGGAGCTCCACAAGTATTGTATCCTCTAAGAAATAGTATAAAATGATTGTGAGTAGTGGAGGAATGAAGCCCATTAGTAGTGTATTCCTAGGTATGTTATTGAGAGCAAATTGAGGATGATTGGATTCCGTAGGTATTGCATTCCTTAGTTAGATTAATTGAGACGATGGAGAGTAATGGAAGAAGGTAGCGAAAGTCAATGAAGTGAGCCATAGGCATTAAATCTCGAAGTAAAGTATTTGGAAGTAGAGTGGGGATGATTGATGGACTGAATTCCATCCTTTGGAGTTGTATGAATTTGTAATTATGACTAGGAAGAGTAAAAAGATATAAAATGGAAATAATCGAATTATCTGTTTGTTTGAAACTGATGTGGGAGGTTGAACTTGATCCTGATCAGATCAAGGGAAACCGAACACAAATTGGGGTGGAAAGATAGTTCAACACTGATGCTGATCACATTTGGGTCGAATGATTCTTGAAGCTCCCCTCAAGTGGTCACAAGAATCACGCATAGGATAGAAGTAATGAATATAAATTGGGAATTTGGAGTTGTTATGTTTTAGAAAGATTTCCAATTAGTGGTTTTGAAAGGAGTTTCCTTAGGATTTGAGAATGAGGATTTGGTTGAAGCTTATACCGGAGAACGGTGGTAGTATATCATATTGTATTATTCCAAGGGCAGCGGGACATAGAGGAGTCCTGTGTCTAGATGACCTGAGTGCCTGCGGGATTGTATTGTGTATTGCATTGCTATGGGGATAGCTTTGCACCGTATGTATGTATAAACCTCGTAATGTGGAACCAGATGGTTGAATGTATACGGATTGGAATAATTATTGTGCATTGTATGGTATGGGATGTAGAAACCTTGAGTAACGGATTTGGGAATGTGTAAGGAGGAAGAATGCATGACTTTTGGTATTAGACATGTATGAATGAGTAAGTATAGTAATCCTATAACCTTGAACAACTTTGAGGGAAAAGTTTCTTAAGGGGGTAGATTGAAATACCCCGAACTTAAATATAGGGATTAATATTATCCTAATACGTATTTAAGGGCCTAATAACGCCTAAGTAATTTTGGTAAGGAAAAATAAATCCAAAAGAAATGAAGAAATGCTTAAAAAGTGGAAAAACGCTAAATAAGCGTTAAATAACCATAGGAGGTATGAGACCTCGGTTAGTGTATTATATGGATTCCTAAGGCTAATAAGGCCAAAATAAAATGGGAACAACTCCCGAAGAAAACGGATCCAAATAATGTATTAAAATGCTAATAGAACTTTAGCGCACGTTTTTCGAGAAAACCCGAAAACGTGACTTTGAGTGGTCAAACGAACCCGTAAAAATTATAAATCATTAAATAACAATAATTAAGCATTAATGGAAACTTAAAACCAAAGATTGAGAAACAAAAATTCCGGAAAACGGGCCCGGTTAGTAAATAGTACCGAAACCGGGTAAATTAACGAGCGTTTTCTGTAAAAGATGAAAAACGCTCCAAGTAGTAATACTGTAAGGGGGCCGGTTTTAATAGCTAAATAAGTCCCCCACACACACATGTAACTAGCTAATTAAATAAGGGGAGTCAAAAAGCAAAAAGAGATAAAGTAAAAAGTACTTTACCCATTTTCTCTCACCTCACTCTCTCATTTCACTCATCTCTCTCTCTTATTTCCTTCTCCCCACCGTACTCTCTCTCTTCCTCCTCCCTTGTGCTGGCGATTTTGGAGCTCCAAGGAGAACAACAATGGCTTCTCCTCTTCTTCTCCATGCTCTAGCCCCATGTGACCCCCAAATGCAAAAATAACCACATATTCTTACTCCCCTCATCATTCTATACACTTCCCTCTTTTTAGAATTTCAAAATGAGGAAGTTCATCTCCATGGGTTTTCCCCATTCAAAGAGAAAATAGCATCAATGGGTAGCTTGGAGTCTCCTCTCTCCATTAAGGTAAAAATCTTCATGAAAAACTCAAGTTTCCTTCATCCTCCTTTGTAACTGATTTTTACCCCTTTTGTAATGCTCTATTTTTCTCCTTCTTTTGGGCATAATTCCAATCTTGCAATGGTGGTGGAATCACCTTCTAGAACCAAGGGCTAAAACCCCTACTAAAACACTTCAAAGGTAAACCCTTGAATTTGTGTTTAAACACTTCCATGAATTAGTATAAATCTAAGGGTTAGTATTTTAATCACACTTGTTTTGTGTGCTTTGGGTGATGGGAATGGAGTTTGGAAACTCCATTCCTCATATGGCCGATTTGTGCAAGAAAGAGAGAAGGGGGAGAATTGGAAAAGAAATGAAGGAAATATAAGCTCAAGGTAAGAGCTCCTTCTTAATGCTAAATTATTATGCATTAGAGTAATGGGAATGTGTAAACTAATTAAAGAACCCAAAATATTGTATTAGTATTGTGGTATTGGAAGTTTGAGTATTTGTGTGCAAGTATGTGGATTGTAGGCCTTAGAGCCAGATAATTTGTGTATGAGTATTGGAATTGTTGATTGATGGAGTATTGATGTATTGATATTGTTTTGAGTGTTGGTAGGACCCTTGTAAGGGTGTGGCTAGATTAGGAATGAATTTGGTGAAAAAGTATGTATGTGGAGAAGTTAGAATTGTAGGTAAACTATGGCAAAATTTTAGTAAGAATTGTGCATTATTGGATGACTTGGTGAATGGGAGAACCAATGTGTGTATTGGGTTTAGTAGAGATGTTTAGAGACCATGGAGTAGTAGTTGTGGTAAGAGAATGAAAGGATATAAAATTTGTAGCAAGAAGTGTTGAAAATGTAATGGAGAAGCTAGGAGAACTTGTGTGCAACACCTAGTAAAATGAGTGTTGAACTTGAAGAGGTAAGATAATGCATTGTAGGCCTTGGAAATGGCATTAGGAGATGAAACTATGTATGGAGGAAGTAAGAACCAAGATCTGTAGCAAAACACAACTAGGAAATAATGTAAGTGCGGAAATGAAAAACTTAGGAAAATGTGTGAGTAAATTAGTATAAAAAGAAGTAATATGTTAGTAATGGATTTAGACATGTTTAGGAGGCTAATTAGGTGCCTAAATATGCGGGATTAAGTGTAGGAACAATGGGGAATTAATTAGGCAAAATATGGAATGTAACAGATTTTAAAAACGGTAAATCTGTAGGAAACATAGTAGGGTCCGGGACTTAAGTCCAGGACTAAGTCCCGGACCAGTATATAAATGCAGGCCGAGAGTTGTAAGTGTAGGGTGGTCCGGGACTTAGGTCCCATACAAGGACCCGGACCACCCCATTAAAACCACCCGAGAGTATACAGAATTATGGGTCCGGGACTTGACTAGGGTACAAGGACCCGGACCACCATGAAATTTCGTTCGAGAATGAAGACCAACTCAGGTCCGGGACTTGACATGTGTACAAGGACCCGGACCATGTGCAAAACAACCGAGAGTTCAGACCACAGGGTGGTCCGGGACTTAAGACCCGGACAAGGTCCCGGACCAACCCAGAAAAACTAAAAATAAGTTTATTAAGTGGCTTTTAAGGAAAGGTAATGAATGGTAATGTTAGTATAAGATAATTAGTACTTGATTAATGATGTTTAAGGGTCATTGAAGATACAAACAAGTTGGAGGAGTAAGTAAGAAAGTTGAGAGTATAAGAACATTAAGTTAAATCGAAATAACGGGATAACGGGGTAAGTACGGGAGTAGTAATTATGTAAGTATTGTAATTCTTAGTATTGATAGAATAATTTGGCATGCAGTCATTGGCTCGAGAGTAAGGATCGAGGAACGAGAGTGAACCAAAGGAACAAGGGAACACCCGGTAAAGTAAATTCCGGTAAAAGGTATGATTTCTTCATGCTCTGTATCCTAACCTGGTTACCCCGATTTGTGTGCTTATTTGATTACCTAAATAAGATAAATGCATGAATCGGACTTTAATGCACTTACTGGTGCTTGTTTATATTTGTTCTTGATATATATTGTCTTGAACACTAGTTTGTATAATTCATGAAATGAATGGATGAGGATGAAATGTGTTGTACCTTGTAGTGTACTTGTGTAGAGTATTGTATCTTGTATGGATGTGGATGTGAATAACGCATTTGTGTGTGGCTTGGATGTGTGACTTCTACTAATTCCTAACTACCTAACTCCAAACGTAAGTATTGAGTAAATTGGAATGAGTAGAAGTTCGATATAGTTTCAGCCACGCGTGAGGATGAGGAGACACAAGAGGTTGGATCTGATTCCTGCCTCTTAAACTTTTCCACGGCCCAAACCCCTTAAATGGGTAGCGTCCTGGATTAGTGAGCCAAGTAAAACCCGGTGGTGGGATGGTGTAGTCCCTGCCCGGAGGTCCCGACGACTTGACTTGAGTAAGTAGTAAGTAAGTAAAGTATGTATGAGTAATGGTCTTGGCGGGTGTAAGTCATTGACCCTGAGTAAAAGAGTAATCTCCACCCGATTAACCCGGGTAGACAAATGGAGCTTACAAGTATTGTGTATGTATTATGTATGCGTATTTCGATAAAGGTAAGTATGTATTGGTTGACTTGTATTGTCTTCCTTGTATGTATTGAAGTGTATGTATGTATTCCTTATGTAGTATTGTAGTATTATGTATGAAAGCATGTATGTATGTATGTATTTGTAAAATGAACTGCATGTATTCGACCAAGTGGTCGGCGTACCCTCGCTAGTACGCGGGGTATGCGGAAGTCATATGCAGCGTTAGCTGAGCCCCTAGGGGCAATGTTTTTATTGTACAGGTACCGAAGCAGATATGGTTACAGTAAGAGATCGGCGGATATGCCTAGATCATTAGGAATGAAATATAGGTTGTAGAGAATGGTATTGGGCTTGTAGCCTCGATTTAGAAGTGTACCAAGGGGTACACCATGAGTATTGGAAGTGTGTAGTTGTGAGGAATGGGTAGATGTAGACTCTTAATGAGTATGTATGAACTTGGAAGAAGAATTATATTTGTATTTGGAACCTAGTAAACTCGGTATGTTATATTGTATTATATGGTATTGTAATGAAGTATTGTATTGAATGGGAAGTGGTAGTACCCGGTTGTAATTGTAGTAAGGATTATATTTGTGTAGCACTCGGATATTCCGGTCCATCAGACCGATGCTGTATGTAGTAGTAAGCCTTGTTAGTCACGTGGGTGGCTAACGGCATTGTATCACCCGCCGTTGTGTAAGTATGTATCCGCTGCGTGAGTATGGATGTATAAGGAGATTGGACGGTAATGACGGTATTAGCGGTAGGGGTGTAACACATCCAGTCTTCATCAAAGCTATCGTCTTCACTAGTAGAAAAAAGGCCTATTTCGGCGGTTCCAATGGGCCTATTTCGGCGGTTGTGAACCGCCGAAATGAGCACCGCCGAAATAGGTGTGAGCACCTATTTCGGCGGTTGTAAACCGCCGAACTAGATGTACCTATCTCGGCGGTTCTTAGAGAACAACCGCCGAGATAGGCCCCTGGGATTGACCGTGTGTGAGATTGACCATGAGTCTATCTCGGCGGTTCTTAGAGAACAACCGCCGAGATAGACCCATGGTCAATCTCACACACGGTCAATCCCAGGGGCCTATCTCGGCGGTTGTTCTCTAAGAACCGCCGAGATAGGTATATTTTTTTTTGTTTTTTTCCATCCCAGATATATATATATATTCACCACATTTCATTCAATCAGACCTGTAATAATGCTTCATCCATACAGGGAGCTCCAGCACACATTTAAAAAGTTATAAAAGCTCCCAATTAATACCAACGACGCACCACAATTTGAGAGTTAACAAAACCAATGCAATTACACTTACTTTCACACTTTCAATACAAATAAAAAACACCATTACAATTCAAATCTACCATTACACCATCCACAAGTGTACAGAGTTATATTTACATATTCGAAAAAGTTAGCAAAACATCTTCATGATCATCAATTCATTAAACTTGTGCAGACGAACTCCGACCATTCCTCAAGCATCTCAACAATTTGAGCATCATCATACTGACCATCTTTGAACACTTGTTCGTAAGCCTGGAAAAAAAATGAACATTAATCTAAAACGTACAAGTCTAACAACATGTAAAGAGCATAACTGAAACTTTCAAAGAATGTTACCATGTCTAACGAGTGCTCTGGTAAAAGGTTCGCCGCTCCTACTATGTCACTCATGAATCTCATGACATAGTATCCACATTCTGACCCCCCAGGCTGCACCGGACACTATACAAACACACATATTGACAGTTATAAACAAGTTTAAACATTATCACACAAATTTATCAATTAATAGAGTACCTTGACAGTGTTCCAAGGGATGCTATTCTTCATTGTTATACCCAGGCATCTTAATGCAGCTTTCATGGAACTATATACATCAGCAATATATATAGTTTTAAGCATCAGTAGCAAATTATGAAACAGTTAATGTTATGTAAAATAATTGTTGTTTACGATAACAAAATAATTACCCCAGTATTGCGGTGGAGATCTTCGGTCTCTTGGCACCCGCACCAAGTGAGTCAAATTGCAAGATTCGTGGGTGCTTCCCCATCACCAGCACAAGCAATGACCAATGTCGACTGTCCACAAATTACACAATGTGTTGAAATCATTAAGCAACTAACACAAACTATATGTTTTAGATAATACCAATAGAAATAGTCAAATATCATACCCTGAATGATATGGCAGCATAATAAATGACTTTTTCGAACATTCATAGAGGGCATTCGTCATATATTGCATAAGGCCTTGCGGATCACTTGTCATCTGGACTTCATTGCACATAGCAGGACACAGGAATCCAAATCTTTGATCTTGATAGAGATTGATCGCCTTATCATGCACCCACCTATGAGGCAATATCATTAGTAATTAACTTTATATTCAAACATCTAATTCATCACCAATTAATGAATTCAAAATATAAAAGGTAGAAGTCACTCACATGGCGGCCTACTTGATAATCGACACATTCAACCAATCCCTCCTGAAGCACTCCTCGAAGTCGGACATATACATCCCAAATCGATGTATATCTTCTCTCTTGAACTATATAGTGAAATATCCGCTCGGGATCTTCCACAATGAGGGAATCACTATCCGGTGGTAGCACCAACAACGAGGAATGCAGAATCTGCATATTGGTCGACAAGCCGGCCAATATTCTCTTCTCCACCAAAGCAGGTCTAAGCACAAAATTTGTGGATGCCTTTGATTGCACAGGTGTGGCAATTCTTTTTCCTTTGCCCTTATCAGTCTTCGGTGGGGTCATATCCTATGATATTAGTCTAATTAAGTATATGGATGCAAGGTGGTACACCAATAGTTTTTAGCAACGGTTAAGAGTAATACCTGCCCAGGGAGTCTGACCAATCGTGCAGGCCACTGCACTGTCGCAGTTGTGCAGAACGCACGGTAGGTCTTTGTGGGACCGGCACCGGTAAACCGACGTCAGCATGCTCTGCAACAAATTCGTCTACAAGCACTCGTGCATGGTAATGTCGGAGTGGTTCACCGTGCACAATATCACTTGGACGAGAGGGGAAAAGTTTTCCCCATGCAACCATGACCTCTTCTACTCCAATTTGTAAAAACAGATGGCACTCAGTGGGTGCCTGAGTGTTATGTGGAACTTGTTTAGATAAAAATTGAGAATTCTTCTATGATGATATTAGTGATCAAGTTAAAAATCATAATCGTCATGTACTCAATTGAAATGTAAGTCTAACCTGTAGAGATGCATAGGGAAACGGATCAGCCGAGTGGACACTACTTCTCACTACCGGTGGTCGAGAAACCTCTTGGCTTTCATGCTGCTGTGGCTGAATCCTTGATATAGCCTGAGCGATCCTCTCGTCGACGTTCTGAGTAATCCTCTGCTCCATCTCAGACATCGCTCTCAGGTGCTCCTCGTAGCTAATCGACTGTCCCCGGCTGATTCTGGACCCGGGTGCGCCAAATGCCTGGCGGATACCAACGTGCCCACCAAACCCAATGGCACGACCTGGATGATCCTTCTTACCAAGAGCGCGTGTAAGAGGATCATCATTCCTCTGTGAGGTCCAGGTGCCCTGGGTGAGCTGAGAGCTTAATTCACCCTAATATAACACACAAATACAGTTATTAGTTTAACATAAGTTCATATACAAAGGAAATGAACAGTTTGACTGAAAATGAAATGATATCACTTACCATTTGAGCAATAACTGCTCTCGTGGCTTCATCATATTGAGGATTTTCGGGAGTAGAGTTCTTCGGAATGTGGCTTAACTCCCACACTTTCATTCTTCTGCCACTGGCATCCAATGAGCCATCCGTGGGCAGATATCCCTTTTGCTCCCATTCTGGTACCCTTTGAGCAATACTTTTTCCACCTAAGTGGTGAGGGTACAGATTCTTCTTAGCATTTGCTTGTTGTTTCGCACGGAGAGCCTGCATAAATTAATGGGATCATGTTAAGTGAAATTGAACACAAAAAAACATAAGAAATTAAGATTAATTTATGTATGTATGACAATAAAGTGCACCTGGAACTCAGGTGTGTGACGCCTCTCAACAAATTGTAGCCATTGCTCTTCTGTTATGCCCTCGTAAACCTCCCATGGTGGTCTCACACCGTCTCCACCATGATCTGGCTCATCTGGATCTTCTGGAGTAGGCATCTTGTAGATGTACTTGTCAGCCAACTTATTCTTGTGGTCCCGGAACTGTTTCGACATCGCTGATAGCACATCGTTTTTAAGTGCGGGATCCACGGAGAAACGAGACTACGTACATGATCATTCAGTTAGTAAAGTAAACATAAATGTTCTATTATTTCACAAAAGATCATAGTAATAATGTAGAGATTTACCTGAAGACGCTGAAACATAGTATCCTTCAATGATTGAGGCACTTGCTTCCAGGTGTGGTTTATGTCGCAATATGACTTCACCAAATGGCTACCGTAAGCGGTGAAGTCATTCTTCCAATTTCCATGGGGCTGGTTGAATTGATTGAAGTCGACCGGTTTTGTAGGAGGGCCCTTGTTAGCCTTCAGCCCACGTGTTGCACCTCTTTTCTTCTGCTTCTTCGCCTCTGGTGGTACAACCGACTCCTCTTCGGTCTGCTGTGAAGGGCCAGCCTCAGTCTCGTGTACTGCTACCTGGTCCTTCTTCTTCTTTCCTCCTCTCGTGACCCGCTTACTTGGTCTATTCGGCTGTGGCTCAGGTTCTCCAGTGGAGATAAGCCGTCCAATGGGGTCATCTATAGGGTGATCATCCACTGCAAAAAAAATCATAAAGCATTTTCATCAGTTAAACTCATAACATAAATACTATGATGCATAACAATAACAGTTAAGATGATATTACAGTCTACATTCTACTAACAACATTACCTGACACGTACAAAAACATAAATCATTTCATATTTTCTACCCAAACACCCTCATCATGGTCTGATCGTGCGTAGAGCAAATCGTTTTCAGTATCATCAATCGAATCCGGTAATCCAGTAGGAAACAAGGATGTTTCCTCTACAGTCCCATTTTCATCGTTATCCTCATTTTCATTTTCCATTACAACCGGCCTTCTTCCTGGAAGAACAACAGACCATCTGCAGTCTTTCGGATCCTCAACATACCACACTTGCTCGCAATCCTTTCCCAGAACAAATTGATCATCATTATAACCGTGTAACCGTGAAAGATCAACCATGGTAAGCCCTCCATCATTTTGGTACCCGCGTCGGTTGTCCACCCACTTGCACCGGAACAACAGAAAGGAATCAATGTCATAGTCTAGTTCCCAGATGTCCTCGATGACACCATAATACCAATTACTAACTGGTTGAGATCGGTTACCGCTGTGGTACTCAGTGGCAGCAGCTTCAATTTTTACCCCACTATTCTGGTTTATCGATTTGGCATCTTGGCGTGCAGTGTAGTATGTATACCCACTAATATCATACCCCTCAAAAGATGTAATATTAGTTTCAGGTCCGATTGCCAAACATCTGATCTCTTCGCTTACAGCTTCTGGATCTGATGATGCTAATGTCAACACATGATCTTTGAACCATTGGATAAAAACTCGGTTTTGTTCTTTTGTCAGCCAAATGTGGTTTTTCAAAGGATTTTGATGCCTTAACTCAACCATATGGGTTTCCAAATAAGGTTCAACAACCTCAAGATGTTGTAAGACAAACAAATGTGCTTGATGAATAAGTAGACGTGAAACTTGCACGATCTTTCTACCAATAACACCTTTACCCTTAAACCTGCCATAGTGTCGTGGTTTTGGGATACCAATAGACTCTGCCTCACTCAAATAATCGGTCACAAACTCCGTGACTTCCTCAGTCACTGTTGCTTCAACAATGCTCCCCTCTGGTCGATACCTATTCTTCATTCTACTTTTCAGAATACCCATGTACCGTTCAAAAGGGTACATGTACCGTAAGTATACCGGACCGCAGAACTGTATCTCTCGAACGATGTGCACAATTAGATGTACCATTATATCAAAGAAAGATGGTGGGAAATACATCTCAAGTTGACATAAAGTGATAACAATTTCACGTTGTAGATCATCTAGAGAGGTTACGTCAATTGCCTTGGAGCACACAGCGTTGAAAAAGAAACATAACCGAGTTAAAGCATTTCTGACATCAGATGGCAATATCCCTCGAATTGCGACCGGAAGAAGATGTAACATCAGTACATGATAATCGTGAGATTTCATGCCTAAAAGTTTTAAATCCTTCATCGATACAATGTTCTTCCAGTTTGAAGAGTATCCAGACGGTACTTTTACCGAGTACAGACATTTGCAGAAACTAATCTTTTCAGCCTTTGAGAGCGTGTAGCATGCAGGAGGTAGGTAGATTCGTTTCCCATTCTCTTGTGGGTGTAACTCCTTTCGTATACCCATGGTTTGCATGTCCTTTCTGATTTTCAATCCGTCTTTTGTTTTGCCGGGTATATTGAGTAAAGTCCCACTCACTGCCTCACCAACGTTCTTCACAATGTGCATGATGTCTAAGCAGTGCCTCACAGAAAGATGACGCCAATAAGGTAGTTCCCAAAAGATAGAACACTTTTTCCAAATGTTTTTCGTCGGTTTTGATGTGTTTCCAAATACATTTACAATGTCCTTAACCTTTTCATACACTTCCTCAGAGGTCAGAGGTAGACGGGCCACACGAGTTTCGGCTTGACCATTGAACAACTTTCTCTTCGTTACTCGATAAGGGTGATCTTCGGGGAGAAGACGTCGATGACACATATAAACATTCTTCCCACAATGTTTTAAACGGTCCGAACAAGTGTCTTCCTCGCATATGGGACATGCAAATGTTCCTTTAACCGTGTAACCGGACAAGTTCCCATACGCAGGGAAGTCATTGACGGTACAGAACAACAAAGCCTTGAGCGTGAAATTCTCTCTTGCATAAGCATCATATACCACGGTCCCCTCATTCCACAATAGCTTCAGATCGTCGATCAGAGGGGCAAGGTACACATCAATGCTATTACCTGGCTGCTTGGGACCAGATATCAGGAGCGATAACATGATGTACTTTCGTTTCATACACAACCATGAGGGCAAATTGTAGATCACTAGCAGAACAGGCCATGTACTGTGTTGACTACTCAATGTGCCGTACGGGTTCATTCCATCAGTACATAACCCAAGCCTCAGATTCCTATCTTCATGTCCGAAATGTTCTTTGAACCGTCTATTGATGTTTCTCCACTGAGGCCCATCTGCTGGATGTCTTAGTTTCTCATCACTCTTTCTACCCTCGGCATGCCATCGTAAGTTCTTTGCATCTTTCGGATTCGCAAACAACCGTTTGAATCTGGGTATAATCGGCAAATACCAAACAAGTTTTGCTGGAGGGCTTTTTTTCTGAACGGAGGAGTACTCACCATCTTTATGCTTATACCGGGACAACGAACATTTCGGGCAATTGTCCAGATTTTCGTATTCACCCCTGTACAACACACAGTTGTTTGGACACGCGTGAATTTTTTTGTACTCTACTCCCATTGGACACACCCATTTCTTTGCCTCATACGTGGTCGTAGGGAGACCGTTCTCATCCGGTAGCATATCATGAATCAGCTCGAGGAATGCCGTGAAACCTTTGTCACTCAATCCATATCTTCCCTTCAGGTTGAACAAATTCAATATAGCTGTCAATTTCGTGTACTTAGTGCAAGTAGGATACAACGCCGTTTTGGATGCGTCCAACAACCTTTGATACTCATCCGGCCGGTCGACAAAGTTATCCTCAACGTTACCAAGCATCTCGTCAATTTGTTCATCATGATAAGTCGACTCACTGTCAACATTGACTCCGGAAGCGCTTGGGAGTTCTGACTCGTTAGTAGTATCGAATGTCTGCTCGGTTCTTGAGTTACACCGATCGTGACTGTAGGAAGATGAAGCATTATCTTCAACACGTTCTCCATGAAAAATCCATTTTGTATAATGTGGCATGAAACCACGGGTCTTCACATGGAGTTGTACGAGGTTGATGCTTGAATAATGTCTAACCACACCACAATCAACACAAGGACATGGAATTTTCTCCGCCTTTGTCCTGTCCTTGTGTTGCACTGCAGCTTTGCAAAACTCTTTCAGCATTTTGTCAAAATGTTCGCCTCTATCACCATACATCCAGTCACGCTCCATACTACATGTGCAACAGATCACAGGTGTGAGTTAGATCCTTTGTAGAATATGGCCTGTATTAAGTTGCACATGTTTATTTCCTAATGGAGCATGACTGGGATGATTGTCAATTAGTCTAGCCTAACTCTAAGGTTGCAAACACAAAATAAACTACCATTTTCAATTTAAGAAATTGTTGCACTTCTAAAACAGAAACCGGTGTTTAAAACAATATTACGAATACTTTTTCTACAAAAAATTTGGCATGACCTTTGCGTAATTGTACACATCCCGTGCTTATTATTCAGCACTCACCAAAGTCATCACAACCACAAACATTCCAACAATGGCAGCAACCAACAATTAAAATAAATCAATTCTTTACTAGCTAGCTGAAAACCAATTGCAAATTCAGATCATCAAATCAACGCTTTCAATTCTCCACTGTATAAGCTCAAACCGGTTTAGAGATTACCAAAGAATCGAGAGTTAGAATACGTACTTGTTTTTTAAGGATTTATGGACAGGGGAGACTGGTGCCTGAGAGGTAGGCTTCTGTGCGAGAGATGCAGCAATACCACTTCTGATATGTCTCTGCAAGGGAGCAACAAAAAATAAATTAAAAGAAATGCATCAACAAATAGGGAATGAAGCTAAATTATGTACTAGCACTTATATTTAAATACATAATTGCATTTATTAAACAAAAAATAAGGTTTAGTTACTTACTTGTGCACAGAGGAGGAAAGAGGAACAGTAATGGAAGAAGGCGGGAAACAAGAGAGGTGATTCACGGACCTGATAAAAACAATTAGATATTGTTAGACATATACACATACATCAAACAATATTAATTACGAAGAGATTTTTAAAAAAAAAACGGCATGACTTTTGCATAATTTTACCTATCCCATGCTTATTATTAAGCATTCACCAACCATTCATCAACACAAATTTCCATTACAAATCAAACTAATACCAACTTTATCCATCAAACCAAATTTTAATAATTTGTGGAAATCAAATACAAAGTAAAATAAAGACACAACTATGCCTATTATTAAGCATTCATACACAACCATTCAACAACACAAATTTCAATCATAAACCAAACTAATATATACCAAATTCATTCATCAAACGAAATTCCAATAATTTGTGGAAATCAAATACAAAGTACAAAAGAGAAAAATGATAAATTAGATTATATTACCGGTTCGAAAATGAATTGCTCTCCGCTCCGCTTTCAATCTACCATCAAATGGTAAAGAAGCTCCTTCAGTATTTATCTGTAGAGACACAAAAGAGAAAAATGATAAGTTAGATTATATTACAGTGAGTGAAGAGAATGAAGAGAATGAAGAGTTAAATTAAAAAAAAAACCTGTTCATAAATGAATTGTTTTCAGCCCCTCTTCTCAATCGGGCGTGCGAGACTTGTGTAGCAACGCCAATCTCTACAGAGGCAACGCATAAAGATTGAACAACATTCAGATCAATTAGAATAATTTTATATTAAACTTAACGACTATACAATACTCATATATATATATATAAATACATTCTCACACCTCTACTTCAAACCGCTACTAAAACGGCTAATACCTCACCTACTACAATATTTTTCTATACTATGACTGCTTGTTCACGCTCTTATTCAATTATACACTACGAAACGTTCTACACTTACATTACATCTTTCATGTGCTGCACATATAATTGTTTACCACTTAACACTTCTCTAATTCTCCACACACGCAATACTTTTAAATATATAAGAAACAAACTACTCATACTTAATGCTCATCTTAATTAACAACATATCTTTTACTCGCAATCACTATACTTATATTTACTGCACATATTACAACACTCATTCATACGTTTATAAGCTTAATAAATCTAGCCCAAATAAGCTAACCTAACTATACTTAAAAGAAGGGCCAAAAACAGCACAAAAATTCACTCGGACATTTCGTCGAACACCTTGTGTGCATACATAAATTTAATAGTTTAACAACCAAATCTTGCAAAAATTTCACACACACAATAAATATCATCATCCACAATCATAATGTGACAACAATCTATCACTTTTAACAACAAATTAACAATTTAATAAACAAAATCGAAAACAAACTTAGGGTTTTGCTCACCTCTGCTCGCCTCTGTTAAATGGCGGATGAGGGCGCGACGCCACACGAAGACCACCACCGACGGCGCGACACCGGCGACAGCGAGAGGAGGAGGAGGGCGGCCGGAATAGGGCTGTGGTGGCGGAGTTCGTTCGCAGTCGCCGTGAACAGAGAGAGGAGAAGAGGGGATTAGGCTAATGAAAATCGTAATTGTTTCGAAACGGGGTTGGGGGTTAATTAAAAGGACCTATTTCGGCGGTTCCTTGTTAGGAACCGCCGAAATAGGCCCTTTTTAATTATTAAAAAATTAAAGAGACCTATTTCGGCGGTTCCTAACAAAGAACCGCCGAAATAGATGATTAAATTTTAAAAAAAAAGAAAAATAGAAATACCTATTTCGGCGGTTTCGTGTAAGAAACCGCCGAAATAGGTCTCTTTAATTTTTTAATAATTAAAAATGGCCTATTTCGGCGGTTCCTAACAAGGAACCGCCGAAATAGACCCCTTCTTTACATGCGGTATACATCTCGGGCCCCTATTACGGCGGTTTTATCTACAACCGCCGAAATAGGGGCGCCGAAATAGATGTTTTTTGTACTAGTGCTTCCTGGTCTGTTTTGTCCAAAATTTGGAGATAAGATTCCTTGCAAGCTTCTCTAATGAGGGAATTTGCTGCAACTTATCTCTCTTTATCCAGTTCAGAACTTGGTCTTTTCTTCTTTCTCACTCTCTTGCTTTCATCTGTATCCTGGGAGGCTTGAAAACAGAAGTCCATTCTCGCTAGGCCACCATTCGAACAGTAGTGGAGGGATTCACCGGCATGATCTCAAGATTAGAGGGTTGACATCGATTAGGTTTTTACGGCCAACAGCGACAGCCAGGAAGGCGGGGAGGTTTCCAATTGCTGAGAGAACGATTATATTTGCACTCTATTTTTATAATGTATTAATATGTGTGATACTTTGTGAACTAAAAATATTAATATGGTATATTTGGAGCATTTTAATTCATGGTGTCTTATTAAATCATGCTTTGAAATTGTTAGTGTCAACACACGTGCTCAAAGCACGACTGTATACCATTTGTGCTTTTAAATAAGGACTTAAAAGTACGATTTTGAGACTAACCGTGCTTTAAAGTATCGTGCGCATTTGAAAGCATAGTCTAACCGTGCTTTTAACTCCTAAATCAAAATGTGGGTGATTCTCACTCACATTATAAATGCGGGTAAAGAAGTATAAAGCACAGTTTGACCAAAATAAAATTTAAACATCAAGAGCATTTTACAATTAGCTAAAACATATCACGAGAATTTTTAAACCTAAGAATACCCTCTGGATGCAGAAGATGCTATTTCTGTATGAATATTAACACTAATTGAAGCAAATGCTCGTTTGCTAAAGAGGGAGAGAGGAATATTCTACTCGGGACTTGAAAATCATTAAATTCAATTAGAAATGTAGGGGGTGATAATTTGAGTTGATGGGTCGGGTACACATACTCATTTCGATTAAAATTGCATTGATTACTACTTGATCCAACAATAATTGGGTTACATTTTTTTAATCTAAAACCTACCCATATAAAATCATTGAAACCAAATTCAACCCGTTTAACCCAAAAGAATTAGGTTACACAAAATTCAAAAGAACAAAAGTTAAATACAAATATTCTTATTTTTGTCTTATAAAAAATGTAACAAAAAGTGTTATTAATCTATTATAACCATTCATCAAAATACTACATAGTTTGTATTACTAAAATGTAGACAAGGGATGATGTGAAACCTGGCCTACTCAAATGTACTGTAAGTTATACTATACCATAACATAGACTTCTAATTTTGAAGAACTGCAAGAAACCTACTCTAAGCCGTGTTATGATGTTAGCCAAAATAACAATAACATGTTGTACAGTTCACTCCTTACAATCATATAGACATACAAATTTCCCTATATCTAAATTACATCAATTTTAATTTGTGCGGCTGCGAGAATGAGGAAGGCCATATTATTTTAGGGTTTCAAATGCAAGAGTGAACGGTGGACTGAAGATATTGATATAGATAGGTTTAAATGCAAGAATATTAGTGGACTTGGATTTTAAAGAATGTATTTGTGCTAGTCTTGAGCATTGGTAGTATTTTTGTTCATTATTATACAAAAATTTATAGAATTGATACATACTCAAGTAACATATTTATATATTTATCTATTTATTTATGTTTTATTATTTTTATAAAATAAACAAATAGATCGGGTTGAATTCAGGTTTGAACTTTTAACTCACCTATCCCAAAATTTAATAGATTTAACCCAAACTCAATTGAATAATTAAATGGATCAATAATTTAATTCAAACGTGTTACGTACAGGTTAAATTTGGATCAGTTTTGGAGATCTCGTAAAAATTTCCACCCCATAGAATAGTAATATAAGAATTACAAGGTATGGCTGCGTTCGGACTTGGTAAATCTGTGGTATAAATGTGGCATTTTTGAGTTTGGCATTTTTGATAAAAAAATGTCAAACCGCCACCTCCGAACAACAATTTTCAAAACAGCCACAAATATACCAGCACAAAACAACCAACAATTTATGCTGCAAATATAATGAATACACTAAACAGAGGCAGAGCCAGAAAACTGTAATTAAGGGGGTGAGAATATTTTAATAATATTAATTAATATTTAAAAATTAATTTTTTATAAATTAATTTAAATTTTCAATATTTATAATTATATTTTAAAATGATATTTTATATTAAATTTGACACAAAATTAAATTAAAATTGAAATATATAGATTAATATATTATAAATTAGTTTATTTTCCCGTTTTTATTTTTAGTTTTTTTATAAAGATTTGTATACTAAATTATAAATTAATAAAAATAATATAGAAAATAGTTTTAAACTAGTAGTGTTTTTCTAAATTGTTTACTTAGATACGGATAAATAGTCTCTTAAAACTATTACAATCTATCAATTATAATAAAATATTTTATAAGTAAAAGAGCAAACTAATAAAAATTATGATGTAAACTTTCAATTATATCAAAATTATTAGAGTATAAAATATTTGTAGTATATTTCAGAAATATCAATTATAAGTATTCAACTTGTTAAGTAATGATTAATTACAAAACTGTTTGTACAAACTATTATGGTTTGTCAGTATAACAAAGTTATTATATGTTTTATACCGTGCTTAATAACTAAAGAATAATTTTATATGCTAATATACGTTATTTTTCATTTCTTGGCATATCCAGTATTAAATTTAAATTTATGTTTTTGAATTTCATTAAGTAATATTTAATTGAATAGAATATATTGTTTTAACTACAAATATATGTTTAAAATAAATATTTTATCTACAACTAAACAATATATAATAATAAAATAATAAGTGACATCTGTACATATATATATATATTCGCTTACAGTCAATTATTTTATTATTAGAAAGAATTGCTTTTTCATTTCAATGATATTATTTATTCCATTAAAATTAAAATAATCTTAAGTATTAATACATTTGAAATGTTATATTAAGTACTAATATATAATCCATAAAATTTTATTTTTATATATAACATCTAATATATTTGCTCTAAATATAATGGTTTATTTCTTTATTTTTGGTAAAAAAATTATTTATAAATTAATATGTATACATATTATAAATTAATTCACTAAAATATTAATAAAGAATAATAATTATTAAAGGCTATAATTGAATATCTACATATATTTTACTTTTATTAACAAAAAATTGTTTTAAAATATAATATAAAATTTTTAATTGTAACAACGAAAACGGTAAATGCACTGCACAAAACTAACTTATTCAAAATAGCCAGACGAAACCGCCACCTGCCAAACACTAGTTTTCAAAACAACCAACACAAAATAACCAACAAAACTACCACAAAACAGTCAACCAAAATAACCAGACCAAAACAATCACAAAACTACCATACCGAATGCGGCATTATTTGCTCCCACCGTCCCATACGTAGTGAAATATGTCGGTAGCCCAATGCTCAGAGTTGTGGCTTGAAGTCCCACGCGTATATATAATACGACTACAGAAGACTGAGCTCTGGGATTTTCGCTGTAAGTTTTTGAGTGTTTGCAAAATGATGGGACGAGCTTGAGCCAACTAAGTACAAAAGTGGCGGGCTCAATAGTCTGTCTATACGTCCGTCCTTACGGAAAAAGGTACGCGGGCTTAGTTTAGATGGGATAATCCTAAATTCTAAGCTACGAGTGATTGTAGCTATCATCTAAGAATATTTTAGTTAAATTAAAATAAAAAATATCTTTATAACAGGATAGTTTTGTAATTAATGAAATATAGTGGGACAAAACTGAAAATAAAAGAAATAACAAACTCGGAGGAGCATAATAACGACGATTTTTTTCCTTTTTTCTTTTGATTTAGGGAAATTTTATGATATACCCCCGAGGTTTGAGCAAATTTTATGAGATACCCCTGAGGTTTCATTTTCATTACGAGATACCCCTGAGATTTCATTTTTTTTGTGATATACCCCTGATGTTTCATTTTCATTACGATATACCCCTGAGGTTTCAATTTTATTATGAGATGCCCCTCAGTTCAGATTCTAATATATTATATTTTTCATATCCTCATTTTACTCTCGCACCATATGCCCCGCAACATGGATTTATGGTCAAATTTTTTAAAATTTAAAATATGAACAAAATGCACAGAAAAATTAAAGTTCAATTAAAATTTAAAAACATAAATAAAAGTATAAAAATAAATTAAAAAAATTAGAATCATAAAAAGTATAAAATAAATAGAAATGACCAAACAAATAGGCTCCATACTTTTCTCCATATTATTAGCTAGTTTATTTTTTATTTTTATTTTTTTTATCAAAAGGCAATGAATTACTAATTAAACAGAGGTATTGAGAGGGATACTCTCATTACACAGAATGTTAGCACAGACAGAGGGAGGAAGAAGAAGCACTACATGCCTAGTACTAAAATCATGTCCAGCCTTAGCTAGAGTGTCAGCTAGATGGTTTTGGCTACGCTTTATTTTCCGCAGTGAAAGATTTTGAAACTGGGACATCAATTCATGGCAGGATCTAATGATAATTTCCACCAGAGGGTTCGAAGACCTATTCTTGAGCAGCTAAACAGCTTCTTCTGAATCGGTTTCTACAATCAACTGCTGGATATTCGACAAGGAGGCTTGTTTCAGGCCATCAAGAATACCCCACAATTCCGCTTCTAGCACCATAGAATCTTCTAGCTGTCTTGAGCTTCCAAAAACCCAGCTACCTTCATGATTCCTGCATACAGTTGCAGCTGTTGCAAGTCCAAATGGGAGCCTTGAGGCATCTACGTTTAACTTGTACCAACCTACTGGCGGAATCTCCCAGGCCTGATTCGCTTGGTTACTCCTTTCCCTTATGAAGACTTTCCCCAGCTGTTCAGAAGTTTTCAGCCAATTCTTTAACCTGCACCAAAGTAAATCAGGAGGTAAAAATGTAACATTTAAGTTCTCATGGAATTTAACGTTCCTCCAGTACCAAAGAGTATGGCATGTAATTGCAAAAATTTGACACTATGAAATTTCTTTCAAATAGGGAATACTCTTAGCACATTTCAGATTCAGAACTAGCCATGAGTGGAACGAAACGTCAGTAGGAAAATGAGAAATATTTGCTTTTCCACACAACATTCTCCAGATTTCAGCAGCCACATCACAAAACCTAACAACATGTTCAGTACTTTCACTATTCCCACAAGAACTGCATGAATCATTAGCAATTAAACCGTGAGAAAACAGTAGCTTTTTGGTTTTCAAAGCATTGTGCGCAATGAACCAGAGACAGGTTTTAACCTTCTCTGGGACATGTAGAGACCAGATCAAATCCCGAATTTCATCCGGCTGCCCATTATCAGTGAGTAACTCATAAGCTTTAGAGACAGAAAGGTTACCATCCCGGCTACCTTCCCAAACAATTCTATCGCACATATCCTCAGATCTTATGAATTTATCGGACAAGGTGTTAAGTATTCTAGGGGGAAGATGTGTAGATAGAAGGTCAAACTTCCAACCATTATGTGAGGACCAGTAAGAATCGGCTGTAGAATTTAAATCCAGACCAGAGATGTTTTTAGCAAATGAAATGAGGGGATCCTTATAGAGCTATCTGTCTTGCCAGAAATTAATCGATTTTCCATTACCTAATAGCCATTTAGATCCAGCTTCTATGATTTCTATACTGCCCAAGATGTTTCTCCAAGTAGGGGAAGGTCTTTTGTGGTCAATTTTATGGTATTTGTTAATGAGGACTTTATCCCAAAGGCTGTCCTGGTTCTGAATTAGCCTCCAGCCAAGCTTGGCAAAGCAGGCTTTGTTCATGCTAGTAAGATCTCTTAGACCTAATCCACCCGTAGATTTGGCTTACAAATTGTGGACCATGCTACAGTGTGGAGCTTCCTTTCATCTACCGAGTGACCTCAAAGGAAATTCCTACAAATTCTATCAATTTTATGACACGAATCTTGAGAGAGTTTTTGGGACATCATTTGAAAGGTAGAAGAAGCTTCCAGGACAGATTTAGTAAGAACTAGTCTTCCAGTAAAAGATAACGATTTAGCCTTCCAACCGTCAACCCTTTGCTTCAATTTCTCAATAAGATCAGAAGAGAGAGATGAATTGGACCTTCCCTGGATTAGGTTGAGCCCAAGGTATTTGCCAAACTTGTCAGCCAGGGAATTCCTAAAGCTTTACTTATAAGAATTTTAGCACTAGGCTCTACATTATTAGAGAATAATACCCTAGATTTCTCAAAACTGACCCTCTGCCCAGAAATAAAGCAGAAAGAGTTTAAAACATCTTTCATGTTAACAGCATTTTCCTTGGTTGCTTTCCCTATCAACACAAGATCATCTGCAAAGAATATATGAGATAGAGCAGGACCTTTATTACAAAGCTTAATAGGAGCCCAATGTTTAGAAGCAATTGCATTTTCTATCATATGGGACAATCTATCCAAACATAGAACAAACAGATAGGGGGAAAGAGGGTCCCCTTGTCTGAGGCCCTTTAAAGGGAGGAAAGCTTCAGATTGAGATCCATTCCAAAGCACCTTTATGGAAACAGACCTCACACAAAACATAATTAGTTTAGTAAGGTTAGGGGGAAGATTCAAACATTCCAAGGTGTTTTGAATGAAATCCCATGAGAGTCTGTCATATGCTTTTTCCAGGTCTGCTTTCATAATAATCCAGCCATCTTTGGCTTTGGTACTCTTCATGGAATGTAGAACCTCTTGCATGATTATATGATTGTTGAAATACCCCGAACTTAAATATAGGGATTAAAATTAATCTAATACGTATTTAAGGGCCTAATGGTACCTAATTAAATCCAAAAGAAATAAAGAAACGCTTAAAAGGCGAAAAATGCTAAATAAGCGTTAAATAACCATAGGAGGTATGAGGCCTCGGTTAGCGTGTTATACGGATCCTAAAGGTTTAATAAGATCTAAATAATATAAGGGAACAACTCCCGAAGAAAACGGATCCAAATAATGAATTAAAACGCTAATAGAGCTTTAGAGCATGTTTTTCGAGAAAACCCGAAAACGTGACTTTAAGTGGTCAAACGGACCCGTAAAAATTATAAATCATTAAATAATAATTATTAAGCATTTATGGGGGCTTAATAGTTAATAAAAATAATTAAACGAGGAAATTCCGGAAAACGGGCCCGGTTAGTGAATAGTACCGAAACCGGGTAAAGTAACGAGCGTTTTCTGTAAAAGACGAAAAACGCTCCAGCTAGTCTACTGTAAGGGGGCCGGTTTTTTAAAGGGTTAAATAACCCCTCACACACACATGTAACTAGTTAACAAATAAGTAAATCATAAAGCAAAAAGTAAAAGTACAAAAGCAAAATAACCCTCTCTCACCTCTCATTCTCACTTTTCCGTCTTCTCTCTCCCATCTCTCCCTCTCTCACCGTCTCCCTCCTTCCTCTCTCTGCTGGGGGCGATTTTTGGAGCTTCTCCAACAACAACAATGGCTTCTCCTCTTTCTCCACATGCTCCATCCTCATGTAAGCTCCAAATGTAAAAATAATTACATATTTGTAATCCCCTCATTCTCCTCTACATTTCCCTCTTTTCAAAATTCGAAAAGGATGAGTTCATCTCCATGGGTTTTCCCATTTGAAGAGAAAAGCACACCATTATGGAGCTTGGAGTCTCCTCTTTCCAACAAGGTAAAAATCTCCATGAAAACCTTAAGTTTTCTTCATCTCCTTTGGTAGCCGATTTTTACCCTTGTGTAATGCCTTGTTTTCTCTCTCTCTTTTGAGCTTAATACCAACCTTGCAATGGTGGTGGATTCACCTTCTTGAACCAAGGGCTAAAACCCCTCCTAAAACACTCCAAAGGTAAACCCTAGAATATTTATTTTAAACACTTCGATGAATTAGTGTTAATTTAAGGGTTAGTAGTTTAATTACAATTGTTTTGTGTGTTTGGATGATGGGAATGGAGTTTGGCAACTCCATTCCCCATATGGCCGATTTGGGCAAGAAAGAAAGAAGAGGAGGATTGGAAAAAAAAGGAAGGAATTATAAGCTCAAGGTAAGAGCTCTTTCTTGAATGATAAATTTAATGCATTAGAGTAATGGGAATGGGTAAACAAATAAAAGAACCTAAACCATTGTATTAGTATTGAAGTTTATAAAGTTTTGATTATTTAAGAGCAAGTATTGGATTTTAGGCTTTGGGGCCAAATATATTGTGTATGTGCATTAGTATTGTGTATTAAGGAAGTGTTGATGAATTGGTATTGTATTGATTGCTGGTAGAACCCTTGTATGGGTGTGGCTAGATTAGGGATGAATTTGGTGAGAATTGATATGGGTGGCTAAGTAAGAAAAGTAGGTGAGTTATGGCAAAATTTTTGTAGAAAATGTGCATTAATGGGTGACTTGGTGAATGGGAGAACCAAGGTGCGTATTGGGGATTGTAGGGATGTCTAATGACCATGGAGTAGTAGTTGTAGTGTGAGAAATAGGAAGTGTAAAAACTGTAGCAAAATGTATAAAAATGCATTGGAGAAGTTAGGAAAAATTAGTGTGTAAGAATTGGCAAAAAGAGTGTTGGACTTGGGTATAGATATTGTAGTGGCTTGGAAATGAATTGGAATGGTAAGATGGCATTAGGAGAGGGGACTAGGCATGGAGGAAACAAGAACCCAAAATCTGTAGCAAAACCACTTGGAGAAATAATGTAAGTGCTGGAATGAAAAGGTGGTGAGTTAGTGTGTGAATTAGTATGAAAAGGAGTAAGGAGTTGGTAATGGATTTGAGCATGTTTAGGAGTTTAATTAGGTGCTTAAACATGCGGGATTAAGTGTAGGAACATTTGGGAATCATTTAGGCAAAGTGAGGATTGTAACAGGTTTAGAAAATGTCAAAATCTGCAGAAATTGTAGCAGGGTTCGGGACTTAAGTCTAGGACTAAGTCCCGGACCAGTGTGCAAAATCACCCCGAGAGTTAGAACCAGGTGGTGGTCCGGGACTTAACCCCCATACAAGGACCCGGACCACCCTAATAAAATAGGCCGAGAGTTTCAGTAAGTATGGGTCCGGGACTTGACTTATGTGCAAGGACCCGGACCAAATTAAAATTTCGTTCGAGAGTTTACAGAGCATTGGGTCCGGGACTTACCTTGAGTATGAGGTCCCGGACCATAGTTGAAATCAGGCCGAGGATTGGGACCAAGTGTTGGTCCGGGACTTAGGACCCGGACAAGGTCCCGGACCAACCAAAAATGTTAAAATTAAGCTTATTAAATGGGTATTAAGGTAAGGAAGTGAATGGTAAGGTTAGTATAAGATAATTAGTACTTAATCTATAATGTTTAGGGGTCATTAAAGGTATAAACAAGTATGAGGAGTAATCAAGGAAGTTGCAAGTTTATAAACATTAAGGTAAACCGAAACAACGGGACAACGGGGTAAGTGCGGGAGTAACAATTATGTATGTAATGTAATACGTAGTATTGATTGAACCGTTTGGCATGTAGCCGGGGGTTCAAGCATAGGACTCGAGAATCAAGTAAGGACTAAGGAACAAGAAGGCACCCGGTAAAGTAAATTGCAGAAAAAGGTATGATTTCTTCATGCCCTGTATCCTAATCTGGTTACCCCGATTTGTGTGCTTACTTGACCACCAATAAGATAAATGCATGAATCGGACTATATTGCACTTACTTGTGCTTGTTTATATTGTTCTTGGTATGTTTCTCTTGAACAATAGTTTGTATAATTCATGAAATATATGAATGATGATGTGGTGTAAATGAATCTAGTATTGTACTTATGTATTGTATTTCATTTCGTATGAATGTGTATTGAGCAATGTATTTGTGAATGTGGCTTGAGTGTTGACTTCTACTAAATTCCTAACTACCTAACTCCTAACTTAAGAGAGTAAATTGGAATGAGTAGAAGTCCGATATAGTTTCGGCCACGCGTGAGGATGAGGAGACACAAGAGGTTGGATCCGATTCCTGGTTCATAAGCTGGTCCACGGCCCAAATCCCTTAAGTGGGTAGCATCCTGGATTAGTGAACCAAGTAAATCCCGGTGGTGGGACCGTGTAGTCCCCGGGCCGGAGGTCCCGACGACTTAACTTGAGTAAGAGTAAGTAAGTAAGTATGTATGAGTATGAGTATGAGTATGAGTATGTATGCGTATGTGTGAAGTAACGAGTAAAAGAGTAATCTCCACCCGATTAACCCGGGTGGACCAATGAAGCTAACAGGTATTGTATATTGTGTATGTAATGAGTATGTGTATTCGGAAGAAGGTAAGTATGTATTGGATGGTTACATTGTATTCCTTGTATGTAATGAAGTGTATGTATGTATGCTTTGCGTAAGTATTATCGTATTGTGTGTAAGAGCATGTATGCATGTTTGTTTGTATGAAAATGAACTGCATGTATTCGGCCAAGTGGTCGGCGTACCCTCACTAGTACGCGGGGTATGCGGTTATCATGCACAGCGAAAGCTGACCCCCTAGGGGAAACGTTTTTAGTGTGCAGGTACCCGAAGCGGATGTGGTCAAGGTAAGAGACCGGCGGCACAACTTTGTATCTAGAAAGTAAGCAGTTGTGAGGAATGGGTAGTAAGTAGTCTCTTAGTGAGTATGTATGAGTTTGGAAGAGGTATTATACTTGTATGAGGATCCTAGTAGACTCGGTATGTGGATTAAATTGTGTTGCACATGGAGTATTGTATTAAATGAAGATTGTAGTACCTATTTGGTAAATGGAGTATGTGTTGTAGTTATGTAGTACTCGGGATTCCGGCCCATCAGACCGATGCTGTATGTAGTAGCAGTAGCCTTGTTAGTCACGTGGGTGACTAACGGCATTGTATCACCCACATTATGTAAGTATGTATCCGCTGCGTGTATCTGATGCGTAAGGAGATTGGACGGTAAGCATTGTTGAAATACCCCGAACTTAAATATAGGGATTAAAATTAATCTCATATGTATTTAAGGGCCTAATGGTACCCAATTAATACTAGTAAGGAAAAATAAATCCAAAAGAAATAAAGAAACGCTTTAAAAGCGGAAAACGCTAGATAAGCGTTAAATAATCATAGGAGGTACAAGACCTCGGTTAGAGTATTATATGGATTTTGAAGGTTTAATAAGACCTAAATAATATATGGGAACAAATCCCGAAGAAAACGGATCCTTAAAACGGATTAAAATCACTAACGAACCTTAAAGCGCGTTTTTCGAGGTAACCGGGAAAACGTGTCTTTAAGCGGGTCAAATAGACTCGTAACAATTTTGGTCAACTAAATAATCATTAATAAATATTAGTGAAGCTTTAGAACCAATAAAATCAATAAAATGAGAAATTAGTAAAAACTGTCAAAAACGGGAACTTGTGGGGTAGAAATATAAATAACACAAACTTATGTGTCCAATATTGTAAAAAGAAATTCAAAACCCATGTGGGTTCTGTAGGCTTCCGATTTTGGTCCCCCTCACACCTCTCTTTATTTCTCCTTTTACTCACAAAAGACAAATACACTAAAAGCACATAAAGTAACATTTACACTCTCACAATTCTCTCTCTCCTATCTCATTTCTTTCCTCTCACGTGAACACACCAGCCCTCACTCTCTCTTTCCTTCCTTTCTTCAACCTCATGCGACAGCCATGGAGGCTTGAGAAAACAACACAACATACTCACCTTCTCTCCTTTGTAACTCCCTCAAAACTCTTCCAAAAATTACAAAAATTATACCATTGTAATCCTCTCTCCAAGAGCAACAATTCCCTCTTTTCAAAATCCAGAAAAGAGCACTTTCGTTTTATGGGTATACCCCATTTGGAGCTTCAAGACTACCATTAGAAGGCCCTCCTTCTCCTTGTTCTTCTAAGGTAAACACATTCTCAAAAACTCCAACTTTTTCTAGCCTCAAAGGCAAAACGAAATCTGAGCTAAAAACTCTTGTTTACTCCTTGTGTTCTAGCCGATTTTGAGCTCATTGGTGGAGTTGGAATCTTGTTCTTGAACCACTCCAAGCTTTATTTGCACCCGTGGAAGGTAAAGGAAATTCTAAACCCTAAATCTTACATTAAAACCTAAATAATGTTAGGGTTAATTTTTAGTATTGAATGTGTGTGTATGTATGGGTTATTATACTAGATTTGTGAAGTATTATAACTGGTGGAGAAAGAGAGGAAGGAAGGAGAAAGAAGGAGAAAGAAAAACTAGAAGAAAAACAAGGTAAGGAAGCTCTCTTGTGTAGCTTGTATATATATATTGTGTAACAGATTTTAAAAGAGTAGAAATTGTATTATAAAAATGGTAATGAACAATAAGGTAATGTGGAAGAAGAATGGGATTATATTGAAGCCTTAAAAGACACTTAAAAACTGTTGCAAACTAGTTTGGGAATTAATGTTATGTGCAGGAATTTTTTTAGAGTGATTTAGTGTTGTTTGGGTATATGAGAGTTGGTATATTGTTGCCGTTATGAACAGGTGAGATAATGATGCTAATGTGTGTACAAACAATGTGGTGAGAGTATAAAAATATAGGGGAGACTATGGCAAAATTTGCCTAGGATTAGAACACTTAGTGAATTAAAAACTAGGTGGAAAAACATCTTGTAACAGATTTGTGGTTAGAACTGTTTGGTTGGAAGGTTTGGAGAGATAACTAGTGTATTGTAAGTTTTAGGAATGACATTATAAGAGGCATCGAAAGATGTAGAAGAAGAGAGTTTAAATCTGTAGCAAGATGCAACTTAGAAGAACATTGTAAATACTGAAATGAAAACTTAAGAAAATGAGTGAGTGAATTAGTATAGAAGGGTGTAACAGATTAGTAATGGATTTAAGCATGTTTAGGTGGCTAATTGGGTGACTTGGTGAATGGGAGAACCAATGTGAGTATTGGAGCTAGTAGGTATGTTTAGTAGTGATGAAGAGGTAGTAGTAGTAGTATGAGAAATAAGAAGTGCAAAATCTGTAGCAAAGTGTACTAACATGCATTGGAGAAGTTAGGAAAAATTAATGCGCAAGAATGGTAAAAGAGAGTGTTGGACTTGGGTATAGATATTGTAGATGCTTGGAGATGAATTGGAATGGTAAAATGAAGTTAGAGCAAAGTGCTAAATGCAAAGAGAGGTGTAGGAATGCACAAGTGTGCAAAGTATGAAAATGTGAATGGAAATTTGTGGAATTTGAGCAAGAAGTTGAGTAGGTATTGGACCATGGATTTAAGGAGTTTTAGTGAGTGTTTAAGTGTGTTTAATTATGTACAAAACATGTGGAAAGATTATGGAATGATTGGAGGAGGATTAAGGGTTGATTTGGGGTTGAAAAATCATCCTAGTAGCAGTTTTTAGCAGGTCCCGGACCTAGGTTATGTACCAAGTCCCGGACCGCACCTAAAATTAATTCGAGAGTCACACCAGCAGGTGGTCCGGGACCTAGGTCCAGGACCAAGTCCCGGACCAATAACAAAAATAGGCCGAGAGTTCATTCTGTGTATGGTCCGGGACCTTGGGTCTGGACCAAGTCCCGGACCAGCCCGAAATTGTTACAGAATGTGATTTTTAAGGTTCTAAACATGGGGAATTGATTAGTAATGGTTTTAGAAGTTGTTAAGGCCTTGTTTGGTGACCTTTAAAGGCCCTAAGAAGTGTAAACAAGTTTGAGAAGTAATTAAGAAAGTTGTAAGTATATGAACATTAAGTTAAACCGAAACGACGGGACAACGGGGTAAGTACGGGAGTAGTAACTATGTATGTATTGTAATGCTTAGTATTAATTGAACCATTTGGCATGTAGTCATTGGTTCAAGAATAAGACTCAAGGGACAAGTAAGGACTAAGGAACGAGGAGACACCGGTAAAGTAGATCTCGGGGAAAGGTATGATTTCTTCATGCCCTGTATCCTAATCTGGTTACCCCGATCTGTGTGCTTATTTGACCACCAAAATAAGATAAATGCATGAATCGGATTATATTGCACTTACTTGTGCTTGTTTACATTGTTCATGATATTTGTCTTGAACAATAGTTTGTATAATTCATGAAACATATGAATGATGATGAAGTGTATCGTACTTGTAGTGTACTTGTATATTGTAATGTATTTGTATGTATGTGTATATTGGTATTGTATTATTGTGGCTTGGATGTTGACTTGTGCTAATTCCTAACTATCTAACTCCTAACTTAAGTGAGTAAATTGGAATGAGTACAAGTCCGATATAGCTTCGGCCACGCGTGAGGATGCGGAGTCACAAGAGGTTGGCTGCAATTCCTGACTCTTAAAATGGTCCGCGGCCCAAATCCCTTAAATGGGTAGCATCCCGGATTAGTGAGTCAAGTAAATCCCGGAGGTGGGACGGTGTAGTCCCCAGGGCCGGAGGTCCCGACGACTTAACTTGAGTAAGAGTAAGAGTAAGTAAGTATGGATCCGTAAGTAAGTATGAGTATGAGTATGTATGTGTATGAAGTAACGAGTAAAAGAGTAATCTCCACCCGATTAACCCGGGTGGACCAATGAAGCTAATAAGTATTGTATACTGTGTATGTAATGAGTATGTGTATTCGGAAAAAGGTAAGTACGTATTGAATGATTTATGTTGTACTCTTGTATGTAATGAAGTGTATGGATGTGTGTATGCCTTGTGTAATGTATTGTAATAATATGTATAAAAGCATGTATGCATGTATGTTTGAATGAAATCAACCGCATGTATACGACCAAGTGGTCGGCGTACCCTCACTAGTACGCGGGGTATGCGGTTATCATGCTCGGCGAAAGCTGACCCCTTCGGGGGACATTTTTTTAGTGTGCAGGTACCCGAAACGAATATGGTCAAGGAAGAGACCGGAGGCACACCCTGATATTTGGAAGTAAGTAGCGTGTGAGGAACGGGTAGCAAGTAGTCTGTTAGCGAGTATGTATGAACTTTAAAGAGATAGTACATTGTATAAGGATCTTAGTAAACTCGGTATGTAGAATATATTGTATTGTACTTGAAGTATTGTATTGAATGGAGATTGTAGTAGCATTTGGTAAATGGAGAATGCATTGTAGATTTGTAGTACTCGGGATTCCGGTCCATCAGACCGATGCTGTATGTAGAATCAGTAGCCTTGTTAGTCACGTGGGTGACTAACGGCATTGTATCACCCATTGTATGTAAATATATATCCGCTGCGTGTATCTGATGAGTAAGGAGATTGGACGTTAATGGTTGTATTAATAGTAGGGGTGTTACAATTGTATTAATGGTAGGGGTGTTACAATTGACTTGGATATGTCTTTGTGGCACAAAACTATTCTAGAATGGGGACATTACATCCGCAAGGATAGATTTCACTCTATTGGCAAGGGTTTTGGCTAGGATTTTGTAAGCAACATTGCATAGAGCAATGGGCCTAAATTGTCTCATAGAGGTGGGGGAAGGAACTTTTGGGATAACACAGAGAAGGGTTTCATTTAGATTACTACAGAAATGACCAAGGGTGAAAGCTAACTTGATAAATTCAGTGATGTTACTACATACTAAATCCCAATGTTGTTTGAAAAACCAAACAGGAAAGCCGTCTGGGCCTGGCACTTTAAAATTGCTCATGGCTCTAAGAATTTCCTCAATTTCTAGCTGAGATGGGACCTTATTCAAAGCCACCATCTGGTCCGTATGGAGGGGAGGGAAAGAGTGGGAAATAGGAGAGAAGCTAGGGATCTCTGAGGTGAACAATTCTCTAAAATAGGAAGTAGCCAGATTTAGGAGGTTATCCTCCCCCTCTATCATGATACCAGACGAGTTCTCTAGCCTAAGCACTTTGTTTCTTGCCCTCCTAATCATGGTTTTCCTATGAAAATATTTAGTATTCTTATCTCCGAAAGATAACCAATTATCTCTTGACTTTTGGAACCATAGCATTTCTTCACAGAGAATGGTAGACTCTAAATTCTTCCTAAGGTTTTCCTCAAGATTCCTCATACCCGGGGTTTGCCTAATTTCCAGAGCTTTTTGAATACCAGCTAACCTGGCTAAAGTCCTCTTCTTTTTCTGAAAAATGTTTCCAAAAACTGATCTATTCCAATCGGAAATAGCACAAGCAAGGGAGCTGAGATTCGAAGATATGTTCCCACTGTTGGGCCAGGCTTGTGCAACAGTGTCCTTATAAGTGGGATGGGTGGCCCAAGACACCTAAAACCTAAATGGTCTAGGACCACCAGAAGGGGAAAATAAGTCCTGGAGGCGCGTAAGAACAGGGGAGTGGTCCGATCCTAGCCTAGGAAGGTTCAAACAGTGGGAGGATGGATAAACATCAAACCAGTTAGTAGAGACAAGAGTTCTATCTAATCTTTCAAAAATAGAGCCGTTGGACCAAGTATAGAGACCACCCTTCCCCGGTAGAGAAATAAGAGAATTCAAATAAATCCACTCAACAAATGCCTTACTACCTCTGTTAAGTGCTCTAATACCACCTTCTTCTTCTCCAAGGACATAATGGAGTTAAAGTCCCCAGTTAGCATCCAGGGCAGATCAGATGGGTCCTTAATGGAAGATAAATGGTTCCACAGATTAATGCGACAGACAGAATCGGGGTTTGCATACACAAAGGTTGAAAGAAAGGAAGCATTGTCACTTGAAATGAGAGTGTGTATAAACTGATCACCAAAGGTTAAAACATCAAGCTTCACTGTGCCATCCCAAAAAATCCATAAACCCCCACTAAATCCTAAAGCATCTACTATGTACATATTTGAAAAACCCAATTTCTTTGCAATAGAACTAGCTCTAGTACCAGAAACCCTAGGTTCACATAAAAATACAATAGCAGGCCTATGTAATGCAATCAGAATCCTCACACAAGGGAGAAAACTCGGTTTAGCTGCACCCCTCACATTCCAAGACAGAATTTTGAGATCCATAAAAGCATAATAAAGAGACATCCATCAAGGAGAGATCACACCTGGAGTGTTCTGGGCAGGTGCACGGGGGGAGAGCACTTCAAGATCTACCTTGGGGCTACCCTTGAGCGCGAGCTTCCCTGACTTGTTCTTGCTAGAATCTTCTATGGACACTAATACATCTGGCTGTGTCCCTCGATTTTGGGCAGCAGAAGGGCCAACATCTGAGCTCTACTTGTGCTGGGTTGGAGCATTGGTTTCAACTCGATCCACCTTCAGCAGAGATTGATCCTCGAAGGAATCCTTCACTCTAGAAACACTACATGCATTCTCAGAATCTGCTAACACTTGGAAAGGGTTTGCAGATTTAATGATTGGATCATCCTTCTGGACTTTTCAAGAACCGGGAGGAGCTACCCTTTTTCCAGTTCTACTTCTAGACTTGGAAGTTGATCCACCAGACCGATTCTTCCTAGAGACCCGCATCCAAGGGCCAAAGTTGTCCGTTTCATGAGGCTGAATAGTAGACTTCTGATTGGGGATAATCTGAAGTCCGCCTTCGTTCACTGGGGCTTCCACATCCTCCATTCTAGGACAATTATTCTTGAGATGACCAAAGATTCCACACGAAAAACACAAAGCATGCACTCCTTCATAGACTACCTGGTGAGTTTGATTCCCAACCTTGAATTTCCCCAGTAGCGGTTTGGACAGATCCACCGACACGCATACCTTCCCAAATAGGGTTCCCACTTTGGATTTGTTGATCAGAACCTTCCTTGTCCTGCCTAATTTATTTCCTAAGATTGAAAGGCAAGATTCACGCTGAAACTCCTAACCAAGATCCGGGAATCTTGCCCAAACGTCCAAGAGAGGGATGGCTTCCTTCGTAGTGCCGAAACTCCTAACCCATCTCCTTACTGTTAGGTAATGGTCTGAGATTAACCAAGGACCATCATTCAAAACATGGTCCCTGTCCCTTCTGTTATCAAACTTTACAGAAAAATAACCATTCCTCATAGCAGCAAAATCAAAACTTCATTGCGGTTTCCACCTCTAGCACAAACGCTCGTACATAATTTGGGTTGGGAAAGACTTACCCAACAGTTTGACGATCAGGGCATACCTCCAGTCCTTCTTAATTTCTTTGAAGATATCTTGAGGAAAACTGATACGGGGGCAGAACTCGTCCTCCCCTTCCTCGTCTTCCTTCTGCGTCATTTCTTCATTCTCAGACAAGTCGTCATCAGAAACTACAAGATTTGCATCGCCTTTCCCCAGAATTTGGAGAAACGTCTCCTTGTAGGTGTCGCTGATGGTAGCATTAGCTTCATCCAGTTTTCCTTCATCCCGATCTGACGTCATTCTCTTCTTCTTTCCAAGTCTGTTGCATTCGTCGGAACGCAGGGTTGATTGGAATTGAAAATTAGGTTCCATGCTTCCACCGTCTGAATTGTCTAGGGGAGGAGGCGTCTTCAACACAATCGGCGCTAGTGGACTCAAGTAGAAGGTTAGGGTTTCGCTAGATACGGCGGCAGTAGAGACGGAATCGACTTATCGTCGAGAGGAAGATAAGTCGAGAGAAGAAACTGAAAGTTAGAATGAACAGAGAGCCGCGCGTGAAGCATTATTAGCTAGTTTATTTGATCAGCTAATTTGTTCTCGCGTGAAGTATATTAGCTAGTTTATTTGATCAACTAATTTGTTCTCTCTGTATGTCATATACAGAGAAACTCTGCAAAAGAATGGGGTAGGACAAGCTACCAAATTTTAAATATAGATTCTCAAAACATTTTTAACAAATAATATGTGTAGATACGCAAATTCATAGGTGCGGCGGTCCCGTGCTGACTATTGTACGCCCAAGTGATTTGGCAGTCCGTTGGTGATTGGACTGTCTTTTGCTAACTGAGCTGTGTTTTTATTATATTAACTTTAAATGGTTGTAACTTTTAATATATAAGTCCAAAATGACAAAAAAGTTATATAATTGTTCACCTAAATTCAAGCTCTTCAAAACAAGACCAGACATGAATATATTTTGACAATTTTGAAAAAAAATTATTTTTACATGTATACGATGAAACACTAAAATCATAATATGATTCATTAGTTTTGATATTATGATTCATTAAAATTGATATTATGATTCATTGACGGAACCGATAAAAATTAGTATTATTGTTTGGTAGTGTATTATTATTGTTATATGATGTATTTTAAACTTTATATGATCAATCATGTATTTTTTTTACGTACCAAATATTTTTTGTGTTATATTATTGTTTAAAATTATAATTTTTATATGTTACTGATGATACACTAAAATGATGTTATGATTCATTAAATTTGATATTATGATTCATTATAATTGATATTATGATTAATTAACTAATAAGTGGGAATTAGATAACAAACTTCGGAATCAATAATAATTATTATTGTTTTGTACTGCATTATTATTGTTGTATGGTATATTTTAAACCTTATATGGTGAATCATTTATTTTTTTACGTACTAAATATTGTTTTATGTTGTATCATTGTTTAAAATTTTTATTTTAACATGTATAGTATGATACACTAAAATCATAATATGATTCATTAGTTTTGATATTATGATTCATTAAAATTGAAATTATGATTCATTAATTAATAAGTGGTAGTAGATAACAAACTTCGGAACTGATAAAAAATCATTTTTGTTTTGTAGTGTATTATTATTGTTGTATGGTGCATTTTAAACCTTATATTATTTTGTGGTATTATTGTGTAATACATATTTATTGTTATATGATTGCGACGATATACAAAAATAAAGATATGATTCATTAATTTTAATATTATGATTTATTAACTAATAAGTGGTTAATTAGATAACAAACTTTGGAATCGAGAAAATCATTATTGTTTTATAATGTATTATTATTGTTTTGTAGTGTATTATTATTATTATTATTATTATTATTATTATTATTATTATTATTATTATTATTATTATTATTAATGATGTATTTTAAGTCATGTGGTTGATCATATCTTCTTGACATACCAATTTTAAAACAAATAATGAATCATTATTATTTTGTTGTATATTATTAGATGTATGGTGTATTTTAAACTGTATATGGTGAATCAAGTATGGTTGCTATTTACATATATATATAAAAAAATAAAATTTTAAAATTATCAAAACATATCCATGTCTAGATTTATATTTTAAAAATTATAATCAATTAAAATTAATATAGTAAAAAAACAGTTATGTTCCAGGAAATTCTTTCAAATTTCGAAAGGAAGGATTAAACCCTACTAAATTGTAACACTTGAATCGGGATATGAAATGAGTCACCAATTTCTATAATACAAAAAGAAAGTAAAGTAGTGAGTACACAATATGTGACTCGTCCGGGTCAATATTTTTTGTGTGTCGTATCGTATAACCAACAAAACAATTGCAGATGGACAGCACTGCATATGTTACACGCGGCTCGCCGCACAATCGATCGACTGGTAGATATATAGTAGTATAAATCCTATATGTACAACACGAAATAGAATTTTACCTACCAAGTATAAACTTCGACAAAGTTGCCAGACATATTGCTTTCTAGCTATCTTGTCGATTTTTTCTTTGAACCATTTTGGTTGATGATCTCAAACCCAAAATTAATTTTAAAAAATGATTAGTCTTTGTTACATCTAGATATAGTTAATTTAGTCACATATAGGTAATTAAACTACACTTTTAGTATCAATACTATTTTGATAAACTTAAAATAAATTTTAAAAATGTATCATGACAAGGACAATGTGTAGACTATTGAATAGTGCAACCTAAATCTTTCCCATTACAGTAATCAAATATGGCAACGTAAACTTGCCCTAATTGACTAGATCAAATTTTGCCCACGAGAAAAACGCAATTTTTTGTCTAAAGGTGATTGTAGCCACAGTCTGTTCGGCTCTTTGGGAGTGCAATGGCCATTTTTAGGGTTTTTTTTCTTTTTAGAGTCAATTAATAAATAGTTTAAATAAATAAATTATAAATAAGAAATTTTATCTTTATATTTTTTCGTGGTCTATATTATAGGAGTTGGTAATAATCCATAGATAAGTTATGAATTTTATGAGTTTATTGAATATACGACGAAATATGTGATAGTTATTAGTCAATTTTATTGTTTTATATTATGTACGAAACAATAAACTCATTAATAGTAAAAAATTCATAATATTAGTATATACATAAATTAAATATTTAAACTTTAGACTATATTTTTATAAAATGAAATATTACCATTATATATAGTATTGATAAAAAATCTTAAAAATACTATTCAACAAAGTTTTTGTTGTCAAATGCAAGTATACAAATGAATAAATAATTTTATATTTCTAAGTTAATTAATATTTATTCATTTAGATAAAATGATTTAAAATTATATTATCTTAAAAACTAACTTCTTATTAGTCAATTGATAAATTGATAACAAGTAGACATTACTTAAACTACTATTCAATCCGTTTGTGGACTTTAGCTTATAAAATGATGTTTTACATCTATTTTAATGTCGATCACACCATTACTCCTTTACTTTATTCAAATGATACATCCAAGACTAGTTTAACAGTTGCTATGAATTTCAGTGTCTTCCACTCTACTTTATTCTAACAGTTGACCACAATGAGATAATTATTCTTATAATTTTTTAATATATATTTTTTTTAACATATATACAATATATTTCAGCCAATACAGGACTCCCTGATTGATTTAGGATGACCTGGCTACAGATGAGGGTATCTTTGTGATTTTAGGAAATGAGGGATGGACCACGCCACACGTCCATACCGTACATACGTCATCTTCTTACCATGTTTTAATTTAAATAAAAAGAAAATAAAAATAAGAAAAAGAGAAATTGTCATACAAGTTCATTATTAATATAAATAACTCGAAAAGCAATTAATTTTTACACATTATTTTGTTAAAAAGTAGATGATGTAGTAATAATATTAATTAGATAAAAATTAAATAAGATTCAATTTGTAATAGCTTAAAGTCATTTATTAATAATTATTAATTAGTTCTTTTCATATTATAAGGGAAAATATTTAGTAAATGATAAAATTGTCTGTTTAATTAAAATTTAATAATTCATTAATTAAATGACAACTTTAAACAATTAGACAAAATAATAATATTGTTAATTAAATAAAATAATTAAATAAACAGTTAGTGTTTATCAGTTTTATTGTCCTTTCACTAATTACTATATGGTTTTTTATATGTAATAGTATATTTAAAATATTACTGTTTTTAACATTGTAGCAACTAACTCGACAAGTTTTTATGATTTTTTAGGGGTTGTGGGGTTAGGGTAATTTATTTTGAAAGTCGTTATAAACTTTACATTGTAACAACTAACTCGGCAGTTTTTTAGAGCTTGTGGTTGTTGGTACTATTACAAACCCTAAAAATGCTTTTGACGTTTTAGCTTTCCTAGGGTGGGTTTTGGGGTGTTTTGGGGATAGGTTAATCTATTTGAGATTTGTTCTATATTTTATATTGTAGGAACTAATTCGACAGGTTCTTAGGGTTTGTGGTAGCCGATTTAGGGTTGCTATACCCTAAACCCGCCCACTGCAAACCCTATAAATGTCTTCGACGTATTAGCTTTCCTAGGGTGGGTTTTTGGGTGTTTGGGGGGGGGTAGGGTAATCTATTTGGAATTTGTATTGTACTTTATATTGTACACTACAAAAAAACGCCATTTAGTGACTCCAAAAAAGTGTCACTAAAACCTTTAAAAGTGTCAGTATAGGACCAATTGGGATTTACCGACACACAAAAAAAGTGTCAGTAGCACCGCAGTTACTAAAGGGTTTTACTGACATAAAACGGAAACGTCGGTGAAAGGTGTTTATCTATACTGACACTTTACTTTATGTCAATGTATACCCTTTCATGACACATTGATTAAGTGTCAAACTGACACTTTAGTGACACTTATTGTCATGTCAATGAATTCTATTGTGACATATGATGGTCATTTAGTTGGGTGTTTAGTGACACTCTTTGTGTGTTATTAAAAAGCTTTAGTGATTCATATTTATAATTTAGTTGACACTTTTTTATGTCAGTAGAAAGTTCTTTTGTATTTTTATGTGACTAATAAGTGTCATATGTCAATATACATTGTGTATATAATTTTCTTCATTAGCTATTAACATTTATATCACACTAAAGAGAGAGCACAATGAACACTTCAATAAAAATGCATATTTCAACTTCTTTACTATAATTAAACTTTTTAAAAAAATCAAGGTCTGTTACAAAACCATCACAAAAAATGATGGTCTTCAATGTTTATGGTATGTAGAAAAACCTTGTACTCTAACTAGATTAAAAATAGAAAAGTACTACTACATATTTGAGAATATCTAGCATGATCCGGAAACTAAACTAATCTATGAGTAAGGAACCTGCAATATTGTTTGCAAACACTTTAGTAATGTGTATATATGTAGTTAAAGAACTCATTCACCAATGACAGTAGTCTCTGTAGAGATTTATTGATCATTAAAAAGTACAAACGTTATAAATTGAAGGTACCCTACTAGACTACTAGCTAGTATATATACCAAACTAAGAGTTAGACCTCTAATTTTCAACTCCACTTTAACATCTTTGCATCAGCAATAGGTTTGTAATTAACAACGCAATATTTCCTAGTGCATAGTCTTAGTTTCACGTAAGAAGCAGAGCAATCGGATAAGCAACATCACAACATCAGCAACAAGCAACATCACAACATCAGCAACAAGCAACATTACAGCAGCAAACGATCAATTTAGCAAGGAAAATATGCAGCAATAGAATGATATAACAACAGCAGATTATACATTTTTTAAAAATCAGAGTAGCAGACTTCTAAGTACAAAAATCAAAGCAGCAAACCAGTTCTTTTCAACTCACAGAGACATCCACTTTAACATTTTTGCTTCAGCAACAAGCTTGTAATTAACGACTCAAGATTTTCTAGTGCATGGTCTTAGTTTCACAAAAGAAGCTGCGCTGATCGGACAAGCAACATCACAACATCACCAACAAGCAACATCATAGCAGCAAATGATCAATTCAGCAGTGAAAATAAGCAGCAATAGAATGATATAACAGCAGCATACTATACATTTTTAAAATTCAGAGCAGCTGCCTTATAAGTAAAAAAAATCAGAGTAACAGACCAATTCTTTTCAACTCACAGAGCCATTCACATAAGAAATTCCCACGGTATATCTTGCTATCAAAAATCACATTACTAAATTTGAACTTCTCTTCCAAGGAAGAAGCTTACACAACCTTTGTGATCCAGAGATCCTCACTCTAAGTTTCACTATACATAAGTTAACTGAAATCTGAATCCAATGTGTTTACATGAAACTATTGTGTATAATTTGTGTTTTAAATATGGTAGTATATATAGCAGAGAATCTGTGTAAGCTAAAGAGGATATCATTAGTTATTGATTATATAAAGCACCACCTGCATTTTACCACTTTTATAGACATAATAAAGAGAACCCTCAGTAGTATTTGATAGCAGCTTAAGTACAACAGAGATTATAAGCAACAACAGTGAAGGAGCAACATGTACAAGAAAAATGAAGCAGCAGGGAAAATAAGCAATAGCACAAACACACCAAACACCAACAACTCAAGGGTAGCAACCAGAAAAGCAATCGGATAATGACAATTAAAAAGTGGGAGTGAATTACACATTATTACCGTAGTTGGTTGTGGTTCCACTAAGAGAGTTATCAACCTTGGATCTTGAAGAAATGCAGCTGCCAATAAACCTTGACTTAATCTAGCACCCACTCCTGCAACATTGCTTTTGTCGTTGTTAATTGTGGCATCAACTTCCAATCATAGTAAAAACATATGCTACCAAAAGTAGCAATATGATACTCTTAAAATTTTCAATATTGTACAAATAAATATTTACACAATCGTAACATACAGAGAAAAAGTAAGTTGAAAAGATGAGATAGTTTTTATAAACTTGTACAAGAACCGAACAGTGTATTCCTACTTCCGCGGCAGACAACTACCACATGGTGGATAGACTGGTATCGTGTATCCTATCCATGCATATATAAATATATGTATGCTCTTGCTATTTGTTTTGTACACCTATACTAACCTTGTTTTGTACACCTATACCAACGTGTCCATAATCAGTGAGAACAGATGACCAACCTGGTTCATCTTATTCTTCAGTGACCTAACATGAATATTAAATCTAGCAGAGACATAACCAAGCATGGAGAAGAGGCACCGTTTCAGGCTAATCAGAAATCCATATCAATAAATTGTATCTTCAAAACTAGATTTGAAAGATTCTATCATCACTGATCGAATTTGAAAAGCATTAACTAATGGATCAAAGTACCTTAAATATTAACTAAAAAAGGTTTGACAGCAAAAAGAGGAATTATGGGTTATGTCTGTATGCTTCGTTGCCGGAGTCCTTTAATACATCTAGTTGCAGGATAGTCTACATATGTAAGTAAATGTGAAATAGTTTCACTAATATCACCCTAATTGTTTCACTAATTGCAGGATAGTCTACATCATTAGGTAAATGTGAAATTGTTTCACTAATTGCAGGATAGTGTACATCTGTAGGTAATTGTGTCGTAAGACATCTGGTTTCAGGATAGTCAACATCTTTACGTAAATGTGAAAATGTTTCACTAATTGCAGGATTCTACATCTGTAGGTAATTGGTGCGTTGAAGAAATGTTCAAAACCCAAAAAACGAGAATAAACGGTATTGCACCGATAGTAAATCACACCGGTATTGCACCGATTTGCTATCAATTTCACATAATTTGAGAAAACCCAAAGAAATGACATCCAATTGTAGAAGAAGCGTTCAAAACCCACAACAAAAAAGCAAAATACAAGTGAATAGCATAATCCCTAATCTAAAAATTGAGGGAAATTTAAAAGCCTTAAATTGCATACCGATTGAGCCAGTGACTTGAATTTGATTTTTGTTTAGAAACCGCTCGCCAAGAATAAACGTGCAGACTCTCACGGTTTGAGTGAAACTGCAAGAACAAACAAGATGGCGGTTGAGCAGAACATCAAGAGAAAGAAAAGATGAAGGATGAACTGTGGGAGAAGATGATGGTCAAAATTTGCTGTGGAAAAGAGAGGAAGACTATGAAGATGGAATTTGGGATCGTGAATTAGAGCAGCGTGGGAGTTGTGGAGTGGTGCTCGCTTCTAATTACGGGGATGTTTTGGGGTTTGCAGCACAACGGCTCCAATTCAGGGAATTACAGTAATGGTGGCCACGGGTCCGGTTCCACTGGTTCCGGTTCCGGGGTTCCGGAAAATGTGTATTCGTATTCGGAACCGGTCTGGGCGGTTCCGGTTCTGGTTCCGGTTCTGAAATCTGGATTCGCTTCGGATTCGGTCAAAAAACCGGTTCCGGCCGGTTCCGGTTTCGGTTCCGGTTCTGATCGGTTCCGGCCGGTTCCGGAGCGGTTATGGAAAGATTCGATCGGCTTCTGTTGCTTTGTTTTAGCTCCGATTTGAGATCCGTTTGAGCGCACATGTTGCTCTTTTCATCCACTTTACTCCTAGATAGGTTATTCTTCAAGTTTATAATCTTAAATGTGTAAGAAATAAAGACTTAGGAATTTTTATTGAATTTACAAAAAATAAGGAACAAAGAGAATTTTATTATATGATTCACTGTCTCATTAAAACCTTATTAGGTAAAAATCCATTGGGAAAACCCTAATAAGGAAAAAGAGTACAACTATTTTCTTCAGAAGGAGTGCGCGTCCGAGACCCAAAACGATGTCGTTTTGGCCCGATTCCAACGGTAACTTCATCCGGTTCCGTGGCGGTTCTGGTCCCGGTTCCACCGGTTCCGATTCCCGGTTCCGGTTCCCGGTTCCGAATCCGACGACGGTTCTAGGCGGTTCCAGGCGGTTCCAGGCGATTCCGGTTCCAGTTCCGGGTCCGGTTCGGGCCCGAATCTCAAAACATGTATTCGTATTCGGAACCGGCTGAGGCGGTTCGGTTCCGGTTCCCACCGGTTCGCTGCCGGTTCCGGTTCCAATCGGTTCCGGGTAAAACCGCCGGTTCCGGGTAGATCGGACCCGATGGCCACCATTAAATTACAGGATGTTTTTATAAATTTTACCGACATATTTTATCTATTCTTCATTTAGATAAGTTATATATAATGACTTAATTTTGTAAAAGTCAGTAAAAGATTAGATACTGTAAATAAGTAATTGTATTATGTCAGTATAGATCAGGTATATATTGACACATTAATAAAAAAGTCAGTATAAACCTTTTGATTTTTAGGGACATATAACAAGTGTGAGTAAAACATATTTCAGTGACACAAAACTAATTGTTACAAAAAGTGTGAGTCAGTAAATATATATTTTCTTGTAGTGGTAGCAACTAACTCAACAGGTTTTTAGGGTTTGTGGTAGCGACCCTAAACCCGCCCACTGTAAACCCTAAAAATGCCTTTGACATTTTTTAGCTTTTCGAGGGTGGGTTTTGGGGCGTTTTGAGGGTAAGGTAATCTATTTGGAAGTCATTCTATACTTTACATTGTAGCAACTAACTCGTAGGTTTTTAGGGTTTGTGGTAGCGGGTTAGATCCTAAACCTGCCACTACAAACCGTAAAAATCCTTTGATATTTTTTAGCTTTCCTAGGGTGGGTTTTAGGGTGTGTGGGGTTAGGGTAATCAATTTGGAAGCGGTTCTATACTTTCATATGAGGATGTACATTTTAATGAGAGAATGTACATGTTTTAATGTGAAGATGTACATGTTCAAATGTGAGAATGCGCATGTTCAATTATGAGAATGTATATGTTTTAATGAACATCTGTACATGTTTGTATGATCATATATACAAGTTTTCTCCCTTATCTGTACTGGTTTAAATCTAAGGATGTACATATTTAATGATTCGTACAGGTTTATGTGACCATCTATATGTTTTTAATGCGAGTATGTATATATTTTTACGTGAGAATGTACATGATTTTATGTGAGAATGTACATATTTTAATGAACATTTGTACAGATTTATATGACTATCTGTACAAGTTTTCTTTTATTTTTGTGCACTATAATACTTAACAACGTCAGGTCAATTGATTGTACTTCGGCGTTCCAACATGTAACCATCCTGGTAGCTCGTAACTCTCACTTGGTAAATTTAATGGTGACCCGTTTTTCGCTCTCCGTTGGAAGCGATTCGGAGGCGATCCCGTCGTCCTCTTCAATTCTCGGCTGGGTCAGCGAGATTAGCTCCCTCTCCATCTTCAGGTGGTAGTCGGTTGCTTCCTAGTTTTTGGGTCTTCTTTGGTTGGCCTCTCTATCCTTCTCTTCGTCCGTCGGATAAGGTTTCCTTCGGGTGTAGTTGGTTTTCTTCGCCTGTTGCTGGGTCGAGGTGGTGCTCTTCCAGTGTTGTGCGGTTCCAGTGTTGTGCTCTTCCAGTGGTGTGCTATTCCAGTGTTGTTCGGTTAGGTCGCGTTCTCCCTCTCTTCTTTTGTTGGGTCAGGGGTCTCCTTGGCGATTCGTCGGTCTTCTACTCTAGACGCCGGGGTGTCTGGTGTTTCCCTTTCAGTGCAGTTGTGACGTGTCTTGTATTTGCTCTGGGTGTTACGTCTGATTTGGCGTTGGTGATTACGAATTGGGTTTTCCGCTGGGCTATTGTTCAGGGATCTCATCGCCGATTGTGCAGTAGTTCGACCTGTTGTTTGTTTTCACCCTTGTAAAGTCCTGTCTCCTTGGGGTTTTCTCTTGTCAGATTTGTTGCTTGCTGCGGACTCCTCCCGATTCGAGTGGGTGTTCTCTTGGGTTGGTTTTTCTTCATCGGCTAGGGGGTCTAAGTGTTGTTTCCAGAGGGCGGGTTTGTAGTTCAGTGCAAGGTTCTTGAGGTGTTGGTTAAGGGCTGATTGGATTCAGTGTCCCTGATTTTGGATCCTCAGTTTTGAGCTTTCTTCTTGAGGTCTAGTGTCGGTTCTGGTGGGTGCGCTCTGTGCTGTTTTGTTCGGTGGTTGGTTTTGACTTGCCCGGGTTGTTGAGGCCTTCCCGGCTGCCCGCTGTTAGATGAGTTGTTTAACGCTCAATTGTAGGGGCTTAGGTAAATCCAAGGCAGTCTACTGGGTTAAGAGTGTAATCCTTAAACTTAACCCGGATATCATCTTCCTCAGTGAGACTCATAAGTCTGACATTGATATGGAGTTTTTCTTTGGGATGTTTCCTCAGTATAGCGGGCTAGCGGTTTCAAGCAGAGGAAGGAGTGGAGGTCTCAGCCTTATGTGGAAAAGTTCCCTCCCTAGGTTCGATGATCTCTCAATCTAGGCATCAAATGTCTGCCAGTATGTCTATGCCGGGTGATCTCCATTTTGTTTTTACCGGGTTTTATGGGTGGTCTAATTGGTCTCTTAAGCATTTGTCCTGGAAACTTCTCCGAATTCTTAGTAAGCAAGTTAGCTTGCCCTGGGTGATAGCCGGGGACTTCAATCAGATTATGCATGCCTCTGAGAAGATCGGGGGTAGAATCAGACAAGATGTTCACATGGCCCCATTCAGAGAGGCATTTCTGAATGTGATCTCCATGATATTGGTTTCTTTGGAGAGAGTTCTACTTATACCAATTGCCAGGATGGGGATTTCCATTCCCACAGTAGATTGGATAGAGTGTTTTGCTCCTCGGCTCGGTTACAGGCCTTCCCCAATATTTCTGTGGAACATCTACCCCGGGAAGCTTCGGATCACTATCCTCTATTTATCAGGTTCTTTGGTAATCATAAAGTTCCGGCAAAAATTTTCATATTTGAAAACGGTTGGTGTTTGGATCCCAAGTGCACAGAGATAGTTACTGATGTCTGGAGTAACAATTACCCAAACATTACTACTTCTCTGGAGTTATGTTCTCGGAAGCTAAGTGAATGGAAGGGGTGGTCTATCTCCAAGATTAAATGGAAGATCATAATAAGAAGCAAGAGTTAGGTAAGATTTCTATTAGTGATAGCTCTTTGGGAACTATCAATAATAGAAAGAGGCTCCTTTTGGAAATTGAGTTACTCTCTTTCCGGGAGGAAAATGGTGGAAGCAACGATCCAGAGATAAGTGGATTAAGGAAGGAGATAAGAATACGGGTTATTTCCATGCTAGGGCTTCCTCTATTAAAAGATCCAAAGAGATCTTTGGTCTCCTGGATTCTGGGAACATTATGCAATATTCTTGGTAGAGTATAGAATTCATTGCTAGAGAGTATTTCCAAAACCTCTTCTCTTCTTCCCAACCCCAGGTGGATAGGGACCTTTTGGGGGCGGTAGAGGGTAGGCTAAATGGTAGCTTTATTTCTGAGCTGAGCAGGCCTTATACCAGAGAGGAAATCATTGCTGTTGTTAAACAATTAGGAGTCAACAAAGCTCCCGGGCCGGATGGCTTCAATGGTAAATTCTTTATCTCCTTTTGGCATATCATTGGGAATCAAATTATTGATGTCGTCATGCCAATTCTTAGAGGCCAGCCTCTCCCTGATTCCTTGAATGAGTATTTTATCACTCTTATCCCAAAGATGGCGGGTGCGACGGAGATTGATAAATTCAGACCGATTGCTCTCTGTAATTTTGTGTATAAGATTGCATCCAAGACCTTGGCTAATAGGGTGCAACATATTCTCCGCATCTCATCTCTCACAATCAATCGGGGTTTGTGAAAGGAAGGCTTATTACTGACAATATCATTCTAGCAGGCGAGCTCCAACATTTTTTAGAGAAGAACCAAGCTGTTAAAAATGGTTTCTTTGCCCTCAAGTTAGACTTTAGCAAGGCCTATGACATATTAGAGTGGAGCTTCCTCCAAGATGTTCTCATTTCCATGGGCTTCCCTTCCCATTGGATTACACCAGTTATGAATTGTGTCCGCTCGGTCAGATGTGCTATCCTTATCAACGGCAAGCCAGGTAACTCTTTCGACCAGTCTAGGGGCATTAGGCAAGGAGACCCTCTTTCTCCCTTCCTATTCATTTTGGCTCAGGAAACTTTGTCTAGTTTCCTTAATAAGTCTGATATTATTGGAGACTTCCTTGGGATCAAGCTCTCCCCCCTCTGCCCGTCTATATCTCACCTAGCCTTCGCTGATGACCTTCTCCTTTTTGGTAAAGCTAATCCCACTAATATTTCCCGCCTGAATCATATTCTCTCAAAATTCCTTCTAGCCTCCGGCCACAAAATCAACCATCTCAAATCTGAATTGGTTTTTAGCAAAAGATTATCTCTCCCCATTAAAGACAATCTCTCCAGTCTTCTGAATGTTCAAGAGGTGCCTTGCTTCTCTAAATATCTGGGCCTTCCCCTCAAGATAGGTAGGAGAAAACATGATCTCTTCACCTATCTTATTGAATCAGTTCACAAAAGGGTTTCCAGTTGGACTAAACCTATGGCACAGGCAGCTAGATCCGTCATGGTGTCTAGTGTTCTCCAGTCTATTCCCAACTACACCATGTCCCTATTTGCCCTTCCCAAGGGTATTATTGCGAAACTCAATTCAGCATTCTCCTACTTCTGGTGGAGTGTGAAAGTCGATAAAAGAGCTCTCCACTGGACGAAATGGTCAAAGGTTTGTGACACTTCGGACCAAGGAGGCCTTGGTTTCAGAGAAGTGGAAAAGTTCAATAAAGCTCTTTTGGTTAAACAGCTTTGGAGATTACTTTCTTGTCCGGGATTTTTAGTAGCTCAAGTTATGAAACAGCTCTATTACCCTGACAACAATATTAGTGAGTGCTACCCTTCAAATAAAGGTAGCCCCATCTGGAAGTCCATCTCTTCGGTCTTGGATTTGCTCAGAGAAGGAGCTCGGCCTCTACCCCCTGGAGGGGGTGGACCTCTGTCTCCTACTTCACATGACTTGGATATTCTAATCAGTGCATCTGGGGTTTCTCCAAAGATAACAAGTTCTCCGTCAAATCAGCTTATCTCTTCCTGGTAAAAGAAACAGGGGTGGAAAGCTCTTCCAATCCTCCCTTCTCCATTGGTAGGATTGGGAAGAAGCTTACCAGTTCCATTTGCTATCCTAGAGTTAAACTTAACCTCTGGAAGTTTTTGGGAAATATTATCCCTTGTCAGGATAATCTAGCTAGACGGATTGGAGGTGAGTCCAAGTGTTTCTTCTGTGGTGCTAAGGATGACTGGACTCATTGTTTCTTTTATTGTTGCGTTGTTAGAGAAATATGGAGGGGCTTGGTGGAAGTGAATGATATTCCTAATAATGTGGATGGTATGTTGGACTGGTTCTTTCGGATGGCTTAGGTGTGGAGTGTGAAGAAGCTATCTCTTATAGCTAACAAGCTTTGGGTCATATATGCGTCGAGGAACAAAGTCAAGCATAATTCAGAGCTCTTTGGTGGAAAGAAGTTGAGGTAAACAATTCCTTTACTGAAGCTTACCTTTTCGGTGAGGAAAGTCTCCTCTCATCTCTTTTCTCTCAGATTTTGGCATCCTCCCCCGTCGGGTTATCATAGTATTTGTACGGGTATGCTTGCTAGTCGTTATGGGGACCGGATCATAGCTGGTCTCATTCGAGACGATCGAGGTTTGCCTAGTTTGTTTTCAATCGAAGAATTGCCAGCACCAGTAGTGTGCAGTTTGCTGATATCAAAGCAAAGGGAATTGCCATGGAGCTTGCTATCTCGGTGGGTAGCCATAGCATTTGCATTGAATCAGGTGATAAATATTTCGAGGACATCCTCAATGTGGGAGACATCAGAAGACCCAATGCCAGTTGAGATGATATCGTGAGGGTGTGAAATGATCACTTTCTTTTTTCACTAGTATTATTAGAAGTGATACTCCTTGTATGATAATTATCTAACTAAGATCATATGTAATTTGGGAAATCCTCTTTTAGAAACTAATCAGGTGTGATTGGGGGAACATGTTCCCCCTAATATTAGTATGGCTTGTAAGCTAGATTTGGATCTAGCATGACATGAGGGTTCCCCTTGTGATTGCTATGTGTTTTAATATATGGTCACAATATTATTCAAAAAAAAATGTAACCATCCTGTTACAGACTTACAGTAGATTGTAACTTAAACCGTACCGAGAAAATCACTCCAATAGGTAGATCAGTTGTAGCAGCAATTGCCTTAATAGATAAAATTTGTTCATTAAATAAATATCAATAGGACGAGTTAATAATCGATAAAGTTAAATAACACGATAAATAAAATCCCCCTACTTGATAAAGTTAAGTGGGGCATCTTAATATAGTTGTTAATTGATAAAGTTAAATGGGCCACCCTTATATAGTTGCGCGGCTTGCGCCCTTGGTGCAGTATTACAATTAATAGAAATAATCAAATAGGACCAAGAGAAAACCGTACACTAATAAATAGTATCAAAATGTGTGAACTATAACGTCATCTAACTGATATTGGCCAAATAGTGCTGTGAATACCCCCCTTATTTGTAGTATCAAAGGACGCAATCCTACTAACACTTAGGATGTTTGACTTAGTGGTGGAACGAAATAGAATAAGAAAAAACATATAAAGAAGTTTTTTAATATTTTAGGCTCTTTGTTTGTGCTAGGAAAATTTAAATAATTTCAGTTCATCATCTGGCGAATTCAAGTATCAATTATTTCTTTTTTAATGTTTGGTTTTTATTGCTAATTTTCCATTGGACCTATTGAAAAGTTGTTATGGTAGAAATAACATGATAAAAACTTAGAAAACATTGTTTTTTTAAGCATATCTTAGTACCATTAATTAACAAAGTGCAACAACACACTTGGGAATGTTATTAAACCAAATACCTACTAATTGATCGTTCCTCCCTAAATTCACGAGATGATGAACTGATAAATTAGATGATCTCGGTATGAAAAGTGAAAACCATGGAATTTGCCTAAATGCTGGTGTGACATCTAGAATATCTTCCAGAATACTTCTAACCTCCTGGTGCGCTTCACCTTGACCGTTCAGGAACTTAATAATTGTCAGGTAGTCCGAGTGGATCCGTATGACCTCCTTATTAAATTGTGATACCAATGAGATGCTAACTAGAATTGCTTTTGCTTCCACAACTGTGGGAACCCATGGGTCTAATCCATTAGCTACACCTACTCCCAAAACATTCCCTTATGGAGATTTGATGTCGCCAATACCATAACTATCTTTCCTTATGCTTCCGTCAACAAACATTTGTGTCTCATTGGTGGAGGGAACTGTGATGGCATGTGCATTGGGGGGGATAGCCAGTGGTTCAACTAAGCCTCCATATCAAGGTAAGATTGAGCTTGGTCCATACCAAAGTCAAAGTAACAGATCTGGTTGTGACTAAGTTGGTATCTTGCAAACCATAGTATCCAAAGGAAGCCAACCATATGATGGATGGTAGAAACTTCATTGGAAATACAAATGAAGATTAGCCAGTCACGGAAACCTGCATCATCCTTAATGGATGTTGGTAGGTCAAATTTCACTGTAGACCACCATTTCTTGACAGTTTAACAACTTGGGAAGACATGAGTCATATCTTCACCTCTTTCGCAAAGAACACATCTAGGATCAATAGAAATCTTCCCAAGAGAAGCGATTTACATGGGATGATCCCTTGAAAGATTTTCCTCATAGTTAAACGAGGGCGAAGGGGCAAGACACGCTTACAAATAACCTTCATGGCCTCTCTAACTTGACAACGATCGAATTAGAAGTCTTCATCCCGGGCCGTGATAAACATGGAAAGGTGGTAGGCGGACTTAACCGAAAACTGATCTGACTTTGATTCTCCTCAACACCATGAGTCCGGTTTCACCGCACTCAGAGACATCTTCTTGACCAAAGTCTTCTTTACAGTTCCATCCCTGAGTCTGTCCTCATTCCAGTTTCTATATAGTTATTGGGTCAATAAGGCAAGCAACAATGTTTTGGTCCCGCTGAGGCAGTGGGATGGACCAAATCCAAGGTCTTCTTCCATTGCCATTCGTCTTTCTAGATCTAGTTTGCAAAAGCACAAGCGAGCCCCAAAGTGAGTGTCATTGGACTTGACCTTGCCCCATGGTGAGCTTGGAGAAAACCTGAGTCATGGAAATATTTGGCTTTCAGTACAAGCATTACAAGAAGATCTTAGTGTTGTAGAATTTGCCAACATTATCTTAACAAGAGGGCATCATTAAAGCAGGATAGATTCCTGAAACACCCACCGTCATCAAGGCTCTTACGAAGGAGTTGCCATATTTTTTTTTCAATTGATTCCTTTCTTGCCAAATGAGCATAACCCCTAAAATTTCCTAATGGACGTTGAATTTTCTTTAATAAGACTAAGGGGGGAGCTTTACAACCCCCCATTTGTACGACAAATTTATTAGGATGCCACGACCCACCTAGGAGACAAGACGTGCCAACTCATAATGTATCCATGTACTATGTCCTCTATATAGTTGAATATTTGTCTCTTAGGTCATCCAATTGCACTTGAAAAACCATGATAGAGTCTTATATTGTTGACTTCCTTTACACCAAATACATCTGTAACTTGGACCCTCTAATGATATGGTAGTCTAGCTGATAGCATAAGATCTGATTTGACAACATTAATACTTTGCTCCAAATCATCCCTGAATTCTTCGATTATTTCCATCATCCTCTTTGCATTAGTCTTAGTTACACATCCCAAAATGACACAGTCATCCGCGAAGAATAAACTTGTGATGTCATGCTGCAATCTTTGAAAGGTGATTCCTCTAATGACTCCGGCTTGGACTATAGAGACTCGGTACAACAGACAAAGAGGAAAGGAAAGAGGGGGTCACCTTGTCATAAGCCTCGGACTAGGGTGTTTGCCTTGTCAGGAGAGCGTGACCGAGGGGCTAGGAGGGTTATTTCAGGTATTCTTCAGCTATTATCTCAACCTATCTTTTGCTTATTTGATTCAGGAACTACCCATTCATTCATTTATTCTGATTTGGTGGTGGAGCTCAAACTGTCTCTTAAGCCCCTGGACGTGGATTTGTGTGTTAATAATTTCGTCTAACATATATAACTATTATCTGTCCATTTCCCCGTAGTCATGCTCCGCCCCTTGACCCAATCTAGTGTACATCATCATTTTTTTTTGGAGAAAATTTTATCATTACTTATGAGCAATGCAGGTTGAGTAATATTTTAAGAAAATTTCTTTCAAACAAATGTCCCATAGTAATTAAGTGTTAATAATTGGATCCCATATTGTGCCTTTTACTTTAGAAATCTAGTTCTAAATTCAAAAGTGTACCCGGTGAATCTCCTTCTAGAAGCCGCAATATGATTAGAACCGTTGAATAATGAGCTTAACTTGATGATTCAATGTTTCTGGAATGTGTGCGGGTTAATCTTTTGTGTGTTTTAAACAAGTTTTTGTGCTTTTATTAATGCGTATTGGATCTTTTCAGTTGATTTTTGAAGTAAGAGAGATGTGGAGAACTAAATCTCGTTTGTTATATTAGTGCGGTTTCTAGATGGGTGTTTTTCCTTTGGATTATTTTAGATATATAGGTCTTTCTTTTGGCTATGAAGTCTTTTGCAATCGTATGCGGTCAAGAGGCTTAAGTTAAAGATTTCATTTTGAGACTCAAAGAATTTGATATGGGAGATGGATTGTGGTTAATCTCCTACTTTTTATTTACACATGTCAATATGTTATTTGCTCAACTAAATATTTGATCCTACTTATCATATTCCCATCAGCTAACCATACCTACAATTATTAACCATAATACTTGACAAACGCTTCTTATGCAGCGTCTAGCGAACGCCCCCATGTGTGGCACGAGTTCAATCGATAAGACCTTCTCGCCAAGAGATTCCATCAAATCACTTGAAGTGCGATTAATTTACAAGATTACAGAAACAAAAGACCTACTTTAGGCTAAATGACAAATAGGAAGAATATAGATAGTCATACATTTTACTGATTCAATTCTCCAATCAAGGATTGATCGAAGTTGGCTGTGGTCAGAGTCAATCTGATTTCCTTGAAGTCATGTTTTTTTTTCTCCTTATATTTACCATATTTGGAAAACCTTATGGACTTATCCGTCAAAAAATTTGGTTCAGAGTGCACTGATACCTTTGCTGATTATTTTTCATCAAAGAAATAAATCCTATGCTGATGATTATTTTATTGGCTGTCTGCTGGTATGATGGATCTTGGACAAGATGACTGTTTCAAAGTACATGGTTTGATTTTCTCTCAAGTCATTATCTCGAAGATTTATTTTTTACATATATAATAATATCGAGGATTGAATATGTACTATTCTCTATAGAGCTAGTATGAGACCAGGGGCAGGGATTCAACAAGGAAGATAAATTATTTTAGAGAATCACGAACATTATTAATGACTAATCTTATGTCAAGCGATGGTTAACATTATCAGACGATGGACGCTGTGTGTATTAGTTTGTACAGTCTGTTTATTTGGCTGTCCAGTCAGCTGTTCACTGGATTGTTTGGTTGGTTGGACTGTCTTTTTACTATATTAACTTTAATTGGTTGTAATTTTTAAAATATAATTCCAAAATGAAAAAAATTGTTCCATTGTTCATCTAAATTCAAGCTCTTCAAAATAAGACCAGACATGGATATGTTTTGATCTTTAAAATTTTAAATTATTTACAAAATAATAATAATACACTACAAAATAATAATGATTTTATCGGTTCCAAAGTTGTTATCTAATTCACTACATATTAGTTAATAAATCATAATATCATTTTTAATGAATCATAATATCGAAATTAATGAATCATATCTTTATTTTAGTGTATCATCACAAACATATAAAAATAAATATTTTTACGTAATAATACAATACAAAACAATATTTGATATGTATGAAAAATACACGATTCACTATATAAGGTTTAAAATACACCATACAACAATAACAATACACTACAAAACAAAAATGATTTTTATTTGTTCCGAAGTTTGTTATGTAATTCACCACTTATTAATTAATGAATCATAATATTAATTTTAGTGAATCATAATATCAAAACTAATGAATCATATTATTTGGTACGTAAGAAAAATACATGATTCACCATATAAAGTTTAAAATACACCATACAACAATAATAATACACTACAAAACAATAATAATTTTTTATCGGTTCTGAAGTTTGCTATCTTAATTCCTCACTTATTAGTTAATTAATCATAATATCAATTTTAATGAATCTTAATATCAAATTTAATGAATCATAACATCATTTTAGTGTATCATCAATAACATATTAAAATAACAATTTTAAACAATAATACAACACAAAACAATATTTGATACGTAAAAAAATACATGGTTCCCCATATAAGGTTTAAAATACATCATACAACAATAATAATACACTATAAAACAATAATAATTTTTATCTAGTTCTGAAGTTTATAATCTAATTCCCCACTATAAGTTAATGAATCATAATATTAATTTTAATGAATTATATTATGATTTTAGTGTATCATCGTATACATATAAAAATAATTTTATTTTTAAGTTGTCAAAACATATCCATGACTGTTCTTGTTTTGAAGAACTTGAATTTAGATAAATAATTATATAATTTTTTTTTCATTTTGGACTTATATATTAAAAATTACAACGATTTAAAATTAATACAAATTTACTTATCATTACATGTATCACATCAGCAGTCCAGTCAGCATGTGACTGGACTGCCACATAGCATGCCGTGTAGTGGTTTGTGCGAGCCATTTGCCTAACATTATGGCTGTGTTCGGTATGGTTGTTTTGTGGTTGTTTTGGTCTGGCTGTTTTGTGGTTGTTTTATACGTGGCAGTATATTATTGGAGTAGAACGTAGGACCCACGTGGGTCCCACATGGGGACCACCCCCAAAACAGCCATGAAACAGCGTCCTCCGAACGAAGCCTATATGGAAAATGGAAATCTATGTGTGATGTATATATTCTAGTGAAGGAAATTCATCTCTCTCAGATATTATTACTACCTTCATCCCGTCATAAGTGTCCTATTTGCTTTTTGGCATGCTTTTCCACTTTAATATTAAATATATAAGACAATATAGTTTTTAAAAATTAAGTGTACAATATATAGTTTTTCACATAAGGATTCCATTATAAAACATAGATTTATAAAATATATTATCTTATATGTTAAATATTGAAGTCAAACAACACATCCAAATAGTAAAATAGACGTTTTGACTGGGACGGAGAGTAGTAGTTCCTTCATTGTTTTCAATCATGGGAGCCACAAGACAAAGGAATGACTAGGATTGGTGTGGGTATTGGTTGTGCTGTCAAATTCACCTTTGGTATGAAGGATCACAGTGCTAATGTGATTGGGATGAGTACTAACAAAGTTCGAATATATGGTCTACGATAACAAAATTTGGCATGAATACTTATGGATCAAAGTAGATCTCGTCAAATAAGTTAGACGCGAATTCGAAGATAGCTCTTAGGCCATGTTGGTGTGTGGCGATGGGTAATTTTGTCCTTGTTACTTATTTTGTCTTTTTATGCTGTATATTTTTATAAAACTTTAAAATATTGTATTTTATTATATATAAGTCTAAATAATATAAATTTTATACTATTGTTTATCATTTTTCGTACTCTTCAAAACAAGATGCATCATGGATATATTTTTGTAAATTTTTTTTTTTATTTTTTGTATGTACATATTTTTAAGATTAATTGTGAATCTTAAGTTTAAGAAAAGTGAATCAAAGGTTGTTAAAAAGTGAATTGAATGCTGTTAAAAAGTGAATCAGAGAGTTGCGTAAAAGTGAATAAGAGGTTTTAAAAAAAGTGAATTTCATAAACAGAGATTGTTTAACTAAAGTGATTCTAATTGTTTGACTAGCGTGAATTAAAGGTTTTAGAAAAGTGAATCACAAGTTGTTTCAAAGTGAATCAAAGTAATAAGAGTGAATCTTGTAAGCATAGATTGTTTAACTAAAGTGATTAAGAGGTTTAAGAAATGTGAATCTAAGATTTTTATAAAGTGAATCACGAGTTTAAGAAAAGTGAATTAGAGGTTTAAGAAAAGTGATTCTCGTAAATAGAGATTGTTAACTAAAGTGAATAAGAGGTAAGAAAAATGAATCAGAGGTTTAAGAAAAGTTAATCAAAGGTTTTTTAAACGTGAATCAAATGTTTAAGAACAGTGAATATTTTGTTTTAATACTAGAAAAAGTTAATCATACCACAAACTTATGCGAGAGTGGATTTTAGGGTGTTTGGGGGTAGGGTAATCTTTTTGGCATTAGTCTACACCTTATATTATCGTTACTAACTCGACAGATTTTTAGGGATTATGGTTTAGGTATAACCCAAAAAATTCGGTTTTTAGAGTGTTTGGGGTAAGATTCATTTTGTTAATGAATAAGGTTCATTTTATTGATAAAGAAGATTCATTTTGTTAATGAATATGATTCACTTAAAAAATATGTAATATATACTCCTTCTAAAAACATGAAATTTTAAGTTTACAAAAACATATCCATGATGCATCTTGTTTTGAAGAGCACGAAAAATGATAAACAATGGTATAATTTTTTTTAATTTTGCACTTATAGTTTGTAAGTTATAACATTTTGAAAAAAATATAGTTTCTCTCTCCTACTCACCTACCCCCTCTCCCGTAAGTTGCTTGTGACTTTTCTCTTCTTATTTTCTTTTCCCTTCATTTCCCTCCAATAAAATAGTGACATGTGGACAGTCTCCATATTCTAATATGGCACCACCTCCATGTTCTCCATGCTGAAGTTAGAAAGGTTCGCGAGAATGTTCTAGCCAAACAAGTATTAATAACCTTGGAAGTGATGATTTATAGTTCGCGAAGACTAGAGTGAATAGATCGACCCCATCAGATTTGAGTGTGTTTGATTCACAAAAGGGGTCAAGTAAATAAGATAAAGGATAATGTGATGCATTTACTTAGAATCCACTGTTAAAGCCTTTAAGCTTCATAAACTCAATGAGTAGAGTTATCCTATGATTTTTATTCCATGGACATAATAGTGCTAGAAGAACTACATGATAAATATTTTACACAATAAGTGTCTAAAAGTTTTTTTTTAATAAAACATCACCATATATTAACCATTACACAAACTTACAATATGTTCCGGTACATGACCTAGCCATTATCCTTCATCCCTATTGTTTCTTCCTAACGTAGCTATCATATGAGCACTAATATTCGCTACCCTAGGAATTATATTCCCATAAAACTTCATCAAACGAAACATTTGTGAAAATACGCAAATCGTCTAAAAGTGTCTTAGCTTCATTACTAACACTATCAACACCATGAAAATAGTCATCTAAAGCCTTACTGTTTGTTAACATAATTACATTCCTATAACCCATTCTTGCCACACAACGAAGGCCCATTTGAAAAGCTTTAAATTCTACAAGTTGTGGATAAGAAATACCTGCACCTCCTTTAACAGCAGCTACCACAATGTCACCAAAAGTTTTCCGATAAATTATACAAGTGCCTTACTGTTCATCCTCATCATTGCTACCATTTGTAAAAACTCGAAGAAAATGCTACGGAATAGTCTTCAAATCAATCTTAGGAATATTTTCTATACTCTTTCGAGTCCATGCAACCTCTAAATAGCTCTCTGCTTGTTGACATCCCCATTCCATATCATTTTCCTCTGCATACAAAACTTGACAACGAGCAAACCAAAGCTTCCATACGAAACATGTAAACTCGGCCATATAAGAGGTTTCAGAAGACAACAAAAGAGCAATAACCCAATCAAGGAAAGCCAGGTGACTGCTAATATCTTCTGGGCAAGGGAAAGTCTCCCGACTCCATAAATCATGTACACTAGGACATTGATAAAAAGCATGAATAGGAGTCTCATCCTGGCCACGGAAACATGAGACTTCCATCTGTAATTCCATCTAGATGAAAGAATGGTCTTCAAAGGAAGATATCTATGTAACATACGCCAAAAGGGAAGAAGGCAAGAATCACTTGCTACTTTTACGGTGGGAACCACTACGCACAGGTGTGCCCGAAGAAGGTGAGTGTGGTCGCGGCCATATTCTCTAGGCCACTTGTGGAGGGGACTCAGGTCGGATCACACATGCAGTCGTCAGATTTGGTGCCCATGAAGTTTACGGGGTCAATTCTGGCTCAGTCAAAGGTATGTAGCCTTGAGCTTCCTACTTCTAGCTTGCATCCTTGTTTACTATACATTTCTGTGAAGGTATTACTGCTATAGTTGACACAGGAGCCACCGAGAACTATATAGATCTCGGCGCCTGCAAAGTGCTGGGACTTTTACTGACCCAAACCAGTCTGCAGCGACAACGGTAAATTGAGAACGGTAATAGGGCTCATTGATAAATGTATAAATGAGCATGTATTACAGGTTTGTTTTATATGCTTTATCAATGTTTATCATGTTCATTTCTCCACCATCGCCGATGGGAAACAATTATGAAACTAAGATGAGGATGAAGAGTAAGGTAGAGCAACTCAGTTCACCACTTGGGATGTTGAAAAGGGTGAAGACGTGTAACACTAGTTGTTGCGGCTAATAAGCTCGTTACGATCAACTACATTTCATTTTTAGCATGACATTTCTACAAGGAATATTGTTATGGGTTAACATGGATAATGACTTGAAGGTGAAAGCTCAACTTGTTGCATATGTATGTTTATGTTTTATTTTGACAGAAGTTAAGAGTTTGTTAGATATGTGTTGGCTGGTGTTTTTTGTGCTATGGAAAATGAAGGTAGTTGGGTACACTTCCTACTGTCAAAAACTCCAACCAAGACATATCAAACAAACACTTCCTACTAGCTTACACTTATATGAATCTGAATTAGTGGAATTTTTTTTTACTTTGGTGCTCTTTTCATTAAGTCGTGTGGGTCACATTGAAGGTCAAAATAGTTGGACAATGACATAGGTCCGAAATGTAACAGTTTAACAATGATTTTGTAAAATTTCATCCATTTTGGAGATTGTTTAAGCATCTACTAAATTGAACGTAAATTGGAAAAAAACCAACCTGAATTTATATATGCACTTTTCATTAAGTCACGTGGGTCACATTTGAGCCGAAAATAATTGGGCAACGACATAGGGGTCCTAAATACTTTTTTTGTGTTCTTAAAGAAGGTACTTGAAGTCGGCAGGTCACCCTAAACCATGAATGCTTCTGCTTCTTTTGTCCGGAAGAAGCCTCGACCCACTGCTGCTTCTTCCCTGCCTTAAGGTGGCTTATGATAAATAATAATAAAAAAATAGTAATCTCCTCACCCTAGAGAGGCTTCTTAACCATAGTTGGCACTTCCGGTTAATCTTTTGAGAAAAAAGTCGGTACAGGTAATTTTTTTCCAAGATTGGCATTGTAGTGAATTTTTTTTAATATGTTTAGTTTCTCCACCATACACTTATCTTAAACTTGTGAAAATAGATATAGTGGATAATTGTTATTTATTTTTTTCATTTTTTTGCTCTAAAGAGTATATGTTATCGAGCTGCCTTGCTACAAATGTATTTTAAGGAAAATATTTCTTTTATATAATATAATAATATTGAAAGAAATTTTTTTATTTTTAATTAAAAATATTTACATATTTATAAATAATGACCGTAGATTTAGTTTAGTAGATAGAAAATATAAAAATTAAATTATTATGTTGTATCATTTTTTACTTAAGGCCAATAATAATTTGATATAGAAGATAATAATAGTCCATATTCTAAAAAAATTCAGTGAAACTAATTATTAGAAAAAAAGAACTTTGATTTTGTGATAAACAATATTTTTGTATATTTACAGTGAAGCTAATTTTAGTTTACAAAACAAAGAGAATCAAGAAGAATATTTCTTCGTGGAAGTTATAATTTTCATTAAAAATAAATTGAGATATTAAACAATACGATATTTTCATAGGATAGATTTTCAAGATTTAAATGACTTTAAAGACTTAAATTATCTATTCAAAAATTTCTATGGATACTATAGATGATGTTTAAAACATAATTTGATGGTTTTTACTTGATCAATTATTATTAATAAACTTCTTGAAAGAAAACTGTTCACGCAAAAGAGGAGAGTAGTGAGTAAAGTTGTACTCATAAAATATTTCTAATGTTCATAGGGTTAAGTTGAATCGTCTATACTTTTTAATACATATTTGTAATGTAAATAGGGATACATTTTTTTATATATATAATTTCTTCAATGTAAGGTTACATTCTATTTCTCGCCATGCATCCCCAAACAACCAACGGACCATCCCTTACGTATCTGCGACTACGATCGGGCAGATGAGTCTAGAACATCAACTTCAACATGGATTATTTTTCAATTTTAATTTTCTGGTTGATTAATTTATTCAGCTCATATTATAAATGTATAATCAATAAAGCTCATATCTTTCATCACAAAAGAAATGATGATGATCTGCCTACCTGAGTAACTCCAAAAACGTAGAAGTTTGATTCATTCATAGGGCGGCCTTTATCGCCTTCGCGATAAAGTGGTCAATATTCTTCTATAATTGCTGTCCTGGGAAAATTCACTCATCGTTTCCACGCGTTATAGTTCGTTTTTAGGGGAGCTTCAAAAGTAACCGGAGATGACGATGAGTCGTACGTGTCACAAGACTTATGTAGCTCACTGTTTTTGTTTTTCTTTCTTGGTTTCTTCCCTTCTTATTTTATTCAAGTCAACGTCCAGGTCAATTGCAGGACCGATGTTGATGTTGGATTTTTTTATTTGTGTACCACTAATTAGTTGTTTGTTTATCTTTTCATCCATCTCCGTGTGGGACCGATAACAGAATTTAGGACTAGACTGGTAGTGGGCCGTACCCTATGTGCATCTCCGTTTAATCGTTCAACACTTTCCTGGACTTGAGAAACTTAAGCGAATCTACTTTCTTGCTCCCTCCATCCATCACCACAGGCACAGTACTTCATCCCCTGCATTCCTTTAAAACCCCACTTGATAGTCCGTAAATGCTCCACATGAAATGAATGTTAACAACCATATCTTTTACTGACTAACTCTTGCACTCTCTACTCATTCAACTTGCGCCCAACTATAAGCAAACCCCAATCCAATCCCAAAGTATATAATTCTAAGTCCCCTACACGACTGCCAAATGGAAGATAAACCTAAGATCACCTCCGCCTTCCCGGGGTTCCGATTCCATCCTACTGAAGAAGAACTCCTTGAATTCTACCTAAAGAACTTAGCTCTGGGCAAGAAATTATCACAACAATTCAGTAATGTTATTGGGTTCGTCAACATCTACCGCCATGATCCGCAAGACCTTCCACGTAAGTTCGCATTCTGCTGCATAAACGTCTACTTTTTCATTACTCTACTCTTCTGTTTATATGATTTTTTTTATCAATCAATCTCACATTATCAATGAATAACAGGTCTGGCAATCATCGGTGAACGTGAGTGGTACTTCTTCGTCCCAAGGGACCGCAAACAGAGCAACGGCGGGAGACTAAACCGGACCACAAAACACGGCTTCTGGAAAGCCACCGGCTCAGACCGGAAAGTAGTCACTCTATCAGACCCGAAACGGGTAATCGGGTACAAGAAGACACTCGTCTTCTACCAAGGAAGAGCTCCAAGAGGAACAAAGACTGACTGGATCATGAACGAATACCGCTTGCCTGATAACTCCCACTTACCCAAGGTTAATTAAATTAATTTCCTGCTCTGTCTATATATATAGCCATTAGTCTAATTAATATGACACTGAACTATCAATTAACGAACAATGACGATTGCAGGATGTAGTGTTGTGCAAGGTGTACAGAAAGGCAACCTCTTTAAAAGTGTTGGAGCAGCGGGCAGCCAAGGAAGAGCAGCAAGGGGAAGTAGACGAAGAAGGCTACACGATGATGTACTCCAGTTCTGCTCATCAGTTGCTTTCCGACCCGTCGTCATCCCCCCTTTCCTCCTCTAATCGTCCCGACTACTACTACGACTGCACACCAGGTCAGCAGCAGGAGGAGGAGTCAATAGCGTATCCTACCGGCAGCTACTACTTAGCAGAACCTTATTCTCTTGCTCCCAAGGTGTTGCTGGAGGAGACTCAAGACGACCTGATGTTCTTTAATCAATTAGCTGCTGCTGGTGGTGGAGACCTGCACACCGCCGCTGGGAATCAGTGTAAGCTGTCGGCGGATGGAGGTGGGCTGAGGTCCGGTTGTGGCTCGTCTTTGATGTTACCATTTGGGTTGCAGGAATTACAAGTGCCCAAGTTGGAAATGGACTCGGCCCAAGATCTACATTGGGCTTCTTGGCTGGACCATATTCTCAAAACACCTACGGCCGAGTTACTTAATTTCTAACATTATTTAAATCAATTTCTTACATTATTTATATTACTATTACCTGTTAACACTTTTGTCTCCTCTCTTCCCCTCCGGACGGAGTTATTACTGAAACAGAAAAAATACTGAAGATCTGAAGGAATTTCTTCTTTAAAAAAAAAGAATAAATTCCTCTGTTCGTCTATTATGTGAATCTACATTGTTTAAAAAAATATCAGTGAGCTTTTGTTAGACTTTAAAGATTTGCAATACCTCCTAATCAAAATATATGTGATTTTGGAAATGGATATCTAAAACGACAGATATTTGAATATGAGAGGTTAAATAATTAACCGGTCTATTGTAACTTGTAGTAAGATACAATTTCCGCTAGATGAACTCCCTACCCGGAAAACTAGGCAAAACTATGGCCAGAGAGCACGAAAACGGTAAATACACTATGACAATACAAAGCAATGGTCACACCGGGCGGAAACCCACATCCTCATCTCAGCAATGACGGAGACAGCTTTCTCATATTCTGGCTAGATCAGACGCGAAGGTTTTGATTGGAAAGAGTACTCCGGATTCCCTCATCCCATCAACTGAATTATTGGCGGTTTGATCTACTGAAATTGAAGTTCACATCATTACTGAAAAGGTAAGAAAAGTTCCATTCCCTCTTCCTCTCTACTAATCTTACGACTTACCTGGTCTCGACACAAAGCGACTAAAAGAGAGAGAGAGATCTTTGGGAAAGAGTGCTCAGATAGTATTGGTCTATTGAGCGTGTCCCGCCTTACGGGGGTGTGCCTTTATTTATAATGTTTACATTACTAGATCGGAGGTTGCCAGCCTGTCACTTTCTTCTCATTGACAGGCTGGCATCTGCATAAAAACGAGACATCTAACTACCTTCCGGCCGGAACACGTTCCGGCCCAACAGTACCTCTTTTCCTAGACTATTTCTTCCGTTTATAGACGGCCGGATGTTTTACCTTCTATGCCTTTATACTTTTCCCTCTTCATCAGTCCCACAAGTTCTACTTTTGACTTCCTAAACGCAAAAAGTAGAACTTTTCCTCTTTAGTATGCCTTGTGGAAGATTTTGCCTGTCTTTAGCCTTTCATGGTTTGCCGGATCGGCTTTCCTTTTGATGCTATACTCTTTCGCCCTTCCGGCCATCCCCCTTAGTCCCACAAGTTCTCTTTTCTTTTTTTTATGGGAAAGAAACTTGCTTTTTCAAACCATATCCTTGCCCGTGCCTGGCTCGAGCTTGCGCCTTTTCGATGTAGAATTTGCGGAGTCACTTTGTGTCAGCGTCTCATTTCTAGGAAGGTGCAGAGTCTCCCCTCTTACTTATTTCTAACTGGGCGGGAATCGTTTTCTTCAAAACCCCAGTTTTAGTCTTTTTTTTTTCGGATATCCTCTCTCTCTTCGTTCGCTCCAGACTTCGCCGTTTTCTTCTTGTGCCTTATTTTCGAACTCTTCCACTTCTCTGTTCCGCCATTGTTCTCTGTTTCCCACTCCAATGGCCTCGTCTAGCTCGAAGAAGAACAAAGCAGCAGCGAATTTTGTTCCTGCCAGAGAGGTGATTCAGGGTGTTTCCTCCTCTCAGGGCTTTCGCCCTTCTTACTTGAAATCCACCACACCCTTCTCCGCTGATCGAGAGCCTTCCCCATCTTCTCTGGATATCCCTTCCCTCCTTTCCTTCCTTAAAAATGTCGAAGTTCCATCGGGCACTCGCATCTACCTTCCCTCCTCCGACTCGCATCCTCATGACGATTTTGGTCTTGGGTATGCCGTTTACGCGGATTTTTTCCCCCGTGGTCTGACTGTGCCTCCTCACCCATTCGTCCTAGGGTTCTTAATTCACCGCTGCTGCGTGCTTGCCCACTTACATCCAAAAGCAATTTCCTACCTCCATGCTTACGTACTCCTCTGCGAGGAGAATCAAATTCGGGCGGAGGCCACCGAATTTGCCCAATTCTTCTCTACGAGGGATGATCCTGACAGCCTGACTATCAAGGCGAAGGCCGGATTTTCCCTTTTCGACTATAAAAAGGCATCTTCCGGATGGACTTCCCGATGGTTTGTCATCATCCCGCCACCTGGCCGATTCTTGGGAGTTCCTTACTGTTCTTCGATCCCGAAAGGCCAATTTAGCTGCCCCCCTTCTCCAGCAAAAGACATGCCTATTACGAAAATCTTGAAGGCAGTGAGCAGTAAGCAGCCAACAGTCTCTCAATTCTTCACCCCGGCACGCCTGAATTCACTGAAGAAATATCACAGTGAGTTTTTATTTCGCCCGCTCTCACCTGGGTCTTTACCCTTTAAACTGTCTGCTTACTTTTCGTGTTGCATTGACAGATTTCTTTTCTAGAGGAGACAAGGTGGGGCCTTTTAACAGTTGGAATTTTGTCAATTTTAAAATGGGTGACGAGCAAGTTGACTATTACGCGTCTATTGATGCGGCTGTTGATGCCGCCACGAGACTTCTTGGGGATGCTTCTGTTTCTAAGAAAAGACAAAGAGATGATGGTGACAAAGATCGATCTGAACAGAAGAAAAAGAAAGAGATTATTGAGTCCCCAGTCCGATCGAGCAGTGACTTGCCAGGTACTTGGCACGTGAGTCCAGGGTCTGGACGTCGCGTCTTTCTCCCTCTTACTCCTGGTTCAGGCGTGGGGTCTATCTCTCACCCAGGGCAGGAGTCTGGCCACCCGACACCTATTTGTGATTTATTTCATGACTTGGCAGGGTTTTTTCTTCCGGTCCGGCCCATGGCATTACTTTGGAAGTGACTGACTTACGTATTGATCTTTCCAATTTTGAAGAAAACTCTTTTGTCCTTTCTTCTGCATACTTCTTTGCTGATCTTTGTTATCTTCAGGCTCTCAAGGTGCACCCATAGCTGTGTCTGACAATGAAGTTGTTTCCAGTCCTGCCCCCCTACCGCTGTTGTTCCGGTTTCTAGTGCTAAAAAACTCCAGAAGAAAACCGTGTCAAAACCGAAGGCTGTTTTCAGAGATACCCGAAGTTGAAGGGGACAACGAGGCTCCTGGTGCCTCGATTTCATGTGATGTTCCTGGGGCAAAGGAGTCTGTGTACGAGAGGGTGAAGGGATATCGATCAGTGCCTGAGGACCCTGAGCTCCGAAGCAAGCAAAGGGAGGACGTTATTGCCTCTTCCCCCTCCCCACCCCCTCCTGTTCAGGGGAATTTTACTGGTTCTTCTCAGAAAGAGGGATGGTTTTACCATCTTGGTCAACCCCTACGCAGGATTCCTTTGGACACTGCTCGATATACTAATGCCTGGAAGGAGGCGATTAGACTTTCCGACCATCCGGACGGGATTTTCGCCCCTCCGTCTATCGTTACTGCTACTAAGGAGAGGCTGAGGATTGGGAGCGGGGGGCCGACGCTATTATGCGCCACTCCCTTCCTTTGGGAGAGGTTTTCAACTTAATGTGGCAAGGCATTTTTCGGGTTAGTGCGATCTTTCACCCAGTCCCCTATATCTTTCCTGGTGCTCCTTAAAACCTTTTATGTCTTGTTTCTTCAGGTAATGTCAATGGCCCAAAGTGCTGAGGTTCAAACTCGAGACCTCCAATCCGACCTACAGTATGAGAAAAGTCGAGCCAAAAACATTGAAGCCGAGTTGGCACAAACCCGTTCCTCTCACGATACCTACATCGATCAAGTTCATTATGAGATTGACCGCAAAGTGAAAGAAAGGACAGATACTCTAAATAAAGAGTTGCGGTCATCCCGTCATGAGTGTGTTCGCCTTCGTGATGAGTATGAACTAAAGTTAAAGAACTTGCGGGAAGAGGTGTTTGCCCTGAAAAACCAGAATCTCCAGACCGATAATGTCTTGAAACAGGTACACCGCAACCCTTCCAGTGAAAAGGACGTCTTGATACCAATGCAGGCTTTCTCTGACTTGGAGGTTTTGTTGCGGCAGGTACAGGCTGCCCATAAAAGGGAGGTGGATTCTCTTGTTTCAGACAAAGCTTACCTGTTCGAGCTGAATACCGCTCTTGAGAAAGAAGTCGAATCCCTTGAGGCTGATAAGAAGAATTTGGCCAGACAGAATGAAGCTTTGGTGGAAGATAAAGCCAGACTCATTCACGAGCTTACCAGTCTGACCGACGAAAGAGACACTCTGGATGAGCAGACTCGGGCTGCTTTTGACCAAGAGAAGCAGTCCCTGACGGAAGAAAACATGGCTCTTTCTTCCAGTAAGACTGCTCTTGCGGCCGAGAAGGCCGCTCTGGAAGAGAGAGTGAAGACTCTGGAAGGAACCGTGACCTTTATTCAATCCGAGAATGCTAAAGCTCCGGCCAAAAGTGAGTTTTATCGCCTCTTTCTCCGGCTTTCTTCTGTTCTTATATTTTATTCTTACCAGCTTTTCCTTTCTTTTCTTGTTGTCCAGATTCTGAAAATCTTTTAAGGCACGTTGAGAAACTCAGCAACCGCGTCGACAAATTGAATGAGGAACTTTCTGCCATGGGCTCTCAACGCGACCTCTATCGAGCCCAGGTCTTGCAGCTTGAGGGGGAAGTTTCCAAGCATACGGCCTATGCTCGTCAGACCCAAGAGGAGCTGAAAAAGCAGGGCACCGTTATTACCTATCTGAAAGAGGCTTTCGGCTCCCAGAGCCGGAAGATTACCAACGTTTACCGTCAAACTATTTCCAGGTACTTCTTGAAGAAGGGAGAAGTTCTGGATGACGACTTGTATGGTGAGTTGGAGTTTGACAGAGTTGCTCAGAAGAGTAATTTTTTTGAGGATTTTGAGAGGTTCGGTCGCCTCCCCGGTGAAACGTTCTTCGGGCCTGGTCAGGCCTCCTTCCTCCCCCCCGACAGTGGTATGCGCCAAGGGGTTGCGGGCCCTCATCAGGCCGTTGGAAAATCCAATTCTCAGGAGAGCGTGTCCCATCCGGCCGAAGGGTCAGCTGCAAAAAAGCCTGTTCAAGAATAGATTTTTAGGAAGAATGTTTTTAGTACGCAGGCCTTGTATAGGTGTATTTTGGGTTGTGACTTCGGTAATTATTTGGTGTTTTTGCCTCTGTTACTGCTTTTGTACTCTCGACCGGTTTAGATTACTTGTTATGCATTAGTTTCATGTATTTTTCATTTGGTTTTATCCGGAGCGACCGGATTTCCAAATGTCTTGCGCCCCCCTTTTGTTATACGAAGAATTTTTACGTCTTCATTTAGTTTTACTTTTAATCAATGTATTTATGCTTTTCTTACCATACCGACTCGTATGATTCTTTCTAGGCACGGGAGCCTGTAGACACGCTGTCTGGATGTTATATTTCAAGGCATGATAGCCTGTAGGCACTCTGGCCGGATGGTACATTTCAAGGCATGATAGCCTGTAGGCACGCTGGCCGGATGGTACATTTCAAGGCATGATAGCCTGTAGGCACGCTGGCCGGATGGTACATTTCAAGGCATGATAGCCTGTAGGCACGCTGGCCGGATGGTACATTTCAAGGCATGATAGCCTGTAGGCACGCTGGCCGGATGGTACATTTCAAGGCATGATAGCCTGTAGGCACGCTGGCCGGATGGTACATTTCAAGGTATGATAGCCTGTAGGCACGCTGGCCGGATGGTGCATTTCAAGGCATGATAGCCTGTAGGCACGCTGGCCGGATGGTGCATTTCAAGGCATGATAGCCTGTAGGCACACTGGCCGGATGGTGCATTTCAAGGCAAAAAACTTTGTTCCAAAGAATACCTTATTTTATTGTTTTAGTAAAAATGCTTTTACCCATAAAACTTTTTAAGGCACTCAGCATGCCAAGAGTGAGGCAATTCGTATCCTTCACTATTTTTCAGGCGGTATGAGGCTCGCCCAGTCCGTTGTTGTATTATGAATGTTCCCTCCCATTGGGGCTCTAATTTCTTTGGCTGTTTTACCTCTCGGAGGACCAGTTCGCCTGGAGCGAAGCTTCTTTCTCTTGTTCTTTGGTTAAAGTATCTTTCTACCTTTGCCTTATCTCTTTCCATCCTGACTTGAGCCATGATTCTAGTCTCTTCAAGTAAATCGAGGCTATCCTTTATCCCTTCACTGTTATTTTCCTCATCATAGGATTCCCACCTAATTGACGGAACCATAATTTCAGCCGGAACAATTGCTTTCAGGCCATAGGTTAATCTATATGGGGTTTCTCCAGTTGGCCCTTTTTCAGTTGTCCTATAGGACCAGAGGACCTGAGGTAGTAATTCCGCCCATCTTCCTTTCTTGTTGCCCAACTTTCTTCTTATAGCTTTGACGATTTGCCCATTCATTTTCTACCTGGCCGTTTGCTTGCGGATGAGCGACCGATGCGAATCTTAAATCGATCTTCCATTCTTCATAGAATGTTCGGAAGCTACTACAGTTGAACTGGGCTCCATTATCTGTTACTATTATCTTTGGGATTCCGAATCTGCAAACTATATACTTCCAAATAAAGTCTTGTGACTTTCTTGCGGTAATAGATATTGTTGGCATTGCTTCTACCCATTTGGTGAAGTAATCAATGGTCACATAGATGAATTTGTACCTTCCGGGAGAAGCTTTCGGGAAGGGTCCAACAATATCTAATCCCCACATGGCAAATGGAATCGGGGATAGTATGGCCTTTTACGTAGCCGGGGGATTATGTATCTTGTGTCCATGTTCCTGACACTTGATACATTTTTGTATGTATTCCTTAGAGTGCTCCCTCATTCTTGGCCAATAGTATCCTAGCCTTAGGATTTTGTGAACTATTGCCCTCTCCCCTTGGTGGTTTCCGCAGGTCCCCTCATGTAGCTCTTCCATGAGCTTTGCTCCATCTTCTATAGTGACACACTTAAGCGCTGGTCTTGCGAATGATCTTTTGTAGAGCTGGCCTTGCTCTAAAAAGAAAGACGCGGCCCTTCGCTTTACTCTTGCCGCTTCTTTTTCATCTTGTGGTAAACTTCCGGTTTGTATGTATTCGATAATGGGCGTCATCCAAGATTTGGTTACCACATCCGGTTCAACAGTACGTATTGGGACCTCTTCCAAACTTGAGTTTGCTTTTATCTCCATCCAGACTTTACTAGGCATCCTTTCGGCCATACTAGCCAATTTGGCCAACGCATCAGCTTCTACGTTTTCTGCTCGGGGAAGATGTCTTAACTCGCATTTCTGAAAGTTTGCCTTAGTCTCTTGGACTTTGGCCAAGTATTTCCCAAGTTTTTCTTCTTTGACCTCATAAATATTATTGTTTTGTCGTGCCACCAACATTGAGTCTGAATATATTTCCAATTCTGCATAAGGAATAAAGAAATAAGCTCCATTTTCCTCCCTTTCTTTGTGGAGGTACATGAAGAGTTTATAAAGACATAAATTGAAGTTTTTGTTTTATTGTAAGAAAAACCTGTTGCCCCCAGGGCAGTGGCGATTTCCAAACCCTGTATGAGGGCCTCATACTCTGCTTCGTTATTTGTTACCTCAAACTCTAACCGGAACGCAAAGTTAAGAGTTCTCCCATCCGGTGTTTGGACTACTATTCCGGCTTCAGCCCCGGTTTTGCATCGAGCCCCATCAACTAGGATGACATGCGGGTTTGTAGGCTCTCTTTGTGTTTGGGCGAAGGTTGTTTCGGTTATGAAGTCTGCCAAGGCCTGTGCTTTTATAGCTGTCCGAGGTAGGAAGTGGATTTCATACTGGGTGAGCTCGACGGTCCAACTCACCATTCGTCCTGATGCATTTGGGTTGTTTGCTATCTGCTTTAGAGGCCAATTTGTTCTAACGAATATTCGGTGTGACTGAAAATAAGGCCGAAGCTTCCGCGATGCAATAACTAACGCGAATAAGATTTTTTCAATGTTGGTATACCGGCTTTCTGCTGGGGTTAGAATTTTTCCGGTATAATACACTGGCATCTCCTTTTTCTCCTCCTCCATTATTAGCACAGCCGCCACCACCCAGTCCGTGGCAGATAGATAGAGATACAAGTCTTGGCCAGGCGCAGGAACACCTAATTTAGGTAGTTCTTTGAGCATTTCTTTGATCTTTTCAAAGGCTTCTATACACTCTTGACCCCATTGGAACTTCCTGTTTTTCCTTAGAACATTGAAGAATGGTATTGACTTTTCTTGGAGCTTTGAACAGAATCTTCCTAAGGCCGTGAGTCGTCCATTCAATGCTTGCACATCTTTAATATTTGTTGGCGGCAATAGATCAAGGATTGTCTGGGTTTTTTCGGGGTCTACCTCGATCCCTCTTTGCCCGACAATGAAGCCCAAGAACTTTCCTTTTGTAACCCCAAACACACATTTTTCTGGATTTAGCTTGATTTAGTATTTGTCTAGAGTGTTAAAGGTTTCTTCCAGATCTTTCATATGCTGCCCCCATGAATTACTTCTTACCACAATATCATCGACGTACGCTTCTACATTCCGGGCTAGTTGTTGTTTGAATACTGTGTCTATCATTCTTTGGAAGGTTGCTCCCGTATTTTTTAATCCGAAAGGCATCACTCTATAACAAAAGGTTCCAGCCGAGGCAATGAAAGATGTTTTTTCCGAATCTTCTTCGTTCATCCTTATTTGATTGTATCCTGAAAATGCGTCCAAGAAACTTAAGACAGAACTTTGAGCGGTTGAGACGACCAACCTATCTATCGATGGCAGTGGATAAAAGTCTTTAGGACATGCTTTGTTCAGGTCCGTGAAATCTACACACATCCTCCATTTGCCATTTGATTTTTTAACCATTACAACGTTGGCTAGCCACTTGGGATAAGACACTTCTCTGATGAATCCGGCTTTAAGCAGTTTTTGTACCTCAGTTCGTGCCGCAAGGTCCCTTTCTTCTCCAATTATTCTTCTCCTTTGCCGGATGGCCGGGTGCTTCGGATCTACCCGCAGGTTATGCTAGATAACGCTTGGGTCTATTCCGGGCATTTTGTCCGTACTCCAAGCGAAAGTTGTCCTTCTTTTTTCCAGGGAATCTCATTAGGTGAGTTTGGTCTCCACTGCCGAATGCACTCCCTATTTTAAAAAATTTAGAAGGGTCAGTTTTTAAGTGTACCTCTTTTGGTGAATCCTTAGAAGTTCCACAGCCTTCTGTGCTTTGATCCGGCTCTGGTGGTAAAGGTAACTTCCCTTTGAACTCTTTATCTGACCCCACTGTCTTGACCATTTCTCCTTCCGGCATACCTTCCATGATGCGAACCTCGCAGATTCGAGCCATTCTTTGGCTTCCCCTTATGGTTACCACTTTACCAGCTTTGGTTAAATACTTCATTTTTAGATGGTGAGTGTTGCATATTGCTTTGAAAGCATTAATCCCTGGTCGACCGAGATACATGTTGTATCCGGAAAGTCCTGGTACGATGAAGGCTGTGAGTCTTTCGGTTCTTCGCTCGTCTTCTTGCCCCAATGTTATGGTGAAGTCTATACTCCCTGAAGACCTGGTAGAAACGCCCCCGATGAAGCCCCCGAGGACGGCTGAGTATGGTTTGATTTTGCCTTCTGGTACCTCCAGCTTTTTAACTGCCTCGGCTGATATGACATTCGCCCCGGCTCCGCTATCTATCAAGATTCCTTCCATCATCCTGTCATTTACTTGTGCTCGAATGACGAGTGGATCGTTGTGAGGATACAACACCCCATCTTCATCTTCGTCCGTAAAGAAAATCGGGGGAAGGCTTTCTCGCTTGGCAACCTTCCTTTCTGGGAGCTCCTGATGTACCGCATGAATATGCCTCTTCCTTTCGTTTGAAGTCAATGGGCCCACCTCTGAAAAGAGACCTGTGAATTTGCTTGAGAGGAAGAAGTTTATTAGATTTTTATTCTTTCCGGAATTAAAATTACCGGAAGGTTTGTTTTTACAGCATATATTTTTCTAAGAGTAAAGAGCGTCAATTACACAATTTATGCTTTATTCTTTGGCATGACAGAGCCTATCCCAATATGCCTAATACTAGAAAGACAAAAAACCTTCTTGCCCCTTCACAGACCTGTGATCATACCGACTGACTTGCCGTGATCCAATTCAGGATGAACCTCTTCTTCCTGGCGGTTTCGAGAGGTGTTTTGCTTGCCATATTGCCTCTGCTGGCCAGTCGTCTGCTTCCCCTTACCTCTCTTTTCCTCTTCAATGACTCTCAGTTCCTTGGCTAGAGTGGCACAATTTGCGGTTCTATGACTTCTACAGCCATGATACTCACAGAAGGCTACCGGAACCTCCCCTTGATGAGGTTTCTTTAGTGGAGGTAAGTATCCTTCCCTGACCGCCGCCGCATACCTGCCCGGATCGATCTGGACAGCAACCCTGGCGTTCTGATATTGAGGTCCTTGGGATGATGATGACGGGATGGGGTGGGCCATGTAATAAGGCTTGTATCTTGAATTTCCTCCGGACGAATTCCCTGATATGTTGCCGGATGAACCGCTCCCATTTTGTCCTCCTTTTGTATCGCCGGTCACCTTGAAGCTGTTCGCCAAGTCTCTGGCCTTATTCTCTGCCACCTCTGATTTTAGAAAATCATGAATCATTTCAGCTAGCTCCCCATGAGTTTTTGGAGCTTTTGTCGCGATCTTCCCAGCGAGTCTTGGCTGTGCTAGCCCGTTTCCGAAAGCTTTGATTAGGATTTTTTCATCGATGTCATCGATTTCGGCTACCTGCTTGTGAAATCGTTCACTGAATTCTTTCACCGTCTCTCCTTTTCGCTGTTTGAGGTCCATTAGTTCTATCGTTTCTTTTTTGATTTTCTTGCTCGCGGCGAAATATTGCTGAAACTCTTCAGTCAGTTGTTTGAAGCTTGAGATCGATTGTGGAGGTCTTGTTGAGATCCAACTGAGTGCTCTTTTGGACAACGTTCCCGGAAACAAATTACAAAGAGCAAGAGAACTTATTCCCTGCGTGTTCATCGCAAACATGAATCTCTTGATGTGAAGAGTGGGATCTCCCGTTCCATCGTATTTCTCCACTGCTGGTGCAACAAAGTGAGGAGGGAGCTTCGCCTTCCTGATTTTTTCGGAGAAGGGGTAAAGAGTCATGTCGATCGAATCGTCCTCTTCGGTCACCTCATTGATGGCCAGGATCTTCTCCGGTTGTTCCTTTTTTCGGTTGTTGCTTGCTTTAGAATCACGGTTTTTGAGTGATTCAAGCGCTTCGGTCATATCCTCCCATTTCTTTTGGTATTCCTCGTCTCGCTGCATCAGTTCTTGCTGCAAGACTTCGTTCCCTTCTACTATTCTCTCGTCAATGGTTCTGACTAAGCTTTTTAGCATCTCCTCTAGTGCTTGTTTGGAGATTGTATCTTCGACTCCCACTCTAGTGTTTTCGGTTGCTCCTGTATCATTGGCCTCGCCATTAGATCGGGGCGTTCTCCTCGTTCTTGGTGCCATCCTTGTGTGCGTATACTCTCTGCTTGTACCTGAAAAAGACATAATCCCAAAATTTTAGAGTTTCATATTTCCTTACTCAAAATTAATCTTCTATCGGTGGACTCGTGGTTGCACTAGTAGAAAAAACGTCTATTTCACCGGTTGTTAGAGGCCTATTTCGCCGGTTTAGAACCGGTGAAATAAAGGCCGACGAAATAAATTTCACCGGTTCTACAACCGGTGAAATAGCCACATTTATTTCACCGGTTATTCCGTACAACCGCCAAAATAGAGGTGTTTAGAGAAGAAAAACAGGGTACCTATTTTGGCGATTGTACGTAACAACCGGTGAAATAAATATGGCTATTTCACCGGTTCATTGTACACCCGCCAAAATAGATGTGTTTATAGAAGAAAAAAAAGACCATCTATTTCGACGGTCTTAACAAAAAACCGCCAAAATAGGTGTACCCAACTATATTTTTAAATTTATCTATTTTGACGGTTTATACATACAACCGGTGAAATAGTTCCCTTTTTTAAAAAAAAATTACACAGCTATATTTTCATTCATCAAATCTGTATATTCCATATAAGCCTATATTTTCAATCATCAAACCTGTATTTTCCATATAAGACATTCATATACACTTGATGTATTCAAATAAGTGCTTGCTAGCACGTTTCCATTCATTCTTATCAAAAATAATATCCAACTTACATTACATAAACGCTTATAAGCGTGTTTCCATCTGTTCTTGATAACTATTATCTTTTGTAAGATCATATACAACGCAGGTACATCACATGCAACCGAGCTGCATTGATGCTCCCAATATCCATAACCAACCCAACAGCTCTACTGATAGTAAAAATGACAATCTTGACTATGAGAAAAATCTGATCAATCCAAAAAACCTGAAAAGTTAAAAACACGACAATAATGAGGTTATATAAATAGCATTTACTCCTAAATATGCCAAGCAAAAAAACATACAGGAGTTAGAGCGATTATCTAGCAGAGACTCAAAAATAGCCACCACTTCAACAAGTAAGCATTCGACACTCAACAACTTCATGTTACCTGTAATCTAACATTTGCTTAACTGGGTAAATCCTAAAGTGAAAAACATTCACAGCAAATCTGTGCGGAAACACATAAACAGATCACACCAATATAAGTACACTGCAGCAATTTATACACAAATAAGCCGCCTTTAATATTTCTAGTAATTAGCAACTTATATATAAGAGCTCGATTCAGGTCACGATTTCCACGAGTATGCACAAAATTGTTCAGTAATCTACAACTTCTCTAGATACTTCAGTAATCTCATTAGAAAATTCCAAGATTATGCTAGACGCTCTTCTTCTATACACATAAGCCCTACCAGCTAGCTAACAAGTAACTATTATCCACATAAAAAATCTCAGAAGTAAGAGAAACTCCCGTATTGGTTTGTGTACCTTTTTGGGCAGAATTTTTCCTCTATGAGAGATTTGAGTTGTGCTCTAAATGTCAGTATTTTACCCCCCTCAACTGCCATCACCAAGCCAGTTAGCTGATAGTTTTTCAGCTGCAAAATAGGAAACCTCAAAGCTTTTACACCCTGAAATGTCTATAGACGCATTAAAAAAATCAAGAAAGCCAAAAGCAGATTCAACACTAGAACGGCTTTACCTCTTGATCTCCTAGCTGCTGATTTTGTAGAGGAAACATGTATGACCAAGAGCATAGCTGGAACAGACAGGAAAATATTGAAACATCGAGACAAACCCAAGAATTGAGATTGTGTAAATATAATAGCATAGCTGAAACCGTACCTTGTGAAATAGTTCATCTTCCGGTTTATGATAAATTACGCCCTTGTTTCTATTCATTTTCTTTTTATTCTGTGCCTTCATTACACGTTGCGAAACCAGCAGACACACGTTCATCGCTCTCTCTTCTACAAGAGTCTTTAGTTGACCAACCAATTTGTCATCACAAGTCCCAAGAAGATAGTCCTTAACTTTGTTCATGCATTTGTGATCCTGCCAAGAAAAGGTAACCATAAAATGTGATTCACCAAAATATCAAAACCAACCTAACAATTCCATCTTCAGTCACCACAAAATATTTAACTAATCTTCACCATAATCTTAAATCTGATAGCAATCAACTATAATAAATAAATTAGTATTAGGATTTCTCCCACAGGAAACAAGAATGGGAAGACGACATACTGTTGCACAATGAAATTAGGTTGGACAGTAAAGTAGAGAAATAGTCACTAACCTCGAATTCTGGTTCGTTACTCAATTAATGAACCTCAAATCCTTTGTTCATTCATCACTCCACCCAGCAAGGAGTGGAAGATTTTTTCTAGAAGCACAAAAGAACACAAGTTAGGGTTGAGAAAAATAGTAGGAACAGAAATTTAGAAGACAACAACTCCACCTAGCAAGAAAATGGAAAAAAGTCTCACCATTACATTCCAGTTTGAAGAATTATCGAGATGGAGTCGCAAGTTCCCAACAATCAACAGAGATTCAGGTTAATTACTCAACAAAGAATGCCAGTCTTCTCTTGGCGATACATAGAAAGAAAAGTTAGGATTTGAGAAAATAGAAGAGGAAGTAAAATATATCTTACCGATTGCAGAAGAGGAACGAAGTGAAGATTTTGATTTACTGAGAGCAGCGAGCTCGCAAGAAGTTCATAGCAAGAGAGTGAATTTCTTCTGAGAGCAACCTAGCTAGAGCTCTCATTGGAGAAGTAAGGGCTGAGATACGAAGATATATATTTAAAATTATTTGTAGTGAAGATATATATAAAGATAGAATTCAACTTGCTCAAAATGAACCAAAACTGTCAAAATTGCAAACGAGTTCTTAGATTTTAAGTTAGTACGAATCATAGCCAAGGAAAATTTCAGAAAGATAAGTTAAGATGGAAATATTGACAATATACCTTGCAACGTTGAGAAACATCCTAAGCAGCAAGCATAGCAACAAATGGAGACAGGGTGATAGCTGATGAACAAAAGAAACAAACTGAAAAATATTCTCTTAGAGAATGTTGGGTACAAACTGTAATAGAGGTAATTTCACTCATTAAACATTCCAAAGTAGTTGCAAGCCAGCTATCCTAATACTTGAGGTGCACTAACCATTATACTCATAAAGAATAAATAGATGAAGAAACAGCAAATGAAACTAGCATCAAGCTTCAGCTTGGGGATCAACCAAATTCAGGAGAACATCAATAAATGCACGCAGAAGTGATACAGTCATCACTCATCAGTGAAAAGAAGAAAGAAACTAGAAGGGGACCCTAAAAAGATAAAAACATCTCCGGACCAGGGCAACCTAAGGCTAGAATACCTGTGACCTTCACTCTAACCTAGGTTTTCCTTAAAACCAGGCCACTGATTCGAAATTACTAGTAAGGACTCAATGAAGACAATAAAAAAGCAACAAGCAACAATAGATAAGTGAAAAAACTGTAGAAGAGGCAAGAAAATAGTAAATTAGGGAGCTACAAGAACATACTTACTCTGCATGATGTATATTGTTGTTAACATCTCCAGTAACAGAATTTGAACGGTAAATCTGACTGCCTAATCCATATTTACTTGGCGGAAGTGACTCAGCATGAGCAATGTGATAAAAAATCAAGGCTACTGTCTGTCTAAAGGTTGCTGCTGCAGTATTGGATGCAATTTGTGGCCGTAAGACCTAAGTTTTTAAAATATTTAAAACTACACATAGGAGATGAACATTAATATAGTAGTTTGAGACAGATGTCAAGAACTTGAGCCATATTCTCCTGATATTAAACAACATACAGCTACCATAACAGCTAGTCTAATACAATTCAATGACCAAAGTTAGTGTGTACATATACAAAACCTATAATTGGTTTAATTAGAAAATATTCAACCCATCAATGATTGTGCAAAAGATAATCCAGTTTTGACCTCTGTAGACGAGAATGAAAGTAGCCAGCTTGAAGATGTTTTGTTCAATAGCAAGCAAAAGCCTTAAACGTAAGTAGAAATTAATTGACTATACTGGGCATGATCAGAACAGGTGCAAATTTATTGAAAACGGATATGGCTACCTCATCTTCAGCATGCTGTCAATAGTCACAAGAATAAAACCATTAGCTGGCAGTAAGTTACATGGACACATCATCCAGAAGCAACAAAAAGAGAATTTAAAACATGAAACATCAGTTGGATTTCTAATTAAGAAACATGAATTATTGAGTAGCAAGAAGTAGGTCAATTACTTAGTCTAAAAGAGAGCTTTCTTCATATTTTTCTACCAGAAGCAAAATAAGATATGTCTACATTACCATCTTGTCCAGAGATGTAAGAAAGAATAAACAAAACACACGGGAACAGAAGAGCACAAACAGAGGAAGAGAATGAAAGAGGTGTAGAACATTTGCGTTCTGGTTTGAAGGTTAGAGTTGAGCCAGCAGTTCCTGTGTTTTATTACCGCAGGGCACATACACAAAAAGAGAATGAAGTTTGGTGCAGAACGTGAGCTCCTAGTTCACTAGCTAGGTTTGCAGATTGAAGATAGAATGAAGAGAGGCACTGAACATGTACACTGCAGGTTATGGTTTAGAAATGAAGAAAGAAGAGAGGCATTGAACACAATCTGGCGAACAACATACATGCTTGCGCCTCTCTTCATTCTCAAATTTGCAACCCTAATTGTCGAAAAAAAAATTTCATTCTGAAATTTGTAACCCTAAACGGCGAACAAGAGCATACATGCTTGCGCCTCTATTCATTCTCTAATCTTAACCCTAACTCTCGAACAAGAACATACATGGTCGCCCTTTCTTCATTCTGTAATTTTGCAACCCAACTAGCGAACAAGAACTTACCTGCGGTGGCTACAGGGAGATGGTGGCTGGTGGGTGTCGGCGGTGAGCAAAGGCGGAGCCCTAGGTGTCGGCCACAGGGACGTTACAGTAAGAGTCGGACGTGGATGTGGATGCCGATAGTGAGTTGGAAGCGGGGACTAGATGCGCAGATACTGAGAGCAATTAGAAATGAGTTGAGACTATAAGTGAGACTCCATTTTTCTAATTAAGGAATGTATTTCACCGGTTGTTATAACAACCGACGTAATACATCTATTTATTTTGTCGGTTCTAAAGAATAACCGGTGAAATAGATAGTAATTGTGATTCTCGGGACATCTATTACGACGGTTTATAATAAAAACCGTCAAAATAGACTTTGAAAGCATCCTATTTTGGCGGTTTTTAAACAACCGGTGAAATAAAGGCGTCAAAATAGCTATGTTTCTACTAGTGTTGCTAAGAGAGATCTTGAGCTGTTCGTTTCCCACAGACGACGCCAAATGAAAAGGTAAGAAAAGTTCCATTCCCTCTTCCTCTCTACTAATCTTACGACTTACCTGGTCTCGACACAAAGCGACTAAGAGAGAGAGATCTTTGGGAAAGAGTGCTCAGATAGTATTGGTCTATTGAACGTGTCCCGCCTTACGGGGGTGTGCCTTTATTTATAATGTTTACATTACTAGATCGGAGGTTGCCAGCCTGTCACTTTCTTCTCATTAGACGGCCGGATGTTTTACCTTCTATGCTTTTATACTTTTCCCTCTTCAATTACAACGCTTATTAATCACAATACAAAAAAAAATGCAACTATCCAATTCGATAAAACTATAGTGTTCAACCAGGAAGATATGTGAAGCCTGCCTGACTAGCGACTCCATGCATCACAGTCTGGTTTTTCTCTGAATAACAATATCACTCGCCACACCCTATGTAAAAAGTACCAAAAGCCGCTGTTACCTAATTTTAACCCTATTCTAAGATACATTTACAATCTAGATGAATAACAACCCATAACAATGTTAGATTCATTCAGCTGATATTTAATAATCATCAATCGTCAGAGTGTGAGATCTTATACCTAGAAAGAAGAAAAGGATATGGACCTTCAACTGACCACAATCAAATCATATTCTGAGCCAGGGAAAACCATGTCTACTAGAGATAAACCACAGCAATATGGAAGAAGATATTTCAAAACCAGAATTCATCTGCATGGTGTGGTTGCAAACTCACAAGTAGCGGAAAGGTCCTGAAAAAAGGTCATCGAACAAATTAGTTCCTTTTTTCCCTTACTAGTTTTAACTGAATATGACAGCGGTTTAGTTGTCAGGACAGGCATAATAAACAATGCTTTCTTGATGAGACAAGTGAATGAAACTACATCACAAATTTGATGACTAGACAACAGAGCAAACGAACAAGGGCACGAATTTATATTCAAAATGCTGATGAACCTACCAACACAACACTCAATTCAATTAAAAGGCTGCTTGTTCAATGAGAAAACTCCAAGCATCAAGTGTGCAGTTATACATAAATATGCTTCAGAATTTTCATAATACATGCTCCGTTTATCTATCTGTTCTTTCTAACAAGGTAGTAAAAATGCACAAGCAAAAGCAACAATCAGATGAAAATTTGCCCCCAAGAAATACAACCACCCTTGTAGTGGCACAATGATCATATAACTCCTTAAGGCTCTGTTCATCTATGGCATATTTGATAGCATATTTATGGTCTAAATGGGGTTCCACTTGGATCCTACATTCTACTTCAATAATATATTACCACATATAAAACAATTGTAAAACAGTCAAACCAAAACAGTAAAAAAAAAAAAGCAGTGATCATGCTTTTAGGCTTCCTTCTGCAGCCATGGATTTAGTTCTCCAAAGTCCACAGTTAATGACAACCAAGTCAAAAGCCAACTTTGAGCAAGGCGATACACCAAAACCCTGGTAGTGGTAGACATCAAAAAGTAAATATTAACTTCAACAAACATCCGCAGTCAAAACATAAATCAAACATAACACCAAGTGGAAAAATAATATGGCATAATCATATCAGAATCAGTGCTTTATGATTTAAGAACTCATTAAATCGAACAAAGATAGGAAACGTACACGAATAAACATAACACTCACTTCTTAAGAAGCAGAATCAATCCAGTACGGAGGTGGCCAGAACAGTTTAGAATAAGCAGGAACATTATCCAACCGCTCAATATTCTCATCCTCCAAATTAAATAAGCCAATATTATAGTGGCACCGAGAAGCATTCCCTTTATCTATGACGAGAGGGGCAGAATTCTCTGAAAAGTTGAAACAAATGCAATTCCCCTTCGAATTAAGCAACTTTGAGGCTGAGGCTGAAAATGCACAATTATCCCCCCAAAACAAGACATTATCATCCAAACTTTTTAACTCCACCCAATTACCTTCTCTTTCATCCAACTTATAAACCTTAAACCGAGTTGCCTCATCCCCCATCATACTATTCTCAATATCTTCAATTAGATTGTCATCACCGTCATCAACCACAACTCCACTATCACCGCCTACTTCAATAGGCACACTCATAAATCGATCAACCAATATCAAATCCTTCCCCAAGCTCACCAAGCACTTCTTATCCCCGCCCGACACTGGCTTAGCCACTGTTGTTACCACATTCGACCTACCCACATGTTCGATCCTAATAGTCCTCCCAGTGTTGTCCACTGCATAGAACCTACCATCAAACACCAGTACATCATCATAAAGCGATTCTTGATCATCGATCACACTCCACTTTCTCTCACGAAACCTGTACATGGCCAGTTTACCAGAAACATGGACTGTCAAGAGCAAATGATCACCGTCACTCGTCGGTAAATAAGCTACTTTCTCCATATATAAGTCGCAGTGATCTCCGCCCATGGTATGATTATGTTTAATGTAGTGAAGCACGTATTCTTCACCCAATTCACGAACCCTAACGTTCAATAAATCGATCGTACGGCGCAGGCCTGCTGACGAAGGCTTTATTTCGGCTTGTGACAGCGGGTTGAAGAGACGGCAAAACTCCGATCGGTCTTGTTGCTCTGCTTTGATCAGCCATGAATCAGAGTCCGGCTTTGGATGGGAATCATAAATGGGGTTTGGGGGGCGAGAAAGAAGGAATATAGTGCGCTTGGAGAGGAAGAATCCGTCAAAGATGGCGAATCCGTCGTTTGTGAGATAACGAAAAGGAAGGTTCTGATCGCTGGCTGAGGAAACAGTGGCCGCAGCGTGCCAAGAAGAGCAAACAGCACGTAGTCGAATTGCATCCGTGGAGGAATCGAGACGTGTGGATATTACGTCGAGAAGTTCTTTGGGTAGCTGAGACCAGTCCGCCATTGTTGTAGGTTACAAATCACACACACAGCAGAGCGGAGAGAGGAAGAGGATCGAGCCACAAACTTGGCTTTACTGTTGTGAGGAACACTGGTTGCGAACTCCAGCACGTATCTTCGGTGAAGGGAACATCATAGGATGCCTGGAATAAGGTTCCCTAACGTGTCGAGCAGCCAGTAGAGTTCGACTCTACACCTTTATTTATTATTCCAGAATTGACAGTTTTGTTATACATTTAAGGGAAGTTTCACCAAGTTTTTGCTTAATTCACGATATACCACTGTGTTTTTAAAATTACACAGGATAACACTAAGTTTTTACTTATTTCATCAGATAACACTCTCTCATATTTTGTTAAATGTTCTGTTAATATTCCAGGAAAATAACCAAATTACTTATGTTATTAATTAACAACTTGAAAGTGATTTGTCAACTGATAAATGTCATAAGATACCATTTTTGTTTAACTATTTATATGGGTAGTTTAGTCTTTTTTCTAAGGATATTAATTGAACATTTAACAAAATATGAGATAGAGTGTTTGAAACACCCCTAAACAATTAAACACATAAAATCATAAACGAGTGAAGATTACCCGAGAATAACGTGTCACATAACTCGGGACATGTGATAATGCATGAACAACTAAATTAAGTACGGACATATATATGTCCGAGAACATGACCACGTGACATATTAATACAGTCGCGTACATACATACACATATATATATATACGTATATAAAAATACATACACACAACGTTACAATATTACAACGTTGTATATATAACAAATAACGTCGCATGGGTACATATAACCATAACGCGACATAATGAAATAGTCGTATATATAGATACGTATACAAAAATAGACAAATATATATACACTGATATAAAAAGAGAGCAAAATGTGCTCATGCTGGGTTTCAAACCCGGTACCACTAGAATTCCCGCTGAATGTCTTAACCGATTGAACTGAGCTCGTATTCGGTGATAAATTGCACTTCAGGATACAAAAGGAATAATACACTATTAGACTATAGTGAACTACTGATTAGTTACCAAACATGAGTCCCCACCATCCCTTCTTGTTTACCACTGTCGACATGTATATCACATGGCAGCATGAAATTATTCCTTTCTTGCTCTCGACATTCACACACCTCCTTTCCATTGTTTTGATTAGTGCAACAACACTATGCCCGAAAGACCCTGCTACCCCATTCTGTTATACAACAGCAAATAAAAAAAACCAAAGCCTAACTATGCCAGTATGTCCGTAAGCCTTGCAGTATGTACCAACTCTTACTTGTCCCCCCACATGCCAAACATATCCTGTATGTTTTGAGAATTTTCACGCCACATACACCAGTGTTTCTCTTCTGCTTTGCATGCGTACATCTGGGTATGATAACCCACTCAACGTCTCGTTTACACGCACCCAGGTGCTTCACGTGTTGCTCCAGTCAAGAGCAGAACTTTAGTTCCTATACTTCATGGGCACAATTGAGCTCAGGCCTGGATTCCTCTGGCTGCGAGTCTGAAAATGGGTGCCTCAAATCCTGGGAAACTCAGCACGAAACCTCCTTCTTGCTCTCCTGATCTTTCACGAACAAGTAATGTCACTTCCTTCTCATGTGTGTCTGCCCATCTTGCGCTACCATTTCAGATTCTTCCTTGTAATCCTGAACTGGTTAAGCCCTCCTTCATCTTTCACCTGCTGCTAGCCGAGAATTGCAAGACCAGAACTGGGTACCTCAGATATTGGGAACAACAAGAAACCCCTTTGAGCTTTCCCCTGGTTCCTCACAGACAGGTAATGTTTTTCCCCTCTGGTTGATTTATGTCCGTAAATGCCTGTTCAACCCACGCATTCTCACAGTCTTATTATAAACAACTCACCAGGTGTCTATTTTCACACTAGCACCCATCCCAGCTGTGCAAGTCCTGGAGAAATCTCTGAAACAGATCTATAGAGAAAAAAACAGCAAGGTAAAACCGTTACAACAGATTTCTCCTCATTCCTGCATCCTTTTCTGTCCTGTGATCTTGCTATATCATTCCCGATCCTCTCCTTGGCTGTCTTGAATTATTTCTGTGTCTGAAACCTTTACTTCTTGATCAGTAACTCAAGCCCTCCCAATTCTCTGCTGCAAGCCGACCTGGTGTGTTTCAGTTCTGGAAACCTGAAGCAAACCAATTTTAAAAAATAGTAAGGTAAAGCTGAAACAAATTTTTCTTCCTTTCTGGTTATGACATGGCCTAACACCTGATCACCTTTCCCAGTTTGTTACTGAGTGATCAAGGCCTGGAAACTCCACCTAGCGACAAGGGTCCACCAAGGTAAAGACTAACCCTGAAGCCCTTGTGCTTATTAAAATTCGTAGCTACATTTAACAGAGTGCATGATCAGAAAAAAATACAATCTGTCAAGTTAAGTTGTTAACCATTTCAGTTTCTGTAGTGGTATTCTTCTGTATGCCAACTTTCCAAGAGTGATGTAGAGTTGGGTAGTGATCTATTAATGAATCTAAAACACTTAACTGAATGAAAAAAAAAAGAGACAGAAGAGGAAAGGAACACTAGTTCAAATTTCAGTTTTGTTTCAGTGTGTTCAATCTCCTAGTTTCAGTATGAGGATGAATCTGTAAGTAACAAAGTGGTTTTGGAGATTTAAAACCTTAAGAAAACACTTAACTATGTGAGATATCTCTAACTGGATATATGAGCAGAAGACGAAAATAACCTGTCAAGTGTGATCTGATAACCACTGCAAGTCTGTAACATTAACTTGTAGTATTAGGATGTTGCAGTAGAGTCATCAAGATGGTTTTGGGTCTGTTTAAAATTTAAAACTATATTAAGATGTGTAATCAGATGGCTAGACGACATAGGGGAAACAGTTGGCAAGATAAAAAAACTAAAGTAGGAAATAGAGTGAGCAGAAGGAGATTTCAGATTCTGTAGATCAAGGAATTTCTTACGTAACAACTTCTCAGGGATAACATTGAAACTGTTTTTGGCTGAGTAATCTACCTAAGAACTTAGGAACCCACTAGACTAAGTGTAGGCAAGATAGGAGAGAGTCACAGAAAACTGATAGCACATAAATAGGGGAGGAAGAAGTAGAGGAGTGCAGAAATGCAGTTTTGATTCAGCAGTTTTCGTTTCTGCTAAAGGAACTTCAGAACAGCAGCTCTTGCTGTCTTGGGTCTATTCCAGAGTTAAAACGGTACTAAGATCTTAACTAAGTTGCTAAACCATTTGAGGAAAAATTGGAAGACAGTTTAATGACAAAATAGAAAGATAAAAAGAAACTAAAACCACATCAGACCATGTCATGGCTTTCATAGTTTTGAGTTTCTGTGTAAAGAGCTTATTACAGAGTTGCCTATGTGACTTGGGTCTGTCTGAATTTAAAATCTTGGTAATACACTTAGCTAGGTAGTTAATCAGGTTAAGGAAAGTTGTAAGTCAAATTCTTGAGCAAGAAAAGAACAGAAGAGAGTTTAGTAGTTTTATTTTTCTGTTTTGGAGCTTTGTTTCAGCTAAAGGAACTTCAGAACAGCAGCTCTTGCTGTCTTGGGTCTATTCCAGAGTTAAAACGGTACTAAGATCTTAACTAAGTTGCTAAACCATTTGAGGAAAAATTGGAAGAGTTTAATGACAAAATAGAAAGATAAAAAGAAACTAAAACCACATCAGACCATGTCATGGCTTTCATAGTTTTGAGTTTCTGTGTAAAGAGCTTATTACAGAGTTGCCTATGTGACTTGGGTCTGTCTGAATTTAAAATCTTGGTAATACACTTAGCTAGGTAGTTAATCAGGTTGAGGGAAAGTTGTAAGTCAAATTCTTGAGCAAGAAAAGAACAGAAGAGAGTTTAGTAGTTTTATTTTTCAGTTTTGGAGCTTTGTTTCAGTTCTGCTTTGTTTTCAGTATGGTGGCATATCAGTGACATTAACCAAGTTGTGGTGGGTTTGTTTTGGTTTAAAATCTCGATTAAACACTTAACTGAGGAAGTGAGTGATTGGGATAGATTGAGGACCAGGTTGTGAACTAACAGAAGGGAATAAAAGCAAGGATATCAGAATGTGACCAGGTTGTGAACTAACAGAAGGGAATAAAAGCAAGGATATCAGAATGTGATGTTTCAGCTTCAGATTTTTCTTCAATTCAGTTTTGGACATCTCAGTAGCATTAACAATATTGTCATGGCGTGGTAATGAATTTACAACATGGATAATGTTCAACTAAGTTGGTATATTCACTTGGAAGTTAGAAGCCACGTTAGTAATCAAGAAGGAAGTGATAATGCATCAGTCCAAGATTTCTGTTTCTTTCAGTTTTGTCAAACTTCTCAGAGGGGTGTTCCTAGTTGCTTTGGAGTTGTTTTAAGGTTAAGACCATACCAAGGTAAGTACCTATAGGACTAGACAATCTAGGGAAAACCAATTCACATACAAAAACAGAAGTAAGAGATGGAGAATGAGATAGCAGTTTTCTGTTTCAGTTTCGATTTTTAGTTTCTGAGTTCTTGTTTCAGTATGAACATGCTCTAGTAGGAATAACAACATTGCTTGAGGGTAATATTATATCACAACACCTAGATAATTGGAGAAGAGGACTGAAGGAAGACGAATTGAAAGTCGAGTTCATAAATAAAGAAAGGAGATGGAGGAAAAAGGTAGCAGATTTCATTCTTCAGGTTTCAGTTTTCCCTGAACTTGTGCTCTCTGTCTAACCTTGTTACAGAGGGTTTATAATGGGAGTATTGAGTGATTAAAGAACCTAACTATACCTACAACACTTAGGGAAGTTATAAATACTTTGAGGGGAATCTGAAGACAGGTGGACAACTAAATCAAAGGCAGATGAGGGAAATTCACAGATTCTGATTTCTCAGATTTCATCACTTGGTTGCTTCAGTATAATGGATTTTCAGAAGTATTAACGGGGTTGCTTTGGCTTGGTTTTAGTTTGAGAATGCCTAATACACGTAAGTAAGTTATAAACATCTTGGGGAAGGGTTAGAAGTCAGTTTAATCGATTTAAAAGTATGGTGAAGAGGAGAAAACACAGATTGTTGTTTCAGTTTTTCTAGAAACTTGTGGTCTCTATACAACTGTGATAGGAGTGTTGTATGGGCTTGATAATAAACTCAAGACCTAGCTAATGCACCTAGGTGAAACTGTAAATAAAAATTGAGTGGAGTTAGGAACTGATTTATGAATGAAAAAGGAAGGAATGAAAGTGTAATGTACTGATGTTGTTTCAGATTTCCATTAGTGTGCTGTTTCTGTATAGTTAGGTTACAGAAATATGAAGAGTGGTGGTTTGATCTGGGAATGAGCTTAAAACCCTTCTAATGCATCTGCTTAATAGAGTAAACAAGTTGGGAGAAATTAGGAAACAATTTAATACCTTAAACAACAAGATTAAATGGAAGTTACACAGGGATGTTGTTTCAGTTTCGGTAAAGTTGTAACTTCTGTACAACAGGTTTACATGGGCGTTATGGGCGTGATGTTATATTGATAATGAACCCAAAACCCTCCTAATACACTTAACTAAACTTATGGAACATCTTGTGAAGTTTAGACCCAGTTAGATACATTAAAAGGGTGATAAGATAAGGTTAGATATAAGGACTTTATTTCAGTTTGGAAACCTTTGAGTTTCGGTATAAGTGAGTTCGGTAGTATTTGAGGAGTTTTATTGTGTTGATAATGAGCTGAGAACATAGCCATTTAGTTAAGGAAGGAATACATCTTAGGGGAGTTAAAACCACCCGAGTTAAACTTGTTACATGTTGGTGCTCATAATACTTTAAAGAATAACTAGAGGAAAGGACTAAGTTCATGCAAAACGACGTGGTAAATGTCCTAGGAGTTACATCAAGCCTAAGGTTAATACTTGGGAAGCTTCCAAGGGTTAATATAAACCAAGCTTTTTAAGATTCACCGAGGGAACAATACCCGATAAGATGTAATAAACTAGAAAACGTTCACAATGATCGTCACATGAAATCATAAACTGATATGTTGTCTTAATTAACGTTAGGGACATAACGAACGCCAACCGGGACCCCGTGTGTGTGAGACAACTCCTGCTTCTAATAAGGTATGGATATGTGTGGTCCGTATGTTGCCGTGTTACACGGCTTGTGTGTTGTGTGCCTTGTTTGACAATGACCATAAGACTAAAGCATGAAATTGGATTGCTTGTAATGACTTGCTTATATGCTTGTTATATATCATTGTTGCATATTACTTGCGCGCACACAGTAGTTTAGTCCCTTACTCGTTTATGGAGCTTTGAGATGGAACTTGACGAACTACATAAACAAAACAAAAGCACTATACAAAGAGAAAACTCCTTTCTAACTATAGAGGACTTCTAACGACACCCACTATGGTGTCAAGCTACTAATGATAATGAACAGAAAATACCAACTGGTGAAACATGAGAATAACCCGGGAAGACAACATCTCGGGCTGCGCGGTATGGATACTCGGGAGTTGGTATCTGCATCAGATCCTTCGACCGTCTATGGTGGAACATATTTTAGGGGTCCCTGGGTGACCCCGCTTTCTCAGCACATCCCGAGGTCTAGAGGTGGCCTCGCTTTCTCGACCCTGGGTGTCGGGAATAGGGGATTGGCAATTGGTGGAGCATTATCCTGGAGTCTAGAGGTGACTCCGCTTTCTCGACGTACGACGCTGGGAATGGAGGAAATAGCTACGGAGGAGACGTCCTCCAACGTGCGGTGATAAAAGAATTCACAAATAATCCTTAAATAAACAAGGAAAGATTGGCACCTACATGATATGGTTACGAGATCTAATTATATCCCCATAAAAGAATTCACAAATAATCCTTAAAGAAACAAGGGAAGATTGGCACCTACATGATATGGTCACGGGATCTAATTATATCCCCAAACTCGGTGCAAGGAAAGAGGAAGAAAATACACATTATGGGAACAGGAGAAAAGAAATGAGAACACACAACGCTCGAATGATCCCATAGTGAGGATCATGGGCATAACATACCTATGCACACGTCTTATTATTTACATGATTGTTGTTGCTATACTAGCAGCTTGTTGTGCTTGGTTGCGTGTATGATGTTGCTATGTTGCCAGCCTGGTATGCTTCGTTGTTTGTTGATATTGCTATGCTACCTTCAAGTGTGTATGATATCATGGTGTGTTGTGGTGTGCTTTACTGCTTTATTATAGCATGTAATTGGACCTAATAATATTCGACCAAGTAGTCGTGTAGCCCGGCAACATACGGGCTACACATATTCATACTCAGCGTAGTTTGTTGAGTCCTTTACAACCCAATTTTTACAGGTATTGAGCTGGATGATAACGGAGCGTAGGCGGGATGGCTATCATGGGGGTAGTCTATCTGGGCATAACTTTTGAGTTTGGAATAGTATGTTTAATGTATGGGTTGTTACTAAACCCGGGTTGTACTTTTCGGTTTATGATCTAGTAATTATGTTGTAGACACTCGGTACTTGGAATTGTATCTTATATTGTATATGAGTTTTGGTTGAGGGATGTTTCAAGTCATGTAGACCGTAACTTGGTATTGGTAATGTGGTCTGTCAACCACGTGGGTGGTTGGCATCTGTAGCACCCGGATGATGTTGAGAATCCGTTGCATAGTTATCTTGTAATATGGCTAGGAGCTTTGTTCGTGCTATTGGATGTTTATTCGGGGGTGTTACAGTGTTATATAGTGAAATAAGTAAAAACTTAGTGTTATCCTGTGTAATTTTAAAAACCCAGTGTTATATCGTGAATTAAACAAAAACTCAGTGGTATTTGGTGAAAATTTCCTACATTTAATATTTAACATAAAATATTTTTAAAATTTTAAATTTTTGTAAATGACTTCCTACATCATAAATTATATATTATAAAATTTAACTTATTGAAATTATTTTATTTTATATATTTAATATCAAAGTTGGAAGAGGATCAATTAGGACACAGGAAATAGTAGAAAATTTCACCAGTACCCAAGTACCTATACCCTTCATATTTTACTTTATTTAAGAGATACCTTTAAAAAGCTACTAATATCTTACTCCCTCCGTCCTAAATTGACCGTCTTGTTTACTTTATGGCACATTTTTCCACTACATATTAAACATATAAGATAAACTAATTTTATAAAACTATTTTTTGTAGTATATATAATTTATCATGTAAGGAATCATATGCAAAATTTAAAATTTTAAAATTATTTGATTTTATATGTTAAATATTGAAGTCAAACGACATGTCCAAATAGTAAACAAGACGGTCAATTCAGGACGGAGGGGGTAGTATATTTTTGAATATTTTATTTTATCTAAATACTATATAACTGGGTAGATATTCACAGTACAAAATTACTAATCACCGTAGTACAAAATTTTTTTAAATCATATTAACGTTGTAAACATGTAATGATGTATCCATGTATTTTTTTACAGAAAATGATATCTGAAAGTAATTTAACCAAAGAATTTTGTAGTTGATTAGTAGTGAATTTTACTAATTACTTCTTTGTTATAATCAAGACTGTAAATCATTTTTTATTGAAAAAGTATGGGGATACATTTTTACGTGTTTACACGGTTAATGTGATTAAAAATTAATTTATACTTAGCAACAACTTTACCATCTGCAGTACAAATTTTTTTTCACCAAACTTAGTTGAATAAGTTTGAATGTTGTGGGGAGACCCTTTTTTCTGAAACAAATGAGAATTGAATGTCCAAATTTGAGTCATAATGATTACAACAACTAAGTTACAATAACTAAGTTAAAAAAAAACTAAGTTACATTATAGACCATCTATCTAACCTAGATTGTAAATGATGAATCCAAGTTCCAACAGTGTTTGGATTTCTATAATAGAACCACTGCGGACAAACAGGGGGACTGGAGAGTCATCAACCATACAAAACCTTACGAAATGACCCTGGGGGCAAACTCCAATGTGGATCTCTCCTCTTGGTCTATCACGATTGGTATGATTTTCGATCGGAAGGTATGTGCCACTTGCCATACCCCATATAGAGTAGAGTAGAACACTATTATCGAAGTGTACTTTGTCGCGATCACAGTCCCCATTTTAGTGGTCATCCATTTCTTCAGAGGTGCTGGCCCATCTCCACTCCAACGAAACACTCTTAACATTTGGTTGTACATTGTTTCATTAAACATGTCCCTGTATGCATGGTTCACCGACTCTATATTCTTCATATCTTGGTACAATCCTTTACGGACTTGTTTCCACCTATCTTGGTCTGAATACAGGTAATCAGCTACCACCCTGAATCCACAATTACCATCTCCACGAACATCAATATATCCAGTGATATATTGATATAAGTTGGGTTGGAAATGCTGGTAGTATGGGAAGTTGTTCATAGACATGAATCGAGTCGGATCTGATGATCCTCTGTTCAGTGATCTTCCAGATGATGGTGCTCCTTCAGACTCGCTCACCCGTGGTCGATTACACTCCCAAGATGAAGGTTCTTGTTGGTTTGGTCGGGAGGTCCCGGTAGGTCTACCAATCCCAAGCTGTTCTAAAGGTTCTTCTAATTAGCATGCCAGATCTGGATGAAGGAAATTCTGGATTTGACTACAACATCTGGCCATCAGAGTCGGATCATCTTATTGTGTTACCTTAGCAGCAATATCACGCCATCTGTTTTGCTCTACCTCCTTGTAGTCTAGCATATCAACTATTGATTCGTGATTCTTCCAGCTCAGGGTGTACCAGAAATGATGTACATCCCTCTTTGAGCACAGGATACCACTATCCAACATGTAGTTTAATCTACATGTACATGGTAATCCATGAGAGGTTACCTTGTCACACCTACAAACTGAGCTATCCATGTGAACATAGTCCCCCCTACCAAACTCCTTTACTAGCTCATCCTAGCATAGGATACTAACCTTCCCTATCAGGTCAGCAATAGGAACCCTCATGTGCTCTCTTCTGTATTTCGTCCTTGCCGACTCGAAGTCCTTTTTCAGCTCCCTGATGCTAGTGTTCACGTGGTCGTTGATTTTCGGAAAGATTACATCCAAAGTGTGTTGAGCACTCTTTAGTCTCGCCTTAAGAGCAGAATGAGCGCTCTCTAACCCTGTCAAATGTTTAAGTAAACATTTTAGATCTACAACAATGTTGTATTATCTTACAAATGACAAGACTAACAATCGTACCTATTTGTTGTGGTGTTGCCGAAGTGCAACACATTCTTGACCCAAGCCTCCACGAACCTTTCCTTGTGTTTCTCCCAAACTGCCGCCACATATGTAATGAAGCGTGGATAGCTTCTGTATGTATTCTTCAATACTTGGAGGTTGTCGTTGTACTTCTGCTCTGTGCTTGAGTAGACAATCGAATTCCACATTCGGACCATAACTGCCGCCCTTCCTCTATTACCCCTGTATTTCTCCGCCTTCCCCTAGATGTTCCTACTTATGTGCCACCGACAAAGAAGAAGATGATGAGACTCTGAATCTACTTATCATTTTTTGCCTCAAAAACTAGTTAACTGATGGACTTGGACCTTTTTTTAGCATAAACCAAAAATATCATAGTGTAGTATAATGAAAACACTAGAGACAATCCCACTTTACTTAGCGGTTGGGTCGACCCTTCCAACAAACGTTTTTACAGGTGCATAGATGAAGAGCTGGGCTTGGGTTATTTTGATTTTTGGGAAATATTTTGATGCATAATGTATTTGCTCAGATACATGGTTAAGTATGTAAATGTTGGTAGATTATTTTGATAACACTATCTCTGTCAACTTCCAAGCGGTAGGAATCATTGCAACCATCCCTAGCGCCACTTCCTCGTTAGTGTCCTCCTTCTGATCAATGACATCATCATCATCTTCCTCTACGTCGGGTGATTCATCATCTTCAGCAGCACCACCATCGTCATCAACAAATGGCGAACACTCGATCATCACAAAGTCTTCATCAGCACGTGCGTGTGATGGTGGGCGTGATGAACTATCCCCGCCTGACATCTGAGCTTGCAAAGGAGATATGTGGTGGCTTCCCTCCCTCGAGATGTTCAAGCTAGCGTTGTTCAGCTGTTTTGCAGACCAACCACTGCTGATGACAACACTGGCAGGCATCTCTATGGTATATGATCGTACATCGCCGAGTCATCCACCGCTTGCCCTGGTGGTGCAGGTATCTGAAACACCGGGTCGTTGAAAGATTGACCTGGATAGAATGATGAGTGACGTGCTGCTTCCATGCGGGGGGCAGGATTACTCGGCCCTTCACCAGGAGCACGTGCACGATGGTACGAGACCGTAATAGGCTGCTCCATAACCCGCTCTTTCTTCTTCTTGGAGTATACATGTTTCACTACTTTTTTAAGTCTATCCATTGTTGCATATGAATATCAAACAGTTATAGTTCAAAAAATTAAAATTCAACATAAAAAAATAAAAAAAAGAGTTCAAGCCACAATAGGGCTCGAACCTGCACAATTCAAGCAGCACAATGGGCTTGCATTATGTAGGGTCGAGCCCCACAAGGGCTCGAAACAACAACAAAAAAATTACGTGAGCCACAGCAGGGCTCAAACATGTAGAGTTAGAGCACCACAGAGGCTCGAGTTGGTCCAGGTTGAGTCGCACAAGGGCTAAAGCTATAAAAAAAAGGTTCGAGCCGCAACAAGGCTCGACCTTGAAGACTTCGAGCATCACCAAGGCTTGAGTATGCCCAGATCGAGCCACCCACGGGCTCGAATCAGAAAAAAACAAAAAAATATGTTCGAGCCACATCGGGGCTCGAACTTGTAGAGGTAGAGCAGTGCAACGGCTCTTGTTAGCCCAGGTCGAGCCGCACAAGGGCTCGAGGTCGAAAAAAACAAAACATACGGATCGAGTCGCAGCAGGGCTCGAACAATAACAAGTTGAGCAGCATGAGGGCTCGAGTGAGCCCTAATCGAGCCCCTAGAAGCTCGGATACTGTAAGGTCGAGCCAGATCTGGGCTCGAGTTCAAACTTCTTTTTTTTCAAAATTTTCAACTTTGTTCCGAATTTTCCATACTAGATCTAGCTCAATTGAAGTTTAATTTCAAAAAACTAACAACAGAAAAATGTTTATAGTTTCATCAGATGTAACGTTAAACGTAACATTTAATAGCGTGAACTTAAATTTTGTACGTTTACTAATAACGGGTTTATGTCTTTTATTTACCGCTTTTCACTATTTTAATGGTTTATGATGATGAAACGATATTTTTGAGAAACAAATTTACAACACTATGTTATATCATGTTTACAACGTTAATATGATTTTGAAAAAATTTGTACTGCGGTTATTAGTAATTTTGTACTACGAATTGCAACCCCCACTATATAATCCTCTGATAACCTCAAATTCTTAGGGTTAATATAATGTATATAAAACTTGAAGAAAAAGACCAAAATTAATTAAAATAATATAAATTTTCAAAATAGTTTTTAAAAAATAAAGAAACACAAATTTTTTTAAAATAAAACATTTTAAATAAAAATTAAATAACTAAATAATAAAAATATAAAATATTACATAATTAAAAGCTATTATAACCATAGCTTAAAATTGTAAAAAATTATAATTATTATATTAAATATAATAAATAATTAAATAATTTTATGAATTATTAAAATATATTCTAAAATATCGATAATCACAAGAAAAAATATCAAATCTTATGATTTTTATACTTTACTTTAATAATTTTAAATAATGATTTTTCCATTGTTATTTTTTATATTTATCAAGTTATTTATATATTATTTATAATTTATAAAATAGTGTAATATTTTATTATATTTAATGTAATTATTATGACTTTTATTTTATGTCATTTGTAATAGTTTTTAGATTGTGTGAATTTTAATAATTTATGTGCACTTTTAAAAAACTATAATTTTTATTATTTAGTCATTTTTCATGTTTATTTTATATTTTTGTGATGTTATTCAGTTTTTTGTGTATTTTTTATGATTTTTAGTCATTTGTAAAAATTATTTTAAATTTCATACCATCTTTAATTTGCTTTTGTGTATTTTGTTTTAAGTTTTATATACTTTAAGAAGAATTAAACTTTGACCATATAGCGTGAGGTTATCGCACTGGTATATGGAGTGAGGGGTAAAAATAAGAAAATGAAAATATAATATAATAGAATTTGAAATTAAGTAAGTAAAATAAATAAAGTTGATGAACTATTCTCTATTCATCCCTCCTCATAGATTATATATTAAGATTGTATCTACAAAAAATTCAAATAATAATGACCAAAATTTTTATTTAGCTTGATTAAATCCAACAGAAATAAGAAAAGGCATTGTACTTACTTTTTTAATAACATATTTGTTGTATTTAATATGAACTATTTGATCTTGATGTTTTTTATTTTTTAAAATATTAATAAACATTTTTAACATATGTAAAGTAATGACAAGCAACTAATAATATAGAGAATACAACAGATAGTTATTTATTTATTTAATTCATAAAAATGTTAGCTGACTCAACGTAACTAAAACACATTTCTACCAAAATATTTGTAACCTAAACCCTACCCCACCTCACAACATCGTGCTACTTGCTCGTCTTGTGATACAGCTACCTGATGTTAAATTTCTGTGCTTATTCGCTAATGTTGTTCATCATAGATTTTTTAAGTACGATGAATTATGTACGTAGTGTATCCATCGTCCATTATCTTGGTATCTGACAACAATGTGCCCCCTTATTATTAGTGTTTTAGGCTGTAGTCTGTTTAATTATGACGTTTGATTTCGATGGAAAAATTACAGTTATGGTATGCACCCCTTAGATTCGGGAACAATTCGTAAAAGGGGTTACATGAGCTACTCTGGACCCATGGTTGTTGTCTTTTTCAACAATCCATTCTTTTTTCCAAGTCTTGAAATTTGTGATTATTTATGAAATGTTTGTCGTTTACCTGTGTTGTCCTTAATATGAACGGTTATAAGTCCACTGAGCCACTCGGACCCAAGGTTGTTGTCTTATACGTCATTCCATTCTTTTTTCCAAGGCATGAAATTTTGATTATGTATGAAATGTTTGTCGTTTCCCTGTGTTTTCCTTAGTATGAACGATTATTAGTCCACTCAGGTTTACTTGGTCAAATGGGTCCTAAACGATCACGTAGTGCAGCTGCCGAACGTAAGCTTAAAAGGAAGAAGGTTGCGCATCATCAATCGGTTCATGATGATGCTGAACCCCAAGATGGGAAGCAGCAGGGCGCTGAGGACCGGCATTCCGACAGCTACCAGAACAAGTGCGCGCCCAAGAAGATGATTGAGATGGTCAATAATCTTGTCAACGGTGGTATATTATCAGACTTTATGAAGGTTCTACGTAATACTGGGTTTATCGGTCTGACCAAGATATCAGTCGATCGTATGGATCGAGTCTTGATACACAATCTATTACAGTTGTATGACAAGGAGTCAAAGTCATTCCGTCTCGGTGAAGGAAATTTGCTCACGGTGGGCCCTGATGACGTGAAGAGGGTCTACAATCTTCCATCGGGCAACTTACCAATCAAATTAAGTCCCAATCGTACGAGTAGGGCTAAACAACTTGGTGCTGAGATGGGACTGCGGTCCACCTCGTTGGCTCCATTGGCATCTGTGTACAGTAGGATCCTTTGTGAAAAAGATCCTGAAAAATGTACGAAGCTGTTTATCTTGTACTCATTAGGATGTGTACTCAACCCGTATCCCAACAACAGAGTCAATCTCAACTACGCTGACTTTTTACATGATCTGGAATTGATTCCAAAATATAACTGGTGTCAGCACATTTCAGACACCCTGATCGGTGGTTTAGACAAATATGCTGATTCCAAGGATGCAAGCCCTCTGCTCAAAGGGGATTTCCATTTTCTGTTTGTAAGTTACCCCTTAACACATTTATAAATTCATTCTATGTTGTTTATGTGAGATCCATGATGCCGTAACAGTAGTACACACAACGCAGGTACATTTTCTTGACAGTGTACTGTTTGATGATGAAATACCGTATGACGTTGTCCCAACATGTGGACTCTGGTCAACAGAATCTGTAAGAGACAAGTTACGAGATCTGAAGTCTGTTGAAGCTATATGCAGAGGTCGGGTTAAGTATCGTGGTACATCCAGCTGTAACATGGGGACCACTATGCCAAAATCCCATTACCGTGCAGATCGTCAGTCTGTTGGCGCTGAGGGTTTGGATGATGGGGAAATTGACATGACTCTGTCAGAGGTAAACGAGTCTTGCAGTTGACCACTGTTATTTGCCGAACTCTGTTATGTATATATGTGATTTAAAATTTTGTCCATCTGCAGGCCACTGCAGCACACGCTGAAGCTGTATTAGAGCCCAACATATGGATTCGGAGGGTTGAAACATTGAATAATTACATTGTTAGGTTGCTTCGGGCAGACGGTAAAAGTAACGATGCACAGGGTAAGGCAGAAGCTGATGGTCTGAGTGAGGGGCGACCCGAAAGAAAAGCAAGTTACGATGGGTGTACAGAAAATACCGGTGATTGCAATCTTGCGGCGCAGGTATTCTGTCCCAATCAGGCTCTATGTTATTCATTTTTGTTTGTCGTTCAATCTTGTGATAATTATTGGTGATACTTTTATCGATTGGAACCAATTTGTGGCTACAGTCTTTAATCACCCTGCGCGATGGAGGTTCGAGCCAACCACCTGTCAAGTATGATGTTGAAAAGGTAAACATATATGGTGATTATCAGGTAATCATGCCTCAAGTTTTAAGCATCTATCATTTCTAATATAATGAGTGTCTCCGTGTGGTTTCATTGTAGACTGGTATGGATGGAGAGGATGGGGGTGTGTTAAGTGCTGAGAGGGAGGACGGCGGTGCGTTAGGTGCTGAGAGAGAGGATGGATCAAAGGATTTATCTGAACAGTGTATTGAAGCTGAGGGGGGTGATAGCACGCTCGCTACCAATGTTGTTGCGGCAGAAGTAGATCAAACTCCAACAGAGGGCGATGTGAACACACATGTCGGAGATCCGCCGGGTGGTCAATCTGAATGCAAGGCCTCAGTTGATACGGTGGTGGAGACTATGATTTTGACGGATAGTTCTCCCAAAAAGGATGTTAAGTCTATTCATACCAGTCCCAACATGCCCAGGCAAGTGAAGAAAGGATGTTGTCAGTGTTCACCTTACGTCTATACCGGGGCAAAGCGTGCAGCCAAGCTTAGTGGGACTGAAATTCAAATCTTGGAGTATGTTAGGGAAGCCGTGTGCGATGACCCGGTGTAAGCTTATACACACTTTGTCGTTAACTTCCATAATAATGATGAAATTAAGTTGACATATTGTCTGGTTATTAAACAATCTTGTTTTGCAGGAGTATGCAGGTCTTCTGTGATGATTTCAATACACTGACTCAGCACGACATGTTAACAATGAATGATGACCAGTGGATAAGCACCAATGTTGTTAACAGTTTTGTTCACTATTTAAACCGTCATCAACAAACTAAGAGGGTCATCAATGTCATATTCATGCCTGTTTTGATGGTAATGTCCGTATAATCCTACAATTAATGATTTCAAATATTCATTTTCTGTATCTCATCTGCAACATGAACTTATTATCTTGCGCATGACAGTCCCAGTCTTCAGTACTGAAAGATGTATCGTGTGATGACCAGTTCTTTATAAAGCGATTTGATAGTCTTCTCAAAAATCTTTGCATTGAAGCGGACACTGTCAAAAAATGTAAATACGTACGTACATGGCACCTTAATTCCAATTTGGTGGGTATGCTTATTGTTTGAAATGTTTTAATCACTGTTATTGACATTGCTAATGGTCTGTTTCCTTCAGTTTGTTTTCCCAGCGTTGTATGAGTCACACTACGTCCTAGTAGTTATCAACATGGTGAACAAACAATTTCACTGGATAGACACTTTACCTCAGTCGAATTTGAACTTCAAGAGAGCTAAAGTGCATGTCTCCATATGGTAATTATGTGCGATGGCATAACCATGATTTTGTGGATTTGCGTACCCGTTGATTTTTGTCGTCCATTTAAATTTTGTCGTCTTTGTTGTCAACCATTGTAGTTGAAATATGTATTATGCTGGCTCATCCATCAAGGAATAGTGGACAAAGCGGTGTTTGAATGGAAGTGGGACATCTGCACGTTGTTTGATCAGGGGGATGCGGTAAGTTGTGGCCTACATTGTATGCGGATGATGGAGAACTATTTAGCAGTAATCAAATCGCGTAACGCCCGTCATGATAAATCTGTGTGGTCTGATTGGACCAACAAAGATTATATCTCATACCATCGAGCAAGAATATCTGTCATACTACTCTTACAGCCTGAGAACAGTCTGAAGGAACAAATCGTTGAAGCATCCTCGTCAGCTGATGTTATGGACGCTATTGTTGTGGAGGGTGCCAAACTAACGAGAAGGTCTGTACGGAATCGAGGTGGCAGGTAGGTACTGGGTTGCAGGGCACCACTTAATTTTGACCGTGTGTATCTTATTAAATGGCGTGTGGATTTCCAATGATGTGAATACTACCTATGGTTGTATATCTTATTCGATGGGTATGGTTTGGGGGTGGGTGGTTGTTTGTTTGTTACAACAGTGTTAAAAATTGTCCTTCTGATATGAATGGGTCATGTCGCCAATGTTCTCCACAAATGGCAGAGGCAATGGCTCTTAATTTTGCTCTGCCGGCCGTTGATGACATGGAAAATGTTGGTTTTTGTATGTATAGCGACTGTCTCGCAGCGGTGAATGTTGTAAATGGGAATGGCGAAGTAGATGTAGATGCTGGGGTTATTTTGTGTAGTTTTGAGAGGAGGATGAAATGTTAGATTGCTCATTTTCTTTTGTTGATAGTAGTCAAAATGTTAATGCCCATGTAGTTGCATACATTAGGTCTTATTTTTGGCCAACATATAGTATTGATACAGGCGTGGGAGGGAGCTACCCCCGCAACAATTAGCTATCTGCCTGTCCCGTATTGCAGCTACCTTAATCCTCTTAAAGCAATCTTTTTTGACCAGACCATTTCGATACCTGTCTAACAGCAAAGTTTTGCCTCCATCTAGTCATAAAAAAATACTCTGCGGTCATACCAAAGTACGATCTAGTCACGTTTGACGCAGCAGGTAAGTTATTTGGCCAAAACGTATGAAATTGTATAAAGTTCAGACAGGGCTACCCGACCGCCCAACAATGAGCTACCTCCCCTTCCTTTGATGCAGCTAGCTGAATCATATCAGTGCAAAGTTTGATGAGTAGACCCTCTCGAAACCTGACTTGTACCATCCTAATACAATCTATGAGAGTGGGATGTCGCAGAGGATAGTTCACCAACTCGGCTATCTCACTTTTGACTAATCTAAACCCTACTTTAGCTTAACTTAAAACAACTTAAGAAATTCATAAAGCATAACATATTTTGACCTCAATAAATATAAACCTATAATTTTTACAAATAACTCGTATAACAATATCTAACCACAAGGAATATTTTAAAATTTTAAAGGCCATATTTTATTATTTAAATAGTGTAATTTCTAACCGAAAAGTCACCAATAATTATATTATCAATGCGTTATAAACAACGAAAACTGCTTACACGTGACGTTCCAAAGCTTGTTTACGTTTGCTAACATTTCAAATTTTGTCCGCAAATATGTAGCTTACATTTATAAATATTTAATATTTTTAAGCCTTATGATAGTCGTTATATTTTTTAGAAAACGCAATTATGGTAGATGAATATAAAATTTTCTATTGTTAATCTTTGTATCTGATAAGCTGAGAAAATGGGGAGTATGCAACAATTTCCCTAAAAGTATACAAAAGTGGTAGAGAGCCAACTATAGGAGCGATCAGGGGAAGGGGCAAGGAACATATACAAAAACTTCCCACACAACATAGGACCTCTTGGAGCAGAGCACCCTGTACAGCCAGTCAAAGTCTCTACTGGAGTGCCTCATCTTCGTCCATATGATAGCTTTAGTGTGATGTTGGTGTCTGAAACAATGAAAGAGGGGTCTCTGGATTAGTTAGCCATAAAACACTAGCATCTTTTGATCTAGATGTGGTAGACCACATTAGCGATGGCACCTCTTTTGACTAAGTCGGTCGGGCGTCGTCTGTTGCAGTAGCGGTTTATCCAATAGGAACAACTATGAAGGCTCATCCTGTTGGTAGGGATCCCCAGCCAATCACAAATATTCCACCAAATCCAGTTGGAGAACCAACATTGGAAAAATATATGGTAGCTAGTCTCTTGAGTATATACTCACTGAGTCAACATCTGTTAGCAAAACAAATGCCCTAAGATTGAAGCTTATCACAAATTTGCAATCTACCTTTAAGAGTAACCCATAAAATAAATTTGGCTTTGGAGGTTGACCAAAAATTCCATCAAATGTTGTACTAGATAAAAGGCCTGGTGGGAAAGAAGACATCATTATTAAACAAGCTGACGTGAGGTCGGGGAGGGTAAGATACGAGGAGCGACGAGGCATCATTGGTGGACCCACATTGTTTGATCCACCAATCTCTAGCATGGAGTATAGATTTCCAGGTCCAAGGGTCATTCCCTTCGTTGTAGCCGTCCATATATGTTATGGCCAGGTAAGTATAGATTATAAATCCATTGGATCTACAGACGCTTCGGGTCACTAGTAATAGAGGATATATCTTAAGCATGACACACATGTTCCATTTGTGGATATCCTTAAACCCAATGCCCATTTTTCCTGGTGGTCGTGATGGAATTTTTGGATGTGCTGGAATTTTTGGATGGATTGGGGCAAGAGTGATTTTTTGAACTGAGGAAGTTTGTCCTTTGTACCTGATTGTTGATTATCTGTGGTGGTGGTGGTGGTGATCTATACCTATACGAAGATTTGGTTGGATTTTGTTGTGGAGAAATCTGTATTTTTAAGGGAAGTTCTACCAAATTTCTAACAAAAGTTGGTTGCATGATTTGGATTTGAGCTTAAATTGTTAAAGGGGGATGTTTTCTCCATTGTTTTACTGCTTTAACCACATTTACATTGATCTATCTTGTTACATGGTTTTGGTTTTCAGTTGATAAGCTGCTATTTTTTCCCTTGTGTCATACTAATTGTTTCCATTTTAGCAGGATGGTGCGGGATTGAGAGGGAAGTCTAAGAAAGGGTCTTGCTCTGGCGCAAGCTCTGGTAGGCAGCAGAGGCATGGTGCCACGAGGAGTATGAGATTATCCTTGAGCTCTCCGTAGCGCCTGAGCTCGCCAACAGTTTGTTTTGCCTTAGCTCCTCGACTCATTCGGTTGGAGGAAACTCTTTGACATGAGGGGCTATATTATCCGTGGCTGGTGCGAATATTCTACGCCAATGCCTCCTATGAATACGGTACCATACGCTCCACATTCAAAGGAGAGGATATAGAGATCAATGCGAGGACTATTAACTACTCGGGGATTCCTTATCCCGTTCCTATAGAGCCAGCCGACCAACCAGTAGAGCGGTTGTGCAACGATTTTTATAAGCAGTGCATAATCTCTACCTCGCCACCATGGTGCACGCCCCTAGGTGCCGTAGAGGCGATGACTCATCCAAGCAGGCCATCCCTACTGATTCATTGCAGCACCCGCGCTAGCGAGTCCTCCTGACAATAATGGAGCATAATGTCACGCCTTGAGATAGCACTGATCTGAACAAGACTAATTCTTATCTTCTTCAAGTTGTCCTCAACCCGAATTTTATTAAAGCAGCGTCCCTCATCTACCTGTCGAACGTCATGTTTCGTCAGCTGCGTCATATCATAGACAACAAAGGTCGTCACAAGCTTGGCTTCCCCGCCTTCCTCTCCATGTGTTCCAAAGAGAGGTTATGTCTTGCACCTCGGAGGAGCTTCACCCTGCAAAGTCTACTATTGACTCATCTACCTAGAAGAGGATGTGGTTTTAGTTTGATGGAGTTACTTGGAGGAAGAGGGTCGACCCGTGTCCCCCCGAAGCGTTAGAGGGATGCAGGCGAGGGTCCTTCTCAAGCAGTTCCTCCTCCTCTTCCTACAGCTGACACAGACCACAATTGCCCAGCACTACAGGGGCCAGCGATGAGTGAGTATGTCACTCGGATGAAGTTTGATGATTATGTTGAGAGAGCCCGAGTGTCGATTGAGCAGATGGAACAGACATACCAGGACCGTTTTGAAGCTCTTAATCAGCGTCATCAGATGCAAATTGAGACTTTACAGGTGCAGACTCCCCGCTCCCAATCTGAGTATGAGGCCCTGCTTCGCCAGTGTTAGTAGTGGCAGACATTTTATCCCCCACCACAGTGACTGATTATATAGTATTTTTAATTTTCTTTTACTTTTGATTTATCATTTTCTTTTTCTTTTTAAAATTCTACATTAATTTTTCTTTCTTAGTTTAATTATGTATTTTTCTCATTGAGTGCATGTTTGTATTTTTGAATGCTTAATTCAAGTGACACTTGTACTTTATCTTCTAATGTAAGGCTTCTAGCCCAGATTCTTTTCTAATCCACATTGCCCACTGGTGTCTCTTGCTTTTTAATATGATGTGCTAATAAGTCCACCCTTGTTTGCACTTAAGTGTGAGGAATTTCTATGAACACTTGGTTTCACTCAAGTGTGAGGAAGCACTTCCCCAGATTATCTTCAATTACCAGGGGAGTGTCAGTTTTTCTTTCTTTAGTTGTTTCTCAGTCTTATTTGTATACTTGTATTGATTCATGTTGTGTTTGATATATTTTGAAAGGTCTTGTGTGCTATCTTGTTAATTTTGATCAATGAGGACATTAATTGCTCCTCTTAAGTGTGAGGAAGTTGAGCGACCTTTCCCTGAAAATATGTCACTAGTACTGAATTTCACTCATTTTGTTTTCTCTCTTTTGGAATGATGTGTTACCTTAATATCTTCAGAGTGTAAGTTCGTGGTGAAAATGCTTGTAGAGGTATTAGGATTAAGCGTGATTACAACCTTGGAAAATTTTCTACTTTGAGCTATCTGATTTGTTTTTAAATTATCATCTGTTTACTATGAAATATGATAGAAGTGTTGATTGTGGAGTTTGATGTGGATTTGTTTAGGGCCTTGAAAATGTTGAGATTTTTGGAATGAAAGGATAAATAAAGGCATGGTACTCCTCTGATGACAGATTTCTGAACCGAACATGCCTCTTCTATCTGGTTATTAAGTCCTCGGGGTGCTTTATCACCTATCTACCTAAAGTCTCGAGATCTGGGATAGTTGGCCCAACACCGCTACAAGGATAGAGAGAAAAAGTCTTGGTGACTGTAACACCCCAACTCGTAATCCGAAAATTAACGTCTAACTAACGTACCAACATACAATAATTCGCAGCGAAAATTGACAATTCAGTAACCGGTGTTACCACCGTTAGTCACCCACGTGACGTGACTAACAAGGTCTTTCAACAAACAAATCACGGTCTGAATAACTGGAAATCCAACATAAACCATTTACAATAACATACCGAGTTATACTAGTTTCCAATCCCAAAATACAAGTCCAGTTTCTTCTTAGCTAACAAGTACACATGCGTTCAAAGATACCCAAAATATATTTTCAACCAACAGATGGTATACCCACAAGCTTTCTACCCCATCTACACTATGAATGGGTCCGCTGATGATCAAGTACCTGAATATTGTTAGGCCCAATGGAAACATGTAACCCGAGTGGTACCGGGTTACACTCAACTAATTGTCTAGTGAATATGCGGTTCATTTATTAAACAATATTAGTAATGCAGTAAACACGCATCATGATAACTTGTAATATCACTCAACATCAGCCAATACAATACACCAAGAGAATGACTTCAATTCGATAAGTCAGTCTCTATTCATACCAAGGTCGGGAGATTATAATTAGAATCTCATTATACGACCTCAAACTTTCAAATCCACATAGCGGGATTATCTCAATCCAAGTCAAATATAACTCATGCGGGTATGTATAGACCCTTTTAAATGAGTGACAAATTATCAAATGAACAATCGTCACTGTAACGTCATGTTCAAACCACGTCCGGTAGTAGTGAGCTGATGGACAATCAGAGCCAATCACTGACTCAAGGAAACTCTAACCACGCCCGGCACAATGCTGGTAGGCGATCAAAGTCAATCACTGACTCAAGGATGATCATGTCCGAAGACACGGTCCTTCGGGAACGAATCAACTGTAGATGCCATTCTCCGAAACAAATACGCATGGGGCTGGAACCATCCTAGACTTCTCTCTTTCAATCAGCCAAGTTCATTAGAAGTATAAGGGAATGTTAGTCCTACTCCTAATATGCTAGTTCGACCATCCCGATCATGGATGTCGACTAAGTTTTAAAGGGAAGTTAGTGAGACAAATCTCATACAATTCCACGTTAGATAGTTTGTATATTTGAACTTCTAAGTTCTCTATCCGATTCATATGTACCGTACGCGTGATTAAGTTTCTTCTAAGGCGCAATTAGTAGCACACCTTACAAAAGCCAAGGTCAAGAATTACAATATTACAACCAATACACAAGTCCATTTCCATGAAATTATCTTAAGGTCATTACACATAAACATTTAACACACAAGCCGAGAATAACTCGGTAACACGAAGGTTACATGAGTTCATACCATTCACTGGCGTAGAAGGTCGTCTAATTCCCGGCCGTCGTCTCGAATACCTGTCCTGACTATCCCAATCCTATAATTGGATTAACCAAGAGTGTTAATTATTTATTACTCTCGTTTAGACGGTTCTCGTGTTAAGTTTCTCACTAGTAGAAAAAAGATTACAAAATGCATCACATAAACGATGGTTTATAACACAACCGTAGCTAAAGCATAGAGGGGGCGCGCGCGGGGTTAGAATGACGAGTTTTAAACGACGGTTTATGTAACCCGTCGTTTAAAATTGTTTGACTACGCGCCGCCAATAATCTTAAACTACGGTTAATCTCAAACCGTCATTTTTAATACGTATTATAAACAACGATTACAAATAACCATCATTTTATGTCTTTGGATCATCGTACGGGGTTCTTAAAAGATGCATTACTTTGAACCGCCTCTTTAACCCTAATAATTCCTATTCATCACCCGCGCGCCATATTTCTTTCTTCTTCCTCACGCTGAATTAAGCCCCCCGAAAGCTTCGTTCTCTCTTGATCAACCGTTGTCCCCCTCTAAATTTTGTGTCGTCGTTCTTCCTCCATTGTCGCCACCGTATCTCAGTCGTCGTCATCCATCCACCACCGCACCTTCTAGCTTCTACTCGTCGACCGCGTAAGCTAGGCGCGCTTTGCACGGCCGGTCGCCGTCTCTATCTCCACCACCGCAGCGCGAGAGATCGTCGCGCGACCTGCATGCTGGCTTGCTAGCTTCTTCTCGTCATCCATCCACCACCGCACCTTGTTGCTTCTGCTCGTTGACCGTGCAAGGCTCTACTGTCGTCTGTTTCCACCACCGCGGCACGCGATTGCCGACCTGGCGATCGATTGCTTGAACGTTCTGGTAATATTCTCAGCTTATATTCTATGATCTTTTCCCTTTGTGAAATTAGTAAGCTAGGCTGTGAAATTTGTATTGATATTGTGGTACTGATTAGCGTGAATTAATCGGTTCTGTACCGATTGAAGTCTGTCAATTATGTCTTAATGCTACCATATTGTTTTTCTGATGAATTAATCGGTTCTGTACCGATTGAATTTTGTCAATTATGCTGCCATGTTTTTCTGATGAATTAATCGGTTCTGTTCCGATTGAATTCTGTCAATTCTATCTTAATGCGCCGTGTTTTTCTGATGAATTAATCGGTTCTGTACTGAGCATCTAGTAAGCTTTTTTCTGTCGCTTTGTATTCTAGAACAAGATTTTGCGTTTGCATGATTTATGATTTGTGGGCTTTTGTATGATTGCAACTTTCTGTTTCCATGTTTGTCTTAAGTTGCTTGTCTTACCGGTTATTTATGCCAGTTGCAATTAGTTTTAACTGATTTGACGATATCTAGCTTTTGGGTATGGTAATCATTATGATTTTCTTCCTGTTATTTCCTTCTACGGGGGAGCTAGCTATAGTGGTGAAAATACACGTGAGTGCTATTTGATTTTGTGAAATTGTCTTCACTTAGATAGATATATTGGTAATATATAGGATTGGCGAATCAACCAATAATTGAATATTGTGCTGGGAATCTAAGGTCTCTTGTTAGGCTATTTCAATGGTCAGAGAGTTGAAGGGTAACAACCCCATATGCACCAGGTTTTCCATATAAGCAGCATATAAAATCTGATAAATAATCTAACAAACTAAGATCATGCTCTACCACAATCACATAGTTGAAATGAAAGAAGAAGCCATGTCAGTAGCTAGAAGAAAGTTCTGATAAGATAGTGGTGGGAGAGGGTGTGAGTCACAGAGACAACAAATTGGATCAAAGATAATTAACCATTTAGCACCTGGTAGGCCTAAACAAGGATCCAACAACTTTTGCAGCTTTAAGTCTCTTTTACATCAAGTAAACTTGAGCCACTGCTATAGCCTGTTTTCTATTCATCTTTTCGTGGACAACTTAAGCCTTAAAGTAATTTTTGAAACCTCGTGGGTGGGGTGTGTAATTTCACCAAACGTCATAGGTGGGGATGTAATTTTCCCCATATATGATTAAATGGGTTACATGGGTTAGGTTTGAGTTTCATATATATGGGTTTGAATTTCATATTTGCACACAATTGATTAATTGGGTTGGATCAGGTAAATTCATTTAATAAACAAGTTGATTTTGAATTTAATTTAAAGTTGTGATTAATTAATAGGGTTGGACTATTAAACTGGGTAAAACTTGGATTTAGCTAACACCATCCATTTTGCCATCCCGGTTGACCTTTCCATCTATCTACCTTTGTCCTCGGTGTGAATAAGAAATACACCTGACCAGAAGAAATAGGAAATCCAGCGGGAAAAGAAGGGGGAAGGCATCGTGGACCGTGGTTCAGCTGTCCCGTTTGGCGAACGCTTCCTAGCGACCTCCAAGGCTCCAACCTCCTCACCGCCTGCTTTCCCTCAGTGAATCCATCGGTTCTCACCAATTCTTTCCTGATACGGTTATTCATTCTTGTTCGTGAGCAGTAGTGAGCAAGTGCGAAATAAGGCTTTTTCACTCTCATTCAATGGAGGACTGTGGCAGCGGAAAAAAATTACCCGCCTCTGCTCCTGCAGTGAAAAAGCTTCCGCAGGAGCGAGTTTTTGGTGCGAACTCAGAACTGGCGGACAACGGGCAGGTGTTTAAGCTCATCGGAAGCATAGTCGAGAAGGGAATAACCGGTGATCAGCCGATGGCTTCCTCTTCTGCCCCTCCTCGCCCTACTGTCCTTCCTTTCCCCGTGGCCCGCCACCGCTCACACGGACCTGTAATGGAACCCTACTCATTGTATTCTGTTGGCTATAGATGCTTAGACTTGGACACTGAATAATACGGTAGACTTACGTCTACATAAAGAGGAAACTGCGCTGCTGCTTCTAGGGTTGTCTTCAGTTATCTGATGGAATTGCTTTTATCTGGCATTTGCTCGGGTCACTTAATAATTTTCCTGATTCGGTGTAAAAAACTTTAAAAAGAAAAGAGAACAAGAAGTAGCTAGTTATAGTTTCTACAGAGCTGATCTTCGTTTTGTTATCAAACTGATAAATGGTTAAACGAGAGTCTCGGTTTTGATGTAGTTGGTGATTTCATCTCTCTGTCGAATTAATGCCAATTTAGGTTTCTCCTATCCCGCCGGTCCTTATCATTTTTTTCAGGCGTTATTAAACTTATGCGGTTTTGCTACTTGCTTTTGCAGTATTGGGCCCCAAGGGTAAGTGGAAGTAGTGGGATCGGTGATGATGATAATGATGGAGAGATGATGATAGTGATGCATCCAATTATGACTCTGTAGCTGATTTTGCTAATCCTATAAAAAGGAAGAAAAAGAAAGCTCTGAACTTGAGCAACTGGAGGGAACTCGTTACATCTGAGGATTCCTCCTACCCAATGGAGGGGAACGAAAACAAGAGCATATTACCTATTTCAATCAACAAAATGTCAGAGATGAATGTGGAACAAGTGTCAGTTTGCAATGGAAAAAACATGTCTAACAGCTCATCTATGGAAACTGAAACCTACATGCAGACCGAATCATATCCATATAACAATTCACGCAAAGATGGAGGGGCAAGTATTTCTGCTTTTGGTTCTTGTAATGACAAGTCAGTCAAGGAAATGGAAGTTGACCAGTTTAGTGAACCTCAATTGGTTGAGTTGGGTCACGAAGGTCTTGAATGTGCTTCACGTCCAATCTTAGTGGATTGCAAAAACATTGCTAAGAATGATGCTGAGTCACAAATGGAACTCCCTTTCAATGTAGAATGTGGAGAAAAAGTGAGATTGGATGGTGAGCCTAGAATATGGACACGTGAAATGGATGGACAACGGGGATCAGGAAGTGATGGTGTCGAGCAACAGTATGAAAGCCTTGAAAGCCAGATTAACGCTGAAAACCTAGCCCGGTTGCAATCAATGACTCCTGCTGAGATAGCTGAAGCACAGGAAGAGTTACAGAAGAAAATAAGTCCTCAGCTGTTGAACATCCTGAAGAAGAGAGGCAGAGACAAAGTAGAGAATCAACACAATTTTAGTTCTGATCTTGCTAGCAACAACACAAGGGGCTTGCATGATAAGAAAGATGGAGAGTCACTATCAGTTCTTGGGCAGGAAGTTTCTCCTTTGCTGGTAAAATCTACACAGCAGATTGCACAAAATAGGCTAGACGAGACTGCAAATCAGAATTTGTATTCGTCCACTGATGGCTTATGGGATTGTGGAGTAAGAGGAGTTTGAGCTGTCAGGGATTTAAGTTTTCCTTAGATGGCAACATTATCCAACCTTATTGTCATAATTCGGTTGACATAGGTTTGTCAATTCAGGCTTTACTTTTCGTTCATTTGATTGATTATTTCTTCTCTGACACATTTTATGCAATTTCCATATTGTCATTTTCCTGCACACTTGCGTCTTAAGGCTCTTGATACAGGACAGATCTATTGCTTGTTGAATCTAACTTTTTAAAAAATGTTCCACATATGTGCTGTCTGTGTTGTTGTGTATTATGCTGTTTTTTTCTTTCTTGTATAAATGCGTTGTTTTCCTGGTTATAGATAATAATCCGCCTCCCAATGGATATTGTGCTGACAATGTTGCTGAACGTGATTTCCTGAGAAACTGAAGGGGATCCTGCTGCTGTGGGGTATACCATTAAAGAGGCCTTGGCTCTCACCAGGAGTATAGTAAGTCTATGACATGTACTGTTTGCTGTTGATAGGATCAAACCGTATCTTGCTAAGTAACTCCACCGAAGTGGCCAAGTAGCTACACCGAAGTGGCTAATATCCTCTCAAAGAGGCCAAAATACATTCAGTTCATCGATGCCTTTGCTTACATCGTCAACCCTTATTTATATTAACATACTAGCCAAAATCCTAATCCTATTCAAACTATCAATAAATACTATTCAAACTTACAATAAATGCTAATGGTAATATCTATCATAATAAATGCTAAAATCCTAATCCTATTGAAACTAATAATAAATGCTAAGATCCTAATCCTATTCAAACTAATAATAAATGCTAAGTTCTAATCTATTCAAACTAATAATAAAAGCTATTCAAACTTACAATAAAACACTAATGACAATAAATGCTAATATTAATAACCCCTAGAACTTCCTAAACTACTCTAACTACTATGACTTATCATTACCCACCCCCTCAAACAACCTTGTCCCCAAGGTTGGAAAAAAAAGAGTTAGGCTCTGTTCGGCATAGTTGTTTTGTAGCTGTTTTGGTCTGGTTGTTTTGTAGCTGTTTTATACGTGGTAATATATTATTGGAGGAGAACATAGGACCCACGTGGGACCCATGCAGGACCCACCCATTTATGCCACAAATATGCCATCAAATATGCCAAGACCAAACGAAGCCTTAGAGATAGAGTGATTCTTGGGTGCGTTAAAAATCTTCTTTAGTTTCTTCTTTTTCTTTAACCACCTCCTTCTTTCTCTCTTCAGTCGTTCAAGTTTCCTTTGCTTAAATCTTCTTTTAGTTTCTTGAACTCCTGGTAGAAGATTTATTGTCTTCGTCTGTAGCTTGCGGTCCTAATCCCTCTTGTTCATCTTTGCTTTTCGTCTCCTCTGCTTTCTATTTCCTTGTGCTCTTCTAATCAACACCATGTCCATCGTAATTTGAACTTTTTAAATCCTCCAATTTTGATTCCTTCACCATCCCTTTGACTTCTGATTCTTCAATCTGAAACACAATCTCGTCATTCGCCTCGATCATTTCCGTCCATTGATCTTCAACTTTCTTCTCTGATTGGTTTGATCGATCAAGCTTTCTCTCATTTACTTCATCAATGGTGATTTCTTCCCCACGTCTTCGACCTTTAATTCCGCATCTGGAACAATTTCCTTTAACGGTGGGGGCGAAAGATCTATCTGCGATCTTTATTTCTGACTCGAAGGAGTCCTTCACCGGATCAGTTTTCCATTCTGACTTGAAGGAATCCTTCTGATCTGAATCATTATAATACTGAGCCTAATGATTGCGCTCGTGTTTGATAACGAACCATGACTGATTATTTCTTGCATTTCTTCCAACCTCCGCTGTATGCGCTCAAGAATCTCACTGGACGAATCTTCATCTTCCATTTTTATTTGTTTTGAAACCTCCCAACCTCTATTGTATGCGCTCAAGTCCTTCGCTGATGAAGGTTGGAATCATTCCATCAAGAATTCTTGAAATTTTTTCCAAGAAAGCTTTTCGAACAACATCCAAAGCTATTGAAGCCACTCTTTCGCTTCCCCTTCCATGCAAAATCCGGCTGCCATGAACCATTCATCTTATTCAATGCCATTTATGGTGAAATAAGACGGCATTTTGCTGAGCCAACCTCGCGGGTCAACACCCTCAAAAACTGGCGGTTCGAGATCATCACCAATAAACTCCATCACTCGGTTTCTGCCCTTCCAATTACCCCTTGGCCCTGGATAAGCTCTGATACCAATTGATATGATCAAACCCTATCTTGCTAAGTAACTCCACCGAAGTGGCCAATATCCTCTCAAAGGCCCAAAATACATTCAATCCATCTGATGTCTTTGCTTACAACCCCAACCCTTATTTATGCTAACATACTAGCCAAAATCCTAATCCTATTCAAACTTACAATAAATGCTAACGGTAATATCTATCATAATAAATGATAAGATCTTAATCCTATTGAAACTAATAATAAATGCTAAGATCCTAATCCTATTCAAGCTAATAATAAATGCTAAGATTCTAATCCTATTCAAACTAATAATAAAAGCTATTCAAACTTATAATAAATACTAATGACTATAAATGCTAATATTAATAACCCCTAGAACTTCCTAAACTACCCTAACTACTATGACTTATCACTGTGGAATGATCAAGTGTTTTTGGTTGAAGTAATATATTATGCCCGGTAAATTCTTTGTGTAGTCATATATATTACTCTATATTGAAATTCAAGCATATGATTCCGTCTGTCATCACTTGGTGTAGGTGCCTGGACAGCGCTGCCTGGCTTTGCATCTCATTGCATCTGTGCTCAGGAATGCTGTACAAAACATTCATCGGCACCAAGTGGGTTATACTGTAAATAATTATGATAGCACAAAGAAGGATACTGACTGGGAGGCTATTTGGGCCTTTGCACTTGGACCTGAACCAGAGCTTGTTTTATCTCTCAGGTGAAGCCATTGACTACGATGCTGATGCTTTTCTTTGACCAAAGATTTGATATGGACACCTCTAAGAATTTTGTCTCGGGCATGGTGTCTTTTTGAGCTCATATAGTAGTATTGCTGGGAATTCATGGACTATGCACTGGATGTTTTTTGTGATTGTTTATTTATTATCTGTGATGTGATTAGTGTCTCAAGTTTTGGTTACTGCAAACTAAATGTCACTAAGATACCCTGTGCTGAAGAATGTGCTCAGTGATGCTTGAGAAAACATATGTTCCTCCTTTCCCTCACAAAATGATGGTACAATGTGGCTATTTCTTTGCCATTTGGAAGTAGTTCTATGGAGTAGAGACAGAAAGATGTCTTACTTTAGTATAACTATAGCAGATTTGTGAAGCACTTGTCTCGGTTTTGCATATGAAAACCTATTTCATCATCTATTTACATACTAGTAGGTAGGTGGAAGTGATTGCAGATTCACTGTTTTTACTGACCCTTTCTTACTGTACTGTAGGATTTCCCTCGATGATAACCATGGCTCTGTAGTTTTAGCTTGTGCTAAGGCTATTCAGTGCGTATTGGCGTGTGATCTAAATGAACATTTCTTTGCTCTATCAGAGGTGTGTTTATGTTAGGTTGATAGTCTTTGGCCTCTCTTCTATTGCTCACTGATTATTTTGTCATTTATTGTATTCGCTTCCAGAAAATGGCAATTCAGGACAAACATCTTTATACTGCACCTGTCTTTCGAGCAAAGCCTGATATCCATGGTGGTTTCCTTCGTGGTGGCTTCTGGAAATATAGTGCCAAATCTTCCAACATCCTTGTAGCGGATGAGGACCCTGTTAATGGAAACGCTGAAAGAGAACATACCATAAAGGATGATAGTGTTGTTGCTGGTCAGGATGTTGCTGCTGGTCTAGTTAGGATGGAAATTTTACCCCGGCTTTGTTACCTTTTAGAGGTAATATTGGTATCCTTGAATATCTAATGTCACTCTGGGGGGAAAAGAAAACATGTGAAATGCCGGATCAACAGCTATTAGTAATTCCTTCATCTGGACTCATTCTCTGTTTCTTTCTGCCATTCTAATTTCTGTAGCCTTTTCCTGGATCTTTGTCTAGGCATAAACTTTTTTTTCATTGTACTTTTCTCCTCATGCAATGTCTCTGTCTCGTTCTCTCTAGATAACCAGATATGAGATGTGAGGCTAAGATCCCACTCCCTGCATATCGCATTGCAGCACAGTATTAAGGGCAGATATTATTTGAAAATGATAATATTTTCAAAATTGTTATGAATTTTGCCTAAACTTCCTAGTAGCTTCAGATGCCATTGCTATCCATTATATCACTTGGAAGTTTATAGATTCAAACCAACGATTTAGAAGTTGAATGTATTCTATCAGTAGGAATAGGTTTTCTTCATTTCTTTTACTGTATTTCTACCTTGATTCCATGTTATCTTCTGTTTGTTGGGATCAAGAAATCACAATTTTCTCCCTTACTGTTATTTTCAGACAGAACCGACGGTGGCCATGGAAGAGTGCATATACTCTATAACTACAGCTATTGCCAGAAATTCTCCGACATGTGTGAACGCTGTCCTGAAGTGTGAGCAGTTGATTCACACAGTTCTTGATAAAATTACTTTCGAAGATAAATTAGAATTTCAGGCTTCAAAAGTAAAAGCTGTTAAACTTTTGAGGGTAAGCGATTTTCAGTCTTTTTTTTTCTGTTTTATTTGTCTTGTACATTAGTAGTCGCTTCTTTTGTGTCCAGTTCTCTTTCTTTTTTCATTACCTATCATTCTATTGTTGAGATTGGGTACTGATGTGAATTTGAAGGTGTTGGCTCAATCTGACAAGAGAAACTGTTCTGAGATTGTAAAAATGGGACCTTTGAAAGGGTGATATGGCTTTAGTCCAAGGTCATCTACCTTAAGGGACGGATGTGATTTGGGGACTTAGGAAAACGGTGCAAAGTCAATTTTCACAATTGAAGGTTTGAGCTGCTACGGCTATGGAAGGTTGTCTCAAGTACGGGCATTGTGTTTCCTACTTTGCCTACTTTACCATGCGTTATGCTTGTGATGAATCCTCCGAGTATTGAAAAACTTATTGGTAGAGATATTCTCGAAGACTTTTTGTCTATCTCCGAAGTATACCTTGTTTTGGGGCTCTAGCTGAAAAGCTTTCCCAGTTGGTGTTCTAGGGAAAATATGAGCCATTCTAGTGAAGACATATGTGCAGCTGATTCTGAGACTGGGTGTTGGAAGGACGTGGCTCCTGTGGTTGATATTGCTTTAAAATGGATGGTATGGAGCCGGGCACTCCTCTAAATGAATTTTTTGTTTGAAGAATGAAATTGACATTAATCTTGTCTCTCGAGGTTGGGCAAAATCCTTGTTATGGGTCAAGTCAGCTATTATGCATCTGCTTCCATTGTGATTATCAAAGCAACTCCTGATTCCTTTGAACCTGGTTAGTGACCAAAGGAGGCAATTGTGCCTGGACTTTTCTTCTTCGCATTGGACTTCCATTGATCCAAAACAAATTTCTCAGCTTCAGTGTGCTGATAATCTAAGTATTCAGAAGGGAGCTCTCATTGAGAAGCTGTGCTATTTTAGGGTGTCAAACTGTGTTGAAACATCCATAGCTTCAATATCCCTGCCTTCATGGTTTACTCAGGCTGGAGTTTCCATTGATCGGTTGACCCAACTTCCTAGAGTGGAGGCCCAGTGTAACTTTGCTGGGGACAACACCTTACCAAAAGAAGGAAGCATACTGATTATGGAATTTTGAAATGCTCGATGTCCAGTGGAGAGGAGTTCTACTACAATCATGGAGCACTTTAGTTGCAGAATGGCAAATAGCAAAGCATTGAAGTATTTGGCAGGGAGGTCAGCCCCTGGGGTAGGTCTTGGATGTGGTGGCATCTGGTGGAGGGTTTTGGTCTCTCAACTGTTGTCTTGGTTGCGGCTAATGCTAGATTACTTGTTGACTTGCTTGAGCTTACCCTCTCCTCCCATACCAAAGAGCTATTTTCTGTTGGAAGAACAAAACGTTTTCAATAGCAATAAATTTGTTCTGCTCGGCTTTATGCTTATCTGCAAGGCCTAATGACGTGGTGGTAGTGGAGAAGGCATTAGAATTCATCCTTCAGGTCCCCACAATGAAGTACCTTGGTATCTGTCTTAGCAAATTCCTTTTCCATGGTGATGCCAGAAAGCTAGTAAAGTGGGAATACACGGAAAATGAGCTCGTCCTATTCTGCAATATCTTATCTTCTCACTTCAAAAACTGGTGGTTGGCTGAAAAGATAAAGAAACCCAAAGTTCAAGTTGAATCTAATCCTTCTAGGCTTAAGCCATGTAAAAATGGTACTAGTTCTCTAGACACCATCCATGAAGACATGGAGTCCTCAGTGGTGCTTAATGATTGTGCTAGTTTGGCTGTGGAATGGGCGCACCAGCGACTCCCTCTTCCTATGCATTGGTTTCTGAGTCCAATTGCTACAATTGACAAGAAAGAGCCTAGTGATCCCAAAAAAGCTTCTTCCGGTCTTGCCCAAGCTGGACTTTTCTTTCTTCTATCCGTTGAAGCCATATCCACTTCGCTTTCAGTCAAAGATCATTCTCCAATTCCGAGAATACCATTTGTCTGGAAATTCCATTCCTTGTCAATGCCCCTACTCTCTGGAATGGGTGTGCTGGAAGATAGTAGGAGTAGAGATGTCTTTGAAGCATTGCAAAGATTGTATGGGCAGCATCTTGATGACGTGAGGTTCAAACAATATGGGAAACACAACATGCATATGCTAAGGTTCAAATCTGAGATACATGATAGCTATCCAACCTTCATTGAGACTTTTGTGGAGCAGTTTGCTGCGATTTCTTATGGTGATTTGGCCTTTGGGAGACAAGTAGCCTTTTATTTACATGGACTTGTCGAAACCTCTGTCCGTCTTGCTGCTTGGAATGAATTGATCACTGCACGTGTTCTTGAACTTCTTCCCAATCTGGATGACTGTATTGCTAAGTCTGAAGGTTACCTGGACCCGCCTGAGGTAAAGCTGGAATACGTTTTAGCATATTGACGATTTATAGCTCTTTTTTAGTTTCTTGAAACATGAGGAATAATACCTCACTGAAGCAGACAATCGGTTTGTATTTAGCAAGAAAGACACCGTAATAAGCGGTTATAGTAATAGTCTGTTGAATGTTCTGTATTGATTTTTAGATGGTTCTCTGTAGGAGGATGAAGGGCTCTTGGAGGTATATGTCAAGGCATGGGTCTCTGGTGCTCTTGATCGAGCTGCTATCAGACGCTCAGCAGCATATACAATTGCTTTGCATCACCTATCGTGCTTTATTTTCAGTGATCACCGTGGAGATATGCTTCCGCTTAGGTGTAAGTTTGTAAAGTCACTGCTAAGGGATTATTCAAGGAAAGGTCAACATGAGGTAAGTAATTTGAGGGTCTATCTGATAGTAGAACAGCAAACATGTGGTTTTTTCAGATCCTGCATATCTTTGCACTGGTACTCCTTTTCATACCTTTAATGTATTGTGTAATTGTTAATTTTATTACAGGCCATGATGCTTGATCTGATTCATTATTCCTACCCATTCGCTGGTCACAAATCTCCAGAAAACAAGGACCTGATACTACAGGTAAACCTAGATGCAAGGTTTCAGTTCCTAACGGAAGGCTGTGACGGAAATTCATCTTTGTTGAACCTAGTGAAAAAGCTGAAAACAACATCAGAGAACAAGGGACTCGTTGGTCGTACATAAGTTTATAGATCTTAACCACCGATAAAGCATAAACTAGTTTCTGAATACTTTTGTACCGTTTTTTGCACTGATTAGTGTTGTTTTGTTGAAGTGTCGTGTTTATACTAGTAGAAAATGGAAAGTGGGCTGTGATGTAAATTAGTGAAATTGATGTTGTAGTTGAATTCTTTCTGGTTTGAAGCAGTTCAACGCCAAAGAAAACTGCTTTGAGCGATTTTTGGCTGAAGTTGAAAGACCATATAATTTATGCCTTTGGACGTATAGAGTTAATGAAGGGGCATATCTAGCCCTATCAATTCGGGTCACTCGGTTCGGGTTCAGTTTGGGTCAATTTACTGATATTTACTATTCGTTCGGATCAGGTTGGGTTCACCTGGTTTAAATTAGATTCTGGTGTTTCCAGTTTGGTTGAGTTCAGGTTTGGGTGCTTTCGGTTCGGGTTATATGTCAAATGCGGGTGATTTATTTGGGTTAGGTTTGATTGACAAAATTTTTACAGTACGAATTTTAAGCGACCTTTGTAACTTGTATTGATTTTTATATGCGGTTTCAAATTCTTTTAATGTAGTGTAGTGTTACCATTGATCTAAGACGGCTAATTTGTATTGATTGGACAAAATTGAATTGGATGACAATTTTTGTATATGAATTTTTAATTATACATTTATTAGTTGTATTGACAAGTATAAATTATAATTTTGTGAATTAGTAGTCAATATTCAACACACAATGCCTAGTATATCCCGTCCACGTTTGACGTCGTGTCGTGTCTCCTCCTGCCGTCTCACACCCATCACACCCTTGCACGCATCTCGGCGTGCCTGCACCCATTCATCACCGCCTCACGTAGAAGTCACGCGTCCACACCATCCATCATCATTCAAACCATTCCCAAATCCTAAACATAAAGAAAACTAACGGAGTGCTTGGTACATATGGGTATGACAATAAATCTATGGGAATGGAAATAATTTTTCCTATTTCCATGCTTGGTAAATAAAAATCCTATTTTTTGTGAAGAGGGAATGAGAATTAAATGAGTTCTATTCCCACAATTTGATAACTAGAGGAGGGGTGGTTATCAAATTTTGATTACCACCGAAACAGAAAGTGGAGCGGCACTTTTAGGAACTGATAAATATTTTCAACCTCAAATGCTTATATATTCTAAATTTTCATATAAGTAATTATTTTTTATTATTCATAACTAGTTTTTATTATTATTCATTATATTTATTTAAAAGGAGTAACTTTTAATTATTTTAAATTTGATATTATAACTAAATGTATTCGTACAAAATTGGATAATTTCTTTTATGAATATTTTGATATCATTAAATATAAATAACAAAATTTGAACGTAATTCTATAACATTTGGAGTCGCTTAATATTAATCATTATATGGACTTAGACAAACGAAAATATTAAGATAGAAAAAAATAAAAAATGCACCAATGACAAATAAGGTAAGAAAAAATATTAGAAAGTAAAGAAATTTGATCAATTGTAATGGAAGTATTTACAATTTTCATTGTTACTTAAACTGTACATATTCATCAATTTACTATAGTTAATACTATCTTACAATACATTTTATATTATTTTTTTACATATATAGTTATTGGTTTAATTTTTATTATCAAATAAAATCTATTAATTTATTTTTATATTTATAGCTATCAAATTACTTTTACTCTAGAAAAATAAAATGTGACACATATATATTCATTTCCTCTCGATAGTGTTACATTTTTTTTGCCCTCCTAAGAATAATTTCTAAGTCCACTACACAATGTTAAGATTTATTTTTATATGTTCAAATATTATAGTTGAGCTAAATGCATTAATTCTTTTTTTTTGTAAAATTAAATTTAATGTAACAATAAAATATTTATTGGAATTGTTATATAAACAAATTTATAAGAATATGTGTAATCCAACATGCATCAAAATGTTAAATTTGATATTTATATGTTAAAGAAAAAGATACTTAACTTGGCGTAAATACTTTTATTTTATTTTTTGTAACGATTTTATTAATGTAACAACAAAATATATTAGAATTGTTGAATTAAATTTGTTATCATAATATGTGTATAACCTACCATGCATGATAATAACAATGAAATTTGTTCCCCATTGACACTTTATAGATACCAAACCTTTGAATGGAAATACAGTAACCATTCCGTTATTTCATTTCCCATTATCATTCCCACTAATTCTATTCTCATTCCAACAATTCCAATAGCCACCTACCAAGCATGCCCTAAGTTTATAAAAATATAGAGTAATATAAAATATTAATGATATACATTACTTTGTCTTATAAATTTTTTTAGGTTATGTTGTCAAGGTAGATGAAATAATTTGGTGGAGATTAATCATCCTCCAAAATGCTAGTTTATCCCACGCTTCACAATAGTCTACCATTGAGAATATTTATTTTCCTTATTTTATTGCGTATTTTTTTAGTCATATACACATCAATCTTGGTTAATATATGTCTCAACTGAAAAGTTTAGGTTTTATAATTAAACTTCATTAACTTTTAAAATATTCCCGTCTCATGTCCTAAACATAAATAACCTAACTTTATTAAAATAAAAATTAGTAGAGTATTATAAAATAATAATGATACACATTAAATTGTACTATAATTTTTTTTAAAGCAAAACATCTATAGTTTGTAGCAAAACATCTATGTGTGGGAAGGGCAACAACACAATTTATGAATGTTTTAATACAACAAAGCTTGAGATGCTTGAAGATTGAAGATGTCCAATATTATTTTTGTCATTTGTGTGCAATGAACACTTATTAGATGTCTAAATATCCATTATGTGTTTTTTTTTAAGAATTATATTTACGGTTGGAACAATAGTAGTAGATTTAGATTTAACAAAGCATTTGAGTGGATTCGGTTCGAGCTGATTCGGTTTGGGTGAATTCGGTTCGGGTGGATTCGAGTTGTACCAAATTTCAGTTTGATTCAGTTTTGGTTTGGTTCGTTTGGATTTTCGAGTCACTATTCGGTTTAAAATCAGGTTCGGATCGGGTTGGATCGGTTCGATTTTTCCAGCCTGCAATAGTTATCCTTCAATTCCACTTATGTTTGAAATTAAACTTTTACTTAATTTGTTTATCTGTTTGACATATGTCCTGCCTCCCTTCTTCAAAATAAGTCTCCCTTGAATTGTGTTTCCATTTTCTGCATGATTATCATTTTCTTCAGATCTTTACATGTTCTTTTACCTGGCCAATCTCAGGCTTTATAAATTAACTTCACTAAATGTCCTACAAATTAATGTTGTATTTCTTCTTTTCGTTGTAACTTTTTTTGTTTGATAATTATGGAGGCAGAAGCCTTAACTACAGCTTTACAGTAGTGAGAAAATCATAAAAAATATGAGAGAATTAGCCTGACTCCCTTGTCCTTACTTTGTGTTCCCTTCCCTTACCATTAGAGCTTCTCCTAGAGCCTGTGTTTATTTTTGAACACTTAGTATTATATATATAGGAAAATTAAGTTAAAATATATTTATTAGAATTTTTTTCTATAAGTGTAAAATATAATTAAAAATATGAATTGATCTTACTAAAACATGAATATACCTATTACACAAAAGAAATGTCATTTCAAAGAAAATACTAATGATATATTCAAGTTGTTTAAATTAAATGACCAAAAAAGAATCCTATGACAAATTACTCCACAACTCCTAGGCCGCCTCATCTTTTCTACCATTCTTCCTAGATTTGTCTAACTTTTGTCTCATATTCTATGGTTAGACTTTTGGGCTGCTTTTGGATTAGCTATCTTCCCCACGACCGTTTTTATCCCTGTCAACAGACCTTCATTTTTTGTTTTCCTTGCTTACTATCCATTTGTCTCTTTGCTTCATATTCGCTTGAGTCACATAGGTTGCATCTGTCTTGATTCTTTACGAATCAAACCTAAGTCCCTACAGATGTCCTGTGTGATGCTCCTTTACAAACACATACGTGATACAAACGATATACAGTTCTATTGCTCCTATGACATTATACTTCCATTGTCTCTAGTTTTCCTTATCAACCCTTCCCCCACAAATATCATTTAAGTACTTTTAACTTTAGGTCTCAACAAGTGGCCTCTTCTTCGTCTCTATATTCATACATGACACTTGTAACACCCCTACCGCTAATCCCATCATTACTGTCAAATCACCTCATACTTCCATACTTACGCAGCGGATAATTCATACTCATCGGCGGGTGAAACAATACCGTTAGCCACCCACGTGACTAACAAGGCTTACTTCCACTACAGCATCGGTCTGATGGACCGGAATACCCGAGTACTAAAACAGATACAATCCATACTTCAATTACAAACGAGTACAACAATTCTCCATTCAATACACTCTCAATACTTACCATTCAATATACCGAGTTTCCTATAGTACAATACCAAAGTACACATCTTCCACATATCTATACATACCCATTATGAGTCTAGCCATCTACCCATGTTCTCACAATTCTACATGCTTCCCAAAATACATAAGGAGTACCACTTGGTACACCGGCACTACAAAGGGCTACAAGCCCGTATACAAATACTACACCATCCAAGATATTCCCTAGCTAACTAAGTATATCGAACCGGTCTTAACTTCGACCAAATCAGCTTCGGGTACCTGGAAAATAAAAAACAGTGCCCCAAGGGGCTCAACAAAAGCTGCATATGAAATTCGCATACCCCGCGTGCTAACGAGGGTACGCCGACTACTTGGTCGAATACATGAAGTTCATTTTACATGCATACATGCCATTACATACAACATTACAACGTACAAGATACATACATACCACCGGAAGGCAATACACATGCCAAACAGTATAACAATACACTTCACAATTCCTTACTCATCCTTGGTTAGCCAGTTACCCATCCGGGTTAATCGGATGTTCTTTACTCTTTTACTCGGTACCATACGACTTACACCAGTCTTACTCATACAATACTTACTTACTTACTTTCTTACTTACTTACTTATACTCATGTTAAGTCGGTATGACCTCCGGGCAGGGACTACACCGTCCCACCACCGGGCTTTAGGGTGTCTCACTAATCCAGAATGCTACCCATTTAAGGAGTTTGGTCCATGGAAAAGATTAAGACCAGGATTTGGATCCAACCTCTTGTGTCTCCTCCTCCTCACGCGTGGCCGAAACTATATCGGACTTCTACTCATTCCAATTTACCAATTTCTTGTGTTAGAAATGTTAGTTAGTTAGGAATTAGTTAGAAGTCATATACTACATTACTTGGTCAATACAATACACAACAAGGCATACACACTTCATTCTCAATCATTCATTTTATGAATTATACAAACTGAAAGTTAAGATAAACATCCAACAAGGAACAATATCATATAAGCACAAGTAAGTGCAATAAGTCCAATTCGTGAGTTTTATCTTATTTAGGTGATCAAATAGCACACAAACACACAAATCCGAGTAACCAAGGTAGAATACAGGGCATGAGAAAATCATACCGTTCACCGTTGTCCTTGGACTCACCGACTCTCCTTCGGTGTTCAATTCATTCAAATCCTATAACATACATAGAATTGGGTGGTTAATTACCTATAATTAACCTAACCCATTTCATCTTTAGTGTTTCCCGATTTACAACTACTAGTCCCTTACAATTCAAATTCATTCACCTAAGTCACTTACTACTCATTACTTCCCAAGCTTGTTTATACCCTTAATGACCATTAAACATCATTAATCAAGTCTTAATTACCTTATACTATCATTACCATTCAATTCCCCATCATTAGAATGCATTAAAACACATTCTGGTGACTTTTTGGGGTGGTCCTGGTTTGTGTTCGGGGTTACAAACCCGAACCAAAGCTGGAAAACGTTTTCTGCCTAAATTTTACTATGGTTCAGGTTTTTGTACCGGGATACAAACCCGAACCACTCCCTGTTTTGAGTTTCTGCCGTGTTTTTGGGGTGGTCCAGGTTTGTGTACCGGTTTGTAAACCCGGACCAACCTTGTTACATGTTAATTTACAATTTTTCAGCCTCCTTTCAACCCCTATTTCATACTTAATCCTTTCCTAATCTTTCCACATGTAATCTAGCATGTTTCCACAACCATTAGGCACTCTAAACCTCCTTAATTCATCCCTTAAACTCATCACCCATTTCTTGGTTTCCTTACACCATTTCCCACTGTTAATGCTCCTAAACTCATGCTACAGATTTTTGCTCTTCTTCTCTTCATTAACCCAATGGTTCCTTCATTGCATTGCTTCCATCCAAAGTCTTACCCAAATACACATTCACTCACACCTAGTCTCCAAGGTGATTAATCATCCAATCAAACTTCCAAACACACCTAGTCATCCTAGGTTCTTCCTTTACCATTTCACAGTTATGTCACCTAGTTCCCAAGGAAATTTTGACAGAGTTTCCCTACAATTCTACACATTCTCAAAGCATTACTTTCATCCCATTAGGCCTACTCAACTAGCCATATCCACAAGGGATGCTAATAGCACATAATTCCTGCACATTCTCAACAATAATCCCATTGTGCATAAACCTTAAATACTTGGCTCCAAGGCCCATAAACATTTCATAATCAATACCTAAATACCTCCATTACTTAGTTACCATTGTAGCAGCTTATACAATACTTAAGCAATGTAAATTTTTCTCATCCTACGACATTCAAAATCTGTTTCACATTACTTACACAACTAGCTCAAGGTTTGATCATAACCTTGAATTTGCTAGATCCTCTTTCTTTCCTTTCTTTCTTCTTCTTCTTTACTTGCTCTTTCCTTCTTCTCCCTTGTTCTTGGTTCACCAAGTCCATAATGCTACAGCCATCCATACCACCATACCAACTTAGAAACTAACTTAGAATACTCACCCTTAAGCTAGCCTAAATTTAATTCACATTAAGGTTTATAAGGAAGCATTTACCTTAGGCTTCTTGGTGGGATTTTTGGACAACAAGATGGCCAGGTTCTAGCTCCCAAAGTGCACACCAAACCGGCTGGAATGGAGGAAAAACAGCAGCTCACGTTGGTTTTGGTTTGGCAAGGAAAGAGTTAGAAAAATGATGGATTTAAAGACCCTTTCTTACCTTAAAACAAAGAGAAGGTGTTGGAGGTCAAAGTGGCCTTCTTCAAGCACCAAAATAAGCTAAACCCATGGAGATGAAAGTGGTGTTTTTCAGATTTTGAAAAGAGAGGAATACTCTCCTAAGTGAGAGGAGTTCAAAGGTGTAATTTTTATTGGATTTGGACTAGGTTAGGGCTTCCAACAATGGGAGAATGAAGCTTGTGAGGAGGGCTTCAAAATCGCCATTACTGGCTGGATGAAGAAGAAAGAATTCAGAGAGGAGGAGGGAGTACGAGTGAAATGAGAGAAATGGGGAGGAGAGAGTCAGAGAGTGCTTTTACTTTTATTTGCTTTTTACTTTTTTTTTTCCTTTTATTTCCTAGTGAGTGAGAGGGTGTGAGAGCTGGTAACAAAAATGTGGCACACATATACACACACAAGTTTCAGATTTTTAATTACCAATGGAGAGGTTATTTTTCTCTTATTACAATTTACACCCCACAAGTATCTAGTTTTTACACTATTCACTCACCGGAACCCGTTTTCCGGAATTTTCTCGTTAAATTAATTTTATTGGTTCTAGACCTTCATTAATGTATAATTATAGACATTTGATTAACTAACATTATTATGGGCCTATTTAACCCGCTTAAAGTCGTGTTTTCCCGGTTTCCTCAAAAAACGCGCTTTAAGGTTTATTTGTGGTTTTAATCCATTTTATGGATCCGTTTTCTTCGAGAATTGTTTCTACATATTATTTAGGCATGATTAAGCCTTAGGAACCCACCTAGGATCCTAGTCAAGGTCACATAACTCCTACGGTTATGTAACACCCGTTTTTACATTTTTTCGCTTTTTAAGCATTTTCTTCTTTTCTTTGGTTTTATTTTCTTCACCATTATTCTCTAGGCACTATTAGGCCCTTAATTACTTTATTATAATGATTTAATCACTATAATTAAGTTTGGGGTATTTCAGCACTAGAGCCATGTAAGAAGGTGGCCACTATTTCTATTTTTTTTTCAAAACTTTGAAAGTTTAGTTTGTTAAATATAAGTCTAAATAGTATAAATTTAATACCGCTATTCATCATAATTTGAGATCTTCAAAATAATATCTAACATGAATATGTTTCGATAAATTTAAAATTTTACATTTTTGTATGTACATATGTTATAAGATGCGTATGCCTATTATTAAAAGTATAATATCTTTCGAAGTGTTAGCTTCTTCGGCGGTGTTTGCCAACCTACGGTTGTATGGGAGGATGGGTTTCTTTCTCTTGGGTGGTGGTCAATAACTAAATCACATTAGCATTCTTCAACGGTGATATCTTCTTCGACAGTTAACTATCTTAGGTTATGTTTTGGGGTTTAGCGTATCTTTTGTTGTTCATTTTACACTTTTATAACATAATTATCTTTATAGGTTTCCTAAACCCTAGACCTCAAACTCTAAAATAAAAACTTCGATGGTTTAATTGTTTTAGCACTGGTGGAACAAAAGGTTAAACTACGGTCAAAAACCATGTTTAATGACGGTTATGAACCGTAATACACACCAGTGTCGTCTATACCCAACGACTTTTAAATTATGGTTACAAACCGTAATTTAAAGCCTTTTGGCGCGCGCCCAGCGGAGGGATTATAATTACGGTTCTTAGGAAAAATTGTAATTTAAAGTGTTTTCTTTTCTTTCTTTATTTTTTACGTTTAAAAACATGTAAATATATTAAAATCGTAAATATATCAAAAAACTTGTAAAGCAAATGCTCCAACAATATCACTACTGATGCAAAATGTAACTCATCAAATTAGACAATATTTGTTCAACAAATGTAAACCCAACCAACAACGTAGTAGTGTCACTTTCACTATTCTAAGCAAGGCAAATTGAGCAGTACTTTAGTACAAAACAAAAAGTATGCGGAAAATTCCAAATTTCTTTAAAAAAACTTCTAAACTATCAACTAGATGAAGCATCGTCAAAGCTTGTTCCTTAATCACATCAGCTTCTAATTTCTCCCATGTTGTCCTATCTAGTAGTTCTTCCAGTTTGATCTTTACCAATGTGTCGTAGGGGTCCAATGGTCGCATTTCTTTTCAAAACATATTAACGTGCGTGCCAAAACAAAACCATCATTTTACGACAAAATTCTTAAATCAATTTTCCAACCTTCCCCTTTCGTTATTTACTTATTTTATCATTTTATTTTTGATTTATTTTATGGTAGTCGGTTCTGTTTTATTCGCTTATTTACTTGCCTATTCGTTTTATTTTGGGTTCATGCTATTTTGTTACTCGTTATTTTATCTCTTCCCACTGCTCGTTTTTATTTTTTCTTTCATTATATCGTTTTAGAATATTTACATCATTTTATGTACATTTTCACCATTATATTCCATACTAGCATGTTTCGTTTTATCACTAATTCGATTAAATTCCCTTTCGTCTCATTTTATTTTGTTATTTCTCTATTCTATCTTATTTACATGCTACTCGTACATATGTAATTCAACTTCTACTTTTATTGTTCGTATTTAAACCACCATTTCGCTAATACTATTTCATTATTTCATGTACTTATCATTATGTTATTCCGTTTATTTTATGTTTCTATTACGTTTTGTATTTTATTGTTTACATTCCATAATTTCATAATTCTTAGGAAGAAAACAATTCATTTTGTTAGATTAAACTCTTTCGTTTTTACTGTATATCTTCATTTAGAACACTAGCGTTTTTAATAGGATTATTCAGTTCAAGGTAAAGCTCTTGTATTATTTCTCACATTTGTATATTGAGTTCTGTCATTAGTGTAACTGGTTAGGACATACAAGAGAGGCCGGAGGTCTCAAGTTTGAACCCTAGGAGATGCAATGATTTTGTTTACTTTTGTTGCCTGCGGCCAAACACGACCTTGGGTTCCCTGCCTGGCCAAACGCGGCCCATCTTATCCGGCCACTCATTTTAACACTTTAAATAAAGCCCATGACCAGATTAGTAAACTCTAGCCCATTTATAAAGTCAACTCGCACTCTTTCCTTAAAAAAACCCTCGTTCTCACATTATAAAACTTCAAAAGAAAAAAAACCCTAAATGAGTGGATTGGAGAAACCAGCCGGCCAACACCTTCATCTTCTTCCCTAGGCTCTTCTTCTTTCTCATTTTTTTCTCTTCATCGATCTCCATCTTGGTCGATCTCCAAAAACCAGAAAACCCTAAAAATCCTAGCTGCCGACTTCTTCCCCACTAGAGACCCAAATATCAAACATAGCACCACCAAAAACACCAGTCACCTCCACTGAAATATTCATCCGTTGACACTTCCCAGTCTCGACACCATTGTTCAACACCTGAATAGAGCTTGTAACAGTTTCTGTTCTCAAACCCTCTTTTATAGGAAACATGGATATCTCAATTCCAGTATTTAATCCATACCCTTTGAATTTTCTTAATAAATGCGTTTAAATTTGCTGGTTCCATCCTACATCTACTTGTTAAGCATGCTTATGAATCTAGTGCTTAGAGTTATAGTTGTCGCATGATTATGTGGATCAAACAAACACTCATAATTTACTCTACACTCTTCCTGAATACCACTTTGATTATGTGTGTGAATTCATTTCTGTAAAAAGTGGAATATCTTGGTTTGAATAACAGTATACTCATCGATGATCCTATTTTCTATAATCTTGACGAACAAAAAAAAAGATAGAGGAAGGCAATGAAACTGTCGATTAGGTAATTAAGTGCCAAAGTGAGCTGGGATTGTTAATTTAGCTTTATTTGCTGCCCTCTTTTATTGTTCTTCTATAACTGAAACTTGTTTCACCCATGTTCCTACACTTCATATTCTGATTAAGTGCTTAGAAGATCACCAGTGCTTACTTGTCCTAGACGAGCTTAGGATAGAGACGTGAGATATTTTGTAGTCTCTGAATTGTAAGATATTGTATTGATCAATCGTGTTACAATGGCTACTGTTTAAGCTACTTATAGTAGGGTTAAAGAGACAACAAATAACTGTATTGGACTATACAAAGAATGGGCTTAAATTAATATGTATTGGACAAGCCCAATACTTATGTTGTAACACAAGGTAAGGTTCAACTTGCCCTCTAGTATAACATAAGTATTGGGCATGTCCAATACATATTAATTTATGCCTATTCTTTGTATAGTCCAATAAAGTTATCTGTTGTCTCTTTAACCCTACTATAAGTAGCATAAACAGTAGCCGCTGTAACACGATTGATCAATACAATATCTTACAATTCAGACACTACAAAATATCTCTCGTCTCTATCCTAAGCTCGTCTAGTCCCTAGTCTTGATTTAAATTCCACTTGGGTAAAAGAAAAGGGAAGAGAGAAAATGAGAATGAAAAGGAATGAATGAGCTAGCCGTTTAGAATTCTTGGATCCCTCAATAAAATGAGTTGGAAATTCTGGAGTTGGGTCTTGCTTTCATACTGGAGTGTCTTATTTCAAGACCTTTGTTTATTCACTTGAAAAATGAAAAGAACAAAAAAAAAGGGGTTCACGAAATCGACTAGCACCTTAAATCTAGGATCCATCTCAATCTGATTTTGATAACTGGTTACTTCGATTTGGTTAATCGCTCTCATTGATTCCACTCATGAATAAACAAAAGTGAAACGAACTGGATTTGTGATTTAGTTTATGTCTATTTCTGGTTTGGGTTTAGTAATCTAGGCTTAAATTCTCTGCTTAGATTTGATCCTAAGTTCAATTTGCTTTTTCTTGTCAGTTTTGACCTTTCCTTTTCTTATGTTGTGTTCTGAACATATTCTTGCACCGTACATGTACATGCTTTATATTTAGTTTTATTGCAAATTTCAATTCATTTCTTTGCATTTCTTATTATTGTTAAGCTCTAGTTATTATTCTTTAGAACCAAGCTTAGGATAGAGGGTGAGTCCTTGCCAATGGTGAGCCATGGTCCCACCTATCAAGGATGACCCCTAACCCCACGCCACATCTTAATAATAATAATAATAATAATAATAATAATAATAATAATAATAATAATAATATAATAAAGAGAACCCAATAAAAAAAGAAGAGCAATCCAATTCAAGTCAAAAATCCACTTCAAGTAAAAAATCCAACTCAAGTCAAAAGTCCAAACCAAGGCCTAAAACTCAATTCGGCCGTCACAAAATTCAGCCCAAACTCACAAAATTCAGCCTAAACCCACAAAAATTGACTCAGCCCATTAGCCCACTGAGGCCTAGCCCAATTCTGATCCGAGGCCCAAGCCCAAATCTGACCCGACCCATTATGACTCAACTCAATTCAACCCAAGCCCATTTCAACCTAAACCTAACCCGAGGCCTAGAGCCCAATTTGTAAATCCAAATTCAATTCAATTCAATCCAAATTCAATTCAATCCAAATCATCCCAAATTCAACCCTACCCCCCATGTATCCCAGCAAAAAAAAGATAACCCTACCCCACACATATCCTACACTAGTGGAAAAAAGACTATAAATTACGCCCTTTAAATAACTGTTATATAACAGACCGTAACTAAATTAGTGGGCCAGAGGTAACTAATCATGGTTTGTTATATAAGTGTAAATTTTTGGTGGGCCAAGGGTGAAAAGTGAGTAAGATTAACGGACTTTAGATTACGGTTATATGCAGAGCTGTAATCTAAAGGTTGACGCGAGGCTTTAGATTACGGTTCATGTACAAGCCATAATCTAAAGTCCGTTGACCCGTACACGCTTACTTGACTCCGTTGTTCTACCGGTCTGTATCTTCACGCGCGCGCCTATACACATTGACGACATAGTTTAGTCAAGTGGTGGGATCTTTTAACTACGGTTTTTTGACGGGACCGTAATTAAAAGTCCGATGCAGTTAAAACACCATAATTTTACGTTGTTTGGGTATTTATTTTGGGCGTGTTTTTTTTCAGACTTCTAAGTTTTTCGATACTGTGCAAGTACTAATTACCCATACTACCCATGTCGATTCGACGTCTTACACAACTTCCCGTGCATGCTCTTTATTTTCCTTCTCTTATAAAGTCGTAACTTCTCTTCCGCAAGCCCTTACCATAGCCGAAACTCTCTTTACTTTAAGCTGACTTGGTAAGCTTCTTCCTCTCTTCTCTCTCCTTTTTCTTACTTCTATTCTTTCGTTCTGATGAAGCTTTCCACTGCACATATTGTCACTCTTGTTTAAGTCGCACGCACAAACATTATTAATCAACATGTACTCTCGGACAAATAGCGTAAGTTCTATATATACATAAATAAAGTAACTTTTGGTTTTTTTGTTAATGTGTAGCGTGATTGTCGGAGTGGGATTAAACCATGTTCCGCATGCATGCAAACTGATTGATGTTCATATGTATGTGGTTTATTTATTCATTTATATAGTCGACGAGTATTTGTTCATCTGTAGCGTGGATGAGTATTTGCTCATAACCTAAATTTACGTTGGAAATCGTTATAGGGTCACATTAATATAGCGTATCAACTACGTCTGGCTCAAGGGCGTCGCCTGTTAAAAAAGAGAATATAGGTGAAAGGTAATGTGTCTTGATGTTTTTGCCGTTTTTTATTTTCTTAGTCTTTCTGATTTGTTAATGTGTCTTTATCATAACATTTTCTCTGTTCGATTTTTGTAATAGAAAAAGGTGGGACGATGACACACCAGTGCTTCGCATTTACACAGTGCAAGACCTCACCATGTCTCCACCAACAGACGTGTTGTGCCTCAAAGAGATGGATGTGGTGGACGTTGATGATTCAAGGACTTTACCGGCACTTACTAGTGAAGGTTGTAGCCATAACCCCTTGAAACGTTCAAAGAGGGATCTTCTAGAATGTCCCTTCCCACCCATGGAGGGTGATTTTTTTGGTATGAGGGGGGGGGGGGGGGGGTCTATCTAAATGGTTCTGGTTAAAGAGCCTAGATCCTAGAAATTGACATTTGTGGAGGGTGAAAACCCATCACCTTGGCACCCTCAAATACCTACTTTATCATCCGTCTTTCCCAGAAAGCATAAGAGGAATGCTGGTGAGCACTACACCCGCTTTCAATGGGCTCCACACGGACCTATGCCCTAAAGGTAAAATTGACTAGAGTCACCACCTAGTTTGTCCTAAGATGAACTAGGAAGGAAAGAAATGAGGGTTCTAAGAATCGTTAATTGGCTCTGAGATTTGTTGCCTATGGATTGGACTTATCTGACCATACTAGAGATTCTGTGTGGGTTCGTATTGGGTTACACCCCTTGGAAGTAGCAACTATCACAACTTTGGATGGTGCCCAAGGTCTCCAATTATCGGGATTTCCTTCTTTAGAAACCTTTGTTAGAGAGATTCATTTTGAGGGCCACAAGATAATATCAGGATCAACAACCAGTACCTGCCCATCTTTCAAAGCCATCAGCTGGTTATTCCTCTTATTTATAGTTTCTTTTCTATAGAAAAAACTGGTGTTACAATCGCACTATTTCACTATCTTTTCTCTAGACATTTGTCTCTAGTGCACTTCTTGTTTTCTCATAACTGATTCCAGCCGGGCTTGTACTGTTGTCCTTCTAGTTACACCTGTTTCTTCATGCTTTCTTCTTCAATCTTTGTATCTAGAGTTCGTATTTCAATTTGTAGATTTTCAACATCTATACATATCCCCCAAACACTTCTTTCTTTACACCTTTTCAGTACTCCTTTGAGCCTTTTCAATTTTCATGCGTTGATCTTCCTAGCATGTTTCTCTATTAGACCAAATGCTGGTCCCGATGAATTAAAGCCTAGTAACCCGGTGGACTCAACAAAACAACTGGATACGATTGGGCCTAAACAGTCTATCTCATAAGGCCCATTCTTGTAACTTACTTAAGTCTGTCCATTTGTACAGCCTGTTATCTCAGTACATAGATATAAATAGCACTAGGGTAAAACCTTGTAATACTGCAGCCGACACACAGTCAATTCAATACTATACAAAGTATATTCATCGGTTTCCTCTCATTCACTCTACTATACTACTGTTCTTCTATGGTATCAGAGCTATAGCAGGCTCTTCTGCTCCGTCTTCTCCTTCCTTGCATCGCCTTCCTCTTCCTTCTTGTCTCTGCTCTTCTCTTCACAATGTCGACCACCTCCTCAAACTCACATAATTCCTCCTTAGGGGCAATCAGCTCCACTACCGGCTCCACAATATCCGTTACTTATTTCCTCTCACCCTCTTCCAACTTCATCAAATTGTCGTCTGAGAACTTTCCCATATGGAGGGCTCAACTTGAGCCATATCTGAGAGGCCATGGACTCTACGGATGGATTGACGGGTCCAAGACTACTCCACCTGCAACTGTAAACGGTGAGATTAATTCAGAATACACATCTTGGAAGCAAACAGATCAGCTAATCATGTCTCTGTCAAATGCTTCTATGACTGAGTCTATTCTATCTCAAGTGGTTTTGTCTGAGAATGCTGCCACTACTTGGAAAACTGTTGAGAAAATGTTTTCAGCTCAGGTGACATCTAGAATCATGTTACTACGTAGCCAACTCATGAGTATTAAGAAGGGAGCCGATTCAGTTACTAGCTACTTTAATCGGGCTAGGAACTTGTCTAATTGTCTTGCTTCAGCTGGTGCTGCTATGACAGACACTGATTTAGTGAGCTGCCTCATAAATGGTCTACCCCTAGAATTTGAATCGGTTAAAACTAACCTAATGCTGAGAACAGAAGCTATCACACCTGATGCCCTCTATGGACAGCTGCTCACCTTTGAATCTCACCTTGCTCAACAGACCTCTGATCTGCTCAATACTACGCAGATTACTGCTAATGCTACTCAAACTGGCTCTTATCAGAATTCAGGAAACTCTTCAAGGGGCAGAGGTAACAGAGGAGGTCGATCTAACAAGGGTAACTCACGAGGGGGTGGCAGAAATTCTAGTGGAGGAAACTACTCTCAGGGCCAAGGCCAGCACCTATCAGGCAAAGGAGATCCTAGGGTTCAGTGCCAAGTTTGCAATAAATACGGTCATTCAGCCCTATCTTGCTACAACAGATTCAACCACAGCTTTCAAGCTCCTCCTAAATTTAATGCTAATGCCACTACTACTCCTCAGCCATGGTACCCTGACAGCTGTGCTACTCATCACTTTACTCCTGATCTTTCCAACCTCAGCCTCGACTATCAACCACACAATGGGACAGATGAAGTGAACTTTGGTAATGGCAGCTCTCTCCCTGTCAAGGCTCAGGGCAATGGCATTCTACCTACCCCATCTGGTTATTTCTCCTTACCTCACTTGCTCTATGTTCCTAATCTCAATAAAAACCTAATTTCTGTTCGCCAACTCACAGCAGACAACAATGTTTCAATTGAATTCTTTCCCACTTTCTTTGTTATTAAGGATTTGGTCAAGAAGAATATTCTACTCAAAGGAGGGGTTGATCAAGGGCTGTACCGGTTTCCAGGCACCACCACTCTATCTATGAATAAAGGCAAGGAGGCACATGTTGCAGAAAGAACAACTGCACAGATTTGGCATCAAAGATTAGGTCACCCTTCAGATAGGGTTACTAATCACACTATTAAGTTGTTTAATCTACCTGTAATAAAATCAGCTGCGAATTTTGTTAAGTGTCACAGCTGTTTGATGGGAAAGATGCATTCTCTCCCGCACTTACCTTCTAATACTGTCTCTAGCAAGCCTTTTGCGCTGCTCTTTCTAGATGTTTGGGGTCCCTCTCATGTGGTTTCTCACTCTGGGAACAGATATTATCTGTCTATCGTGGATGACTTTAGCAAGTTTATCTGGATATTCTTTATCTCTGCTAAATCTGAGGTTACATCCGTTTTCACAGTGTTTTTAAATATGGTGCACAATCATTTCAACTCTGCTGTACAGAGTATTCAGGTGGATGGTGGTACAGAGTTTAAGCCACTTAAACCTCTACTTGCCTCTAAGGGTATTGCCCTACGTGTTACATGCCCCTATTCACACCAACAGAATGGCTCTGTTGAAACTCGTCATAGACAGATTGCAGATAAAGGTCTCTCTCTCTTGGCTCAGGCTGCCCTACCTCTACATTTCTGGGAGAGAGCTTTTCATACGGCTACCTTCCTTATCAACAGAACCCCCACCCCTATATTAGCCAACCAAAGCCCTTTTCAGAAACTGTTTCACACAGTCCCAAACAATTCCACCCTCAGAGTTTTTGGATGTGAATGCTGGCCCAATATGCGCCCCTACAATTCCAACAAGCTCAACTATAGATCCAAGCTTTGCACCTTTTTGGGCTATGCTCCAAGTTACTCAGGCTATCTATGCCTAGATATGGCAACACACAGGTCTACACCACTAGAGATGTTGTATTTAATGAAACATCTTTTCCTTTTTCTCAGCTGTCTTCTACATCTACCAGCACTAATGACACAGACAACTACCTACCCCACCATACACCTGTTGCCTCAATTACCTCACAACCTGTCACTCATCCCCCTCCTTCTCCTCCTCCATCACACAACTCTCTGGCTACTTCTACTCCATCCACCCCTGCTACTGTTACTACACCACAACCTACACCTATTCCTTCCCCTAGCCACTCACAACCACTATTGTCTACCCCTTCTGTTACCTCACATCTCCAGACAGACTCTCCCAATATCAGTCCTGGATCCTCTACTGCCTCTACACCATCTCCCAACCCTGCCCCTCCCCCCTCTCACCCTATGATTACTAGGGCAAGGGACAACATAAGAAAGCCTCTGTTGCGCACAGATGGCACAATGCCATGACCCACCTCTCATTCTTCTGAACTGATCCCTGAAGAACCCACTTTCAGGCAAGCTATTAAGCACAAAGATTGGATTGCTGCTATGCTCAGAGAATTTCAGGCCTTGCAAACTAACCACACATGGACCCTAGTTCCTAAACCCCCCAATGTGCATCCCCTTGGGGTTAAGTGGGTGCTTAAGACTAAAAAGAGGGCAGATGGGACCATTGACCGCAGGAAAGCTAGGCTAGTGGCAAGGGGCTACTCTCAGACTGAAGGTGTTGACTATGAGGAGACTTTTAGTCCTGTAATTAAACCTACCACTATCAGGTTAGTCCTTACCCTAGCTGTCATGAATCACTGGCCAATTAATCAGATTGACATCGACAATGCATTTCTGCATGGGGAATTAAAGGAGCAAATTTATATGGAGCAACCCCCTGGGTTTACTCACCATCATTACCCCAATCACGTTTGCCTCCTCCACAAATCCCTCTATGGCCTTAAACAGGTCCCCAGAGCATGGTTCTCTAAGCTGAGTGACACCCTAATCTCTCTTGGTTTTTATGCCTCTCAGGCAGACACTTCCCTGTTTATTTAAGCATGGTCATGATACTCTGTATATCTTGATCTATGTTGATGATATATTGATTACAGGTTCCTCTTCTACCCTAGTCAACCATTTCATACACAGAATTTCTTCTGTGTTCCCAGTTAAAAATCTTGGCCATTTATCCTACTTTCTGGGCATGCACTTTCACAGGACCCCCCAAGGGCTTTTCATGCACCAGTCTAAATACATCTCCACCGTTCTACAGAAAGCCAACATGACAAATTGTCACCCAGTTCACACACCTATGAGCTCTTCCTCTCCCTTAGAACCCGACACCAAACCCTATGAAAATCCCACTCTTTTTCGCAGTATACTGGGTGCCCTACAATATCTCTCCCTTACTCGCCCAGATATAAGTTTTTCAGTTAATAAACTCTGTCAGGCCATGCATTCCCCTACCCAGTTTCATTACCAGTCTCTCAAGTGTATTCTCAGATATCTCAAACACACTCAATCCCTATCCTATCACATCTCTCCTCACTCCCGACCCCTCCTATCTACCTATTCAGATGCCGACTGGGCTAGTGACACCATTGACCGTAAATCTACAACTGGCTACTGTGTCTTTTTCGGGAAAACCCTAATCGCCTGGCAGTCTAAGAAGCAACCGACGGTTGCTCGCTCTACGACAGAGGCTGAGTACAGATCTATGGCCTATGCTACATGCGAACTAATATGGGTACAGAATCTACTCAGTGAGTTAGGCGTATTCTTACCTGAACCACCAACACTCTGGTGCGACAATCTTGGAGCAACGTATTTGGCCGCCAACCCCGTCTTCCATGCCCGCGCCAAACATATCGCCCTCGACTTCCATTTTGTCAGGGAACGGGTTTACAATGGCACGCTGCGCATCTCGTTCATCCACGGCACCGACCAACTCGCCGACATCCTCACGAAGCCATTGACCGGATCTAGGTTTTCTGTACTTCGCTCCAACCTCAATCTAATTCAGCTTGGAGCGTGGGGGGCTATTAGACCAAATGCTGGTCCCGATGAATTAAAGCCTAGTAACCCGGTGGACTCAACAAAACAACTGGATACGATTGGGCCTAAACAGTCTATCTCATAAGGCCCATTCTTGTAACTTACTTAAGTCTGTCCATTTGTACAGCATGTTATCTCAGTACATAGATATAAATAGCACTAGGGTAAAACCTTGTAATACTGCAGCCGACACACAGTCAATTCAATACTATACAGAGTATATTCATCGGTTTCCTCTCATTCACTCTACTATACTACTGTTCTTCTATTCTCCATTCCATGATTACAAATGATCTAAACTGAGGGTGTCCACGCATCAAGGGATCTAAAAGGTATGGGAACCCCAAATAGTGCTTTACGTCTCAACCAGCAGGCATATTGTGATCCGACATGGACCGTTCTCCAGATTTTAGCTTCATTTCTCTATACTGCCCCCACCATCCATTATCCGCCAAAGCTCTGTAAATTCTACTACACAACTCTCTTCCCTTCCATTTGAATTCCATCTATTAGTGGTATCCCCTACAACTTCATATCATCAATCCATTCTTAAAGTCTAGACTACCTCTCGAGGCCTGTCTTCCTTCTGCGTTCACTCTATCTTTTGAATTTAGAATTTCATTGAAGTCCCCCAACGCTAGTATAGGTATGTCACAAGTAGATCTTAGTTCTAGTAGTTCTCAAAACATTTCACATCTTCCCAACTCTTCCATGGAGCATAAATAATCAGTAGTGCCCCTTGAAAGCCATCATGCAATATTCTGGTTTCAGTAGTATCCATCGGATCCTTTTACAGATTTAATGACTTCCAATTCCTCTTCATCCCATACAGATAAAATCCCACTTGATCTTCCTTCTGCTAGTACTTCATCCTTGCCAAACTTTCCTTTTTCTTCCCAAAAAACTGTGTGACTTTATTTATAACCGAGTAGGAGTGTTGTGTTTCTACGCTAACTTTCTTCTTATAATCTCCCTTCTTATTATCGATGCTTTATGTCTTGGACCCAAAATCCTATTGTTCTGCACCCCGATTACTGAAATAATCTCAAGAATTGAATCACTTATTCCTTACACAACGTGGAATCTCTGTACAGAAGAGAGAACTGGGAAGAAGACCCAGACGGGAGAAGGAAGAGCTACTACACTATCTTACAGAACACAAACAAAACCCACAATAAAACACTATATACTAAACCTAGCTACTGACCGGGACAAGGAGGTCAGCACCAAGCTAATAATGTTAAGCTAATAACATAACGTTACAATAAAACATAGAATAAGTGAATAAGTAGTCCCTAACACCCCCTCTCAAGCCTTAGCTGAACACAGCTAAAGGTTTGAAACAATCGGGACTACTACAGAACTACTGAACCAGTCGAACTCCTGCTGCGCAAACTCTGGACTAGCCAACATCTAGTTTCAGGCCCATCTTCTTGACTTGCAAGGGATAAGCTTTCCCAGGCAGAACCTTAGTGAGGAGATCTGCTAACTGATCCTTTGTACCAACAAATTCCACCATTATCAGACCTTCCTGCAACTTCTGTCGGACAAAGTGAACATCCAACTCAATATGCTTGGTCCTCTCGTGGAGGACTGGGTTCCGTGCTATATAGATTGCTGCTTGGCTGTCAGATCTTACTGGAATCGGCTGAACACCCTCCACGCCCAACTCATGCAGCATTCGGGTCACCCAACTCAACTCTGCAGTGACGCTCCTCATAGCACGGTATTCTGCCTCGGCTGAGGACAGGGCAACCAACGTCTGCTTCTTAGACTTCCATGAAAGAGGACTGCCTCCCAGCAAGATGAAGAAACCACTTATGGACCTTCTGGTGTTTGGACACCCTGCCCAATCAGAGTCACAAAAGGCGGTCAGAGAGAAATCATCTCTTGAATTAAACAATAAACCATAGTTCAGAGTTCCTTTAATATAACACAAAGTATGTAACGCAGCCCTGTAATGAATTTCAGTGGGACTGCCAAGAAACTGGCTTAAAACTTGTATTGTGAAACAAAGATCCGGTCTACTGTGGGAAAGATAACTTATTTTCCCTACTAGCCTCCTATAAAGAAAAGGATCAGCAAGAGGCTTACCTTCTTCTTTCCTCAGTTTTAAGCTAGTATCCAGAGGACTAACAGTAATCCTTTTATCAGAAACATCAAATTCTTTAAGTAGATCCTTGCAATATTTCCTTTGCAGTAAAACTATACCCTCTGTGGTATGCATAAATTCCATTCCCAAGAAAAGACTCAACCGACCCAGATCCTTAATCCTAAACTGAGCATTCAGTTTGACCTTGACAGTATTAATCAGAGCAATATCATCTCCAGTAATCAGAATATCATCAACATAAATAACAAGATAGCAAACCCTATCAGAACTTTTCCTTGAAAACAGAGAGTAATCATTCATGGATTGACTAAAACCAAGAGACTTAAGGAAAACACTCAACTTGTGATGCCATTGTCTAGATGCCTGTTTCAGGCCATACAGAGACTTGTTCAACTTGCAAGATTTTCCCGGTTCTGTTCTACCATACCCTTCTGGAATTTCCATGTAAATATCCTCCTCTAAATCCCCATGAAGGAATGCGTTATTGATATCTAATTGACTAATGAACCACCCCCTCTTAACAGCTACTATTATCAAGGCCTTTATTGTAGTAAACTTTACTACCGGTGAGAAAGTCTCAAGGTAATCTATCCCAAACTTCTGGGTGTACCCTTTAGCAACTAACCTTGCCTTAAATCTCTCAATGCTGCCATCTGCTTTACATTTAATTTTATACACCCATTTGCATTTTATAGGCTTTACCCCCTTAGGCAAGGTGACTACATCCCAAGTATTGTTCTGTTCTAAAGCAGTAAATTCTTCATTCATGGCTCTTTCCCTCCTAATATCCTTAATAGCTTCACTGTAACAGTTGGGTTCAATTTCATTAATAACTTCAGTATGCAGACAGTAGGCCTTCTTTTCAGAAAGAATTCTAAGGGTATGACAAGGACTACCAGTTTTCAGAATACTATCATCATCATTGAAACAGATAAAATCAGAATCAGTTTCATCAATATTGGCAGCACAAGTAATTCTGTCTCTCAAGATTTGAGAAAACCTGTCAATACTAGGAGAGGAAAACAACTTATCTTTTTGTGTGACAGCAGAACCCAGCTCATAGTCTTCCAGATATCTTGGAACTTGCTTTACCCTTTCTGATCTTCTCTCAAAGGAACAATCTGCTCCTCATTGGCTTCTGGAGAATTTTCTTGAGCCTCTAATTCATCACTGGTCTCCTCTGTTGTGGTAACTGATTCCTCAACGGTTCTGATTTCTTTGTTTCTTTCAGTTTGGTCCACAGTTTTTCCCTGTCTCACACTTGTTTCATCGTTAGCAACATCAGGAAAGAACAAATTCTCAGGAGAACTTATACCTTGAGCAGGGTCCTTTGGCTTGTTCTTGAATGGATAGATCTCCTCATGAAACTTAACATCTCTATTATACAAGACTTTCTGATTATCAACATCATATAGTTTGTACCCCTTTCTGTTTTGACAGTAGCCTAAGAAAACACACTTGACAGACTTACTTGAGAACTTATCATGCTGATTTACATTGATGTGAGCGAAACAGAGACATCCAAAACCCTTGAGCAATGAGTAATCAGGTTGGATGCCATAAATTATTTCATAAGGGGTTTTATTATTAATGCTGGAAAGAGGCATTCTGTTTATCAAATATGTCGCTGTCAATATACTTTCTCCCCAGAATTTCTTAGGAAGAGAGGAAAAGAACATCAGAGCACGTGCTGTTTCAAGTATGTGCCTGTGTTTCCTCTCTGCAACGCCATTCTGTTGAGGTGTATATGGACAGGTGGTCTGATGCTTAATCCCTTTAAGCTTAAAATACTCTATTCCAGCCCTTGAACTTCCAAGTTCATAGGCATTATCAGTTCTAACAGCTTTAATCCTTTTGTTAAACTGTTTTTCAACCATTGTGACAAAATTCATAATGAGACCTAAACAATCAGATTTAAGCTTGCAAAGGTGAGTCCAAGTAACGCGACTCTTATCATCAACAATGGTTAAGAAATATGTAAACCCATCATATGTTTCTAAGTTGTAAGGCCCCCACAAATCAATATGAATCAGTTCAAAAATGTCATGAGTTTTTATTGTGCTAGAGGGAAAAGGGAGTCTATGACTCTTAGCTCTATCACAAGGTTCACAAACTAAGCCCTTCTGCAGAAAACTGTTTTTAACTATTCCTAGTTTGGCAATTTTATCCTTTGGAACATGTCCAAGTTTATGATGCCAAATAGACAGAGATTCTTTACAGTCCTGGGAAACCTCTACAATTTCATTTTCAGCAAGACAATTAAAGCAGTTCTTCACTAATCTATCACAAGTTTTGTCAAGCACGTACAAGCCCTTCTTTACTTGCCCTATCTCCACCTTTTCATCTGAATCACAATCCTGGTAAAAACAGCAGGCGGCATTAAAACAGAAGGTGCCTTTCATTTCCTCAGACAATTTACTGATAGAGATTAGACCGAACTTAAAATCAGGAACAAACAGAACATCTCTTAACTTGATAAAATTATTAATCCTCACACTTCCAACTAATTTAACCGGTTGAGGGTGCCCATCGGGCATCCCAACATGAATAGTTTTCTCAAGAAAGGCAATATTATACAGCAAGGATAAATCTCCAATCATATGATCAGAAGCTCCACTATCGATTATCCAGACAGGTTCTTTGGAGTTATGATCATGGAGCATGTTGCAATATTTATTACTTTCTTTAACATTAAAACCAATATTGTGGAGGGTTGACATACCTGTGAACCCGCAGTTTGACTCAGGTGCAGCAGCTTCCTTGTTCCCGACATGAGATCTACTGATATATTGCAGCAGCTGGTTAACTTGATCAGTGGTCAAAGAACCATTGAAAGGGTCTTTGCAACCGTCTTCCTTCTGCCCACCAGCTCCATTTGCTAGGGGTTTCTTTTCCTTTCCGATGCGCCAACCAGGGGGGAAACCATGTTTTTGATAACATCTTTCCTCGGTGTGGCCCGGCTTGTGACAGAAATCGCATTGAAGCCCACTCTTCTTGCCTCCGAAGCTAGAGCCGCGCCAAGATTCTTTCTCCCTTGAGACGCAGAGAACGCTGCGGGAGACTCGGTGTCTTGAGTAGTGCTGCTGGTTAGAGATTTTTGTCTCTCTTGTTGTATAACAATGGAGAAATCCTGCTCGACGGAGGGAAGAGGCGAGATCATTAGGATGTTTTCCCTTGCCGTGGCGAATCTGTCATTGAGCCCCATTAGGAACTTAATCAGCCTCTGAGTCTTGATATAGTCTCCAAACGCCTTCTCCGTCGCACAAGCACAAATGGGTAGGGTGGTGGTGGCGTCAACCTCATCCCACAACCCTCTCAGCTTCGTAAAATATTCGCCGACGGTATCGCTGTTCTGGTTCGTGTTGGCGAGGCGGCGTTCCAACTCGTACATCCTCGTGGCGTCAACTTGGTCGTATCGGGCAAGAAGATCCTCCCACAGCAACGCCGCAGTCTTCCTGAAGAGAACCGAATCCGAGATCCTCTTCTCTAGACTCATCAGGATCCATGCCCTAACCATATTGTCGCAACGCGTCCAGGCTTGGGCTTTTACATCGGAGTCTGTCGGCTTCTTGACGGTCCCCTGGACAAATCCCAGTTTGTTCTTTGAAGATAGCGCTATTTCAACTTGTTGCTTCCAACAAGTGAATCCGGGTCCTCCGTCGTATTTGTTTGCAAGCGACTGCCCCGGTTGGTCCGAATTTGAGAGGTAAAGAGGATCTCCGACGTCGATACCTCCCTCGGTGTTCTCCGCGGCAACCTTTTCGCCACCTCCAGCCTTCATACCTTGGTCTTCGTCCGGTACCCCCTCATCCTGCTCCACAGAGATTAACGCCGGTTGAGTTTCTTGAAGTCGAAAAAACTCGGGGCCGAGAAGAACATAGGGATTAACTGGGAAACCCTCAGAGGAATTCACGGGCGGCGCAAGTAGAACCCACGAAACAGGCTGTGAAATCGGGAAGAAGGAAGAGGGAATTAAAAGATAGAGCTTGATCCCATGATCTGCGCTCTGATACCATGAAATAATCTCAAGAATTGAATCACTTCTTCCTTACACAACGTGGAATCTCTGTACAGAAGAGAGAACTGGGAAGAAGACCCAGACGGGAGAAGGAAGAGCTACTACACTATCTTACAGAACACAAACAAAACCCACAATAAAACACTATATACTAAACCTAGCTACTGACCGGGACAAGGAGGTCAGCGCCAAGCTAATAATGTTAAGCTAATAACATAACGTTACAATAAAACATAGAATAAGTGAATAAGTAGTCCCTAACAATTACTGTTATTTTCTTTAGCAACTTCATTTTTTTTACATGTAGAGCACTCGCTGTTGATTTGTTGTAGATTTTCTTTTGCCTGATTGTTATCCGAGATTTCACACCCGAACTCTTGGTACATGCGTACTTGTTCCTAAACCTCTCCATCCACGTCTATTATTTTTTCATTTTCATGCATTCCTAACATGGGAGTTTGTCCCTTCTGATTTCTTTCTTGAATTTAAGTAATATGTCGCATCTCTACAACTAATTGCAATCGATAAATAATGGTATGGTTACAATCAGGAATAACGTTTGTCAAATCATTTAACGCATGGACAGTATTAGTGGGACGACTAGCTACTTCCTCCCTGTTATTTGATTCTGTCTTGGGATTACCTAGTCTGATTTCTAGTTGCTGCTTGTCGTGACTTTTTGGGTTACATCATTAATGTCTTCCTCCAATGCCTTGCTGTTATCCTGCATGTTCTCAATAAAGGCATGCACTGATTCAGATAAATTATATCCACTACCAATCTTTTGCTGTATTGGCTATTTATCTCCTGGTCCTCTATACCAGCTGGCGCCATTTGAAATTCCCTCCCTTCAATTACCATGGTATCCATGGCATCGTGCACTAAGTTAATGATGGTACCTAAAACATTGGGTGCCAGTTGTTGAGGTACCTCCAAATTTTGCCAATACCCTGGGGCGATTCAGATTCAGGCGTTCCTTTACCAGATCAGCATTATCCACTTTTCCTTGGAAATTTACATTCGCATTATTTATGATTCCACTTTCCTTGAAATTACCCTTCTGTTAATCGACAAGTTTCCTTCTGTGCCAGCTTGATGATCGTTTGTCTTACTATTGTTACTGTATGCTAACTGAATGATGCCAGATTCCTCAATGGCTTCCAAGTTTCTGGTCCCCAACGCATTCAGTTAAGCAATGTTGGAGATAGCCAAATATGTTTCTTGCAGTAGATCTCACGGGGAGGAAGATTAAAGACCAAATATGAATGAGGTTTGAGAAGCAATTGATTGAATGGAAAAGAGAAAGTATGTGTTTTTATCTTTACTAATAACTATTGCATTCAATTGAAGAGAAAATTACTAATCGATGCAAAACAATAGAATGCTAAAACCTCATACATATAGAAATAAAACTACGATGGTTATATTGAGAGTGCTTCTAAATAGACTCTTGAAATTTTGCATCATGGACCATTAATTATCTCTGGATATCACGTCTTATTTTTGCCACTAAAACAAATACTAATTACTATTATACTTATTTTCTTTGATGAGCTTCACACCAATCTCATCTTTTAGTTGGATGAATCTCTGTCTTCCAAGTGGCTTGTTAGAACATCAACCAGCTGACTTTCTATGTTTGTATACTCTAGCTTAACATCATGAAGTGATACCTTGTATCAATGTGTATGCTCCTCTCTCGATTAACTAGATTTTTTCTACAACAATTACAGAATTGTTGTCTACTTTCAGTGTTGGCTTTACTTGATGATCTCCTCTTAGATTTTTAGTCAATCTTGTCAGCCAAATTCTCTGACAAGCTCTTCCTGTTGGTGCAATGTACTTTACTTCTTTTAATGATAGTGCCACTATTTTTTGTTTCTGTGACACCCATGTATTAGAACTTTTCCAAGGAAGAACAAAATTCTTGTGGTGCTTTCCTGTCATCAATTTCTTCTACTAGATCACTATCCTTGAAACTAGTCAAATCTTCATTTGCTTGATCTTTCTCTTACACACAATCCATGTCAAGATTTCCTTTTACATACCTCATAATTTGTTTGACAACACTCATGTGTGCAGTAGTTGGAGCCTCCATACATCTACTAACAACTACCACCGATAGAGCAAGACCTGAGTGAGTGTTTACCAAATATCTTAGGCTTCCAATGATGCTTTTGTTCATGGTTGCATCGAATGGTAGTTCTCCATCATCCTTGCTTAGTTTACACCTAGGCTCACTAGTACAAAAAACGCCTATCTCGGCGGTTGTTTTGGGCCTATCTCGGCGGTTGTACAACCGCCGAAATGGAGACCGCCGAAATAGACACCCTATTTCGGCGGTTGTTAGCTAAAAACCGCCGAGATAGACCCGTGTTAGAACAAAAAAAACACACCTATTTCGGCGGTTGTTAGCTAACAACCGCCGAAATAGGTCTTTTTTTTAAAAAAAAATTCAATTTCTGTGTCGTCTTCAACCTCGTAGCAGTTCCAGTTGTTTTCGACAGAGGCGGAAACAGGAGCGCAGAGCATGTATGTTTGCCTCCAAGTTTGAGTATATTATTGGTTCGCAATGAATTGCTTCAGTTTGAGTATATTACCGGTTCGTCAGTTAGGGTTGTGAGACTACCGTGAGTATGAACACAAGCGCAGAGCATGTAGTTCGCCTGCAAAATTACCGTGAGATAAGAGGATGAAGAGATGTAAGTAGAGCATGTTTGTTCGCCAGTAAGGGTTGCGACTTTACCTGAGAAAAGAAGATGAAGAGAGGAGCGCCGAGCATGTACGAGATTAGCCGGTTTGGGTTGCGAAATCACCATGAGAGAAGAAGAGAGGAGCAGACCGCATGTGTATTCGCCAGTTAGGGATGCGAAATTAAAGTGAGAGAAGAGAGGATGAAGATATGAGGTCGGCGAGCAAATATATAATTAAATAAAGTCTATTTCGGCGGTTGTTAGTAACAACCGCGAAATAGACTGAAATTTAAGCGGTATTTCAAAATTTTCGGAAAAAAATCCCGGGAAATGACCCTATTTCGGCGGTTGTAAAGACAACCGCCGAAATAGGGCTCCGAGATTTCTAGTGTCTGGAAAAAAGACACCTATTTCGGCGGTTCCTAGCTAGGAACCGCCGAAATAGTGTCTTCGGAGCCCTATTTCGGCGGTTGCCTCTACAACCGCCGAAATAGGGGCGCCGAAATAGGTGTTTTTTGTACTAGTGGCTCCATTGGAAGATGACACGAATTACATTCTGTCATCCCCACTTTCTCAAGAGTCTTTTTCGCATAACCTGACTAGCATAGTGTTAATGCTACATCCTCTTGGTTTACTTCTATCCCCAAGTAATAGCTTAAAAGCCCCATGTAACTCATCTCAAAGTTATGCTTCATATACAATTTAAACTTCTTGATGGTTCCTGTACTATAGTTAGTGAGGATGACATCATCTACATACACTCCCCGATTGTGAAATCTTCTCCCTCTAACTAACATATACATCATGTCAGATGGGCATCTCTGAAATTTTGGGATTTTAAGCACTTATCCAGTTTGTCATTCCAAGCTCTCGGTGCTTGCTTTAATCCCTACAAGGCCTAATGTAGCCTTAACACTTTGTTTGGACTTTCTTTGTCAACAAAGCCTTCAAGCTGGATGGCATACACTTCCTCCTTTAATTCTTCATTGAGAAAAGCTATTTTGGCATCCGTATGTTGCACATCTCAGTTTCTTTGTGTAAAATATGCAAGTAGGGTTGTCACATTTTCTAACCTTGCCACTGGAGCAAACACTTCTTTATAGTCAACTCCATACTTCTGCACATAACCTTTTGTAACTAATCTGGCCTTGTGTTTGATTATATTCCCTTATAGATCTTTCTTAAGCTTGAAAACCCATTTGAAGCCTATGGTCTTATGATTGTAGGTATGGAAGTTCCCATGTTTCATTTTTTTGTATGGAACTGGTCTCCTGTATCATTGCTTCATACCAATTTTTGTTCATAGCAAGTTCCTCAAAATTTGAAGGCTATTCAATGGATAGAAAATAAATACCAGCCTCGTCATCACCCTCTCTGGTTGCATTGTAAGTCTCTTGTAGGGATCTGAACTTTAGATTCCCTCTACTTGAGTTGGTGCTTGTTCTTGGTGCGGTTAGAGGAGATTTTTGAGCAGATGAAGACGGTGATGCATATATAATCTCCTTCTTCCTTGTGATAATTTGGTGGTCAAGTTTTATTACTTTCTTCTTCATTCACATGAACTGTGAATGTTCCTTCACAATCGGTTTCCCACTGGTTCTGACTATCCTTCCATGGCCACCCCTTTTCATTCTCAAAGACCACATATGTACTTACCTCCACCTTCTCTTTCTTGGGTCATACAATCGTATGCCTCAGAATCCCTCATGATATCCAAGTAGAACATTATTGATGCTTTTGTCAACCAGTTTTGTGAGAGTGAGGATACCACCTTGGTACGAGCAAGACACCCAAAACACGCAGATGTATCACTTTTGGCGCCATTCCACTCCGTGCTTGATAAAGGGTCATCTTCTCCGCACTCTTGGTTGGTGTTCTATTCAGTATGTATACTGATGTCTTCAATGCCTCTCCCCAAAACTTAGCTGGCACACTCTTGCTTTTCATAATGCTTTTGGCCATCTCTATGATAGTCTAGTTTCTCTTCTCAACAACACCATTTGTTGAGGAGAATATGGTGCACTAAGATGTCTTTTCATACCTTCATCATCACAGTATTTCTTGAAATCAAGAGAGGAAAGTTCACCCCCTCGAGCTGTCCCGAAACACTTCAGTCTGCTGCAGCTTCATTCTTAGCCTAACTTTTGAATTTCTTGAAAGACTCAAGAGCTTCACCCTTATCTGTCAAGAAAAATATCCACATGAAACATGAATAATCTGCAACTAGGAGCATGAAGTAGTTGTTACCTCCTGGTGTGGATGGTGTAATTGGCCCACACAAATCTCTATGAACTAGCTTGAGTCTTTTTTTTTTACTCTAAAGACTATTTTATGTGGAAATGTAGTTATGTGTTGTTTCCTCACCACACAACAATCACACACTTGATTTGTTTGAGCAATTTCTGACATTCCTTCTACCATCTTCTGACTAGACAACCTTCTCAAAGTTTGGAAGTTTAAGTGCCCATACCTTGCATGCCATAACCAAGCCTTGATTACCATTGTTGCTATTAGATATATTTTATTTGTTGTTTATAGACTTGCAGTGAATAGCATGTTGTGTTGTCTCTTCACTTTGATTATGAGTTTAATATGGTTATCATAGACTTTCATGATTCCCTCTTCAATGATCACTCTGCTTCCACTCTCATCAAGTTGATTAAGGCTGATGATATTGCTCTTCAATTTGGGTATGTAATACACATTGGACAGGATTTGGTGCTCTCCATTTTCACACAGAAACAACACTAATCCCAAACCATGTATATTAATGACAAAGCCATCACCAATTTTTTCCTTGCAAGTGATAGAGTAATCGATGTTTGAGAAGAAAATATTGTCACCTATCATGTTGTTACTTGCACCTGTGTCTAGGTACCATCCTAAATCCTTATTGATGCCACCACATTCACTTGACATTGGTTCCTTGCTGTGTGAGACGTGTGATTTGGTCAACTCACATGTCTCAATCATCAGCAATGCACGTTTGTCATATTCCTTATTTTTGGTCAAATTTGTTGCCCATCCTTCTCCTTTGATGAGCACTCAGAGACAAAATCCCTATTTCCTCATAGCTGTAACACTTGATCTTTGATTTGTCAAACTTTCTCTTTAGTTGTCGATCCTCTTATTACCTTTGGAAGCCACCTCCCCCTTTACCACTTGTGTGGCCTCTGCATCTTCAACCTTTGTTCCCTTGATCTCGGAAGTACTTCTTCTGAAATTTACTGTTTTCTCTTGCTTTTCATTATGCTTGAGTGTGAAGGACAATTTCATCTCTCTTTGCTCAATGACCTTTCATCCTTTCCTCATAGGCTTTGAGTGATTCAGTAACCTCATCGGTGGTTTTGGTTTTCAAATCACCGATCTCTTCAATTGTAGTGCGATCTACAAGACCTTTGTGAGGTTGATCTAAGCTTCACCACAACTTCTTCTATCTAGTTTCCTAACCCCCTTAGCATATTGACAACAATTTGGAGTTTTCCTTAATATTCATCGATGTTGTCTCCATCATTCATCTTCATGGATTCAAACTCTCAAAAGTGATTGATTTCTCACCTCTTTCACCTTCTTTGCCCAAAGAGTCATGGTTTTTAGCATGTTCCATGCTACCTTGGTTGTCTTCTTGGCATCTAGTTGAAGTAGAGTGTTTTCACCGATGCCTTGGTAGATAGCTACCAGAGTCATCTTATCTTTGTGTGTTTCAAACAGCCTCTTCGGTCTCTACAACATCCCAAACTCCTTGAGCTATCATGAATACCTCCATCTTGATAGCCCAATCTGTACAGTGACGTTTTTTTAGTATGGGATATATCAGAGTGACTGGGTTTCCCTTCTCTTGGACCATATTTCATCTCCATCAGAAGTTTCCCCTTTCTTAGACATGACCGATCTTTAACGACCTCTAATACCAGATATTGGAGATAGCCAAATATGTTTCTGTAGTAGATCTCATGGGGAGGAAGATTAAAGACAATATGTTATATGGTTTAAGCAGCAAACGATTGAAGTGAAAAGATCAGGTATGTGTTTTTTCTTTGCAAATAACTTTGCATTCAATTAAAGGGAAAATTACCGAATCCATAGAAAACAACATAAAGCTAAAACCTCCAACATATAGTAATAAAACTAGGACAATTATACTGAGAGTGCTCCTAAAAAGACTCCTTAAATTTTGCATCATGGACCACTAATTATCTCTTAATATCATTACTTATTTTCCACTTAAACATATACTGATTAGTTGCCTAAAGACTAGGAGGACTCTAACAAATTGATACTTATTAAAACTGAAACAAGTTTTAACTTTTACAAACAATACATACTAGAAATAGTTCATTCCCTATTCTGGTCGTGACTTTCATGTTAATAAATTGAAGACTAGATGTCGCAACTTGCACCTTAATCTCAGCATTCTCATGCACTTCTATATCACCATCTTTTTTTTGAAAATAAGATCCACTTTTCATTAATGCAAACAGGAATACAGAAATGAGCTAAAAAAATCCCAAAAATTAATCAGTATACGAGGATTACTTTGGCTAAGCCAATAATCCGAGCTTAAAGAACATTTAGTGATGCAATCCAATCTGACTAAACTAGGGCAGAGCTTAATGTGCCTTACATGCTCTTTGAAATCAACACCCCCTAAGACTAGAGTAAAGTGGATAAGTTCTTGATAGCATAACAAGATGCGGGTGCTTAAAACTCGAAACCCAACAACAAAATATCCTAGATCTATAACTAGATCCGGATTTATTGCTAAAATAGATAACAACGTAAAAAACATAATAGAGGGCAACCTGGAGCTCAAATTCGGTTCTAAAGCTGCTCAAAACCGACAGAAGTAGAGCAGTTGACGCCAGAAGCTTTAGTTTGAGAGGCAGATCTGGCGTCGGCGGGTTGAAAAGGGGGCAGAGACGGCGGAGGTGAGGACGTGGCAAGATGACAGTGGAGGCATCAACCCAACGACGACGGAGCCAAACAGAGGACTAACTATCTTATTTCTAGAAGCAAGCACTGAGTGAACTTTGACAGAGGGTGAGCTTAGGGAAGAGGATGGCTATGGAGATTGTATGATACTGGAACCCACAAAGCAAAAGAGCAAAAGAGAAAGAGGAAGAGACAGGAGAGACCTTTTCTCTCTCTCCCTCCTCTCGGAACCCACTTTTGTGTCACCTTCATATCTACTCTTATTACATCCCCGACCAGCTAAGCTATCTTAGCTACATTTGTCTTGTTCCAGGCAGTGGTATTCCCCTTATGATGATCTAGACTTTCTTCTTCTCCACCTGATCTGTCATACACCACCTTCTTAACTGAATCCCCTGCATTACTTGATTACCTTGTCTAGTTGATGATACCACATCTTCCGATTCTGCTATGGAGTTATAAACCATGAGGAATTTTTTCCTTGAGAAGGCCAATATCCCCTTCACGGTGGCCCAAATTCTTTGGAGAAAATCCAGCGGCGCCTCTTTGGCAGTTTTATTTTCACTTAAGGTAGCTACAACACATTTGTTCAGACTATCTTTCATTAATTACCTAATCCTGTTGTAAGGATATTGATAATCGATTCAACATATCTCCACGTTTCTCATCTCCTGCTCCATTCCCGGACTTTACTCTTTCACTTTCCAAATCATCTTCCTTTTCTGAATAATTTCCATCTCTAGCACCCTGGAATTCCATTTTGGATTTCAATCTAATCCCGTTCACCTTCCACCCATTTATACTGCAATTAGCAACCCCATTCTAATAGAGTATCAAAGCTATCTGAAAGCTATTTCTCCGATGAAAAATTATATACTCCCTCCGTCCCACCTTGACCGTCCTATTTACTATTTGGACATGTCGTTTGACTTCAATTTTTAACATATAAGATAAATTAATTTTGAAAATTTAAGTTTTGCATATGATTCCTTACATGATAAACTATATGATACAAAATTTAGTTTTATAAAATTATTTTACCTTATATGTTTAATATTGAGGTAGAAAAACGTGCCAAAAAGTAAACAGGACACTTATGACGGGACGGAGGTAGTATATAATAGTCAGCTCATTATTCTTTCTCTCTTACCCACTACGCATCTAATAAGTTGTTGATATTTTTCCAGGTTGATTGTTGTTGATTCTCCTTCAACACCCTTAACACTAGCACAAGCATAACCTCAACCTTTATCATTTACCATAACAAGGTTATATTTGGGTCAAATATAGGCGGTAGCATATAAATGTAACATTGTTGACTATACGGATCCCCTTCAAAAGTTTCAAATTATTATGGGATCAAAAAATTAGGAAAAGTATTTGAGGAGAGTCGAGATGTTGCATGTCTTGTAGGGGTGCTAAGGAGAGGTTTTGAGGTAAGTTGTAGGGTTTTATAATTTTTACAGCTTGCGTTGTATTATCTGTGGATTGTTGGCCTCGTACCCCAAATTATCAAAAAAACATATAGAAAACATTGATATTGTATTTTATCACTTTCCATAGTACTAGCCTTTAGATCATATATACACATTCCAGTAATCATTGAGCAACACAAATATGAGCCTCCTTGACAAGGTTCATAATATCCAACATACTAAGGGCATCCACAATGGAATGGAATCCACTCTAAATTAATAAAACAAAAAGATAAATGATGACATGGAGGAGAGAAGTTGTGTGAGAGTTTCTTAACTAAGAACCCTAAAAAGTGAGTGTCTTAGCAAAAGAAGAGAGATTGTGAGGAGGAGAATAAAATATTATTATTTTGAGAGTGGAATCCACTCTTGTTATTGTGGATGTCCTGGCATATCTTAGTATATTCTCTAGTTTTATCGGATCTCTAGTAGAAACTACACAAAGACTGTCGACAAGGATCACAGCGTGAAGGAAAGCTTCTAGTCAGCAATCTCATCATACAGATGATGAGGTAGACGAGGAATGAGGAGCACTTCCAATGGAGCGGCTTTGATGCAATTGGCTTTTAAGTTAGCGATTACTTCTGATTCAGTCATGTCAACAAGTCCAGACGAGAGGGTAGTAATCTCAAAACAATGGAGTAATGAAGCAAGCGTAAAATGCATCATTTGGAGGGCATATGAAATACCAGGGCAAACCCTTCTACCACTGGAGAATGGAATTAATTCGAAATGGTGGCCTCTCAGGTCAATGTGATTCTCGGCAGTGAGGAATCTCTCTGGGTGGAACATAAAAGGATCTTCCCAGATGAGTGGATCTTGGTGAATCTTTTGTACATTTAGAAACAGCATAGTGCCTGCAGCAATGTGATAGCCACCCACAACAACATCGGCTGTGGACTCATGAGGTGCTAATAGTGGTGCCGGAGGATACAACCTTAGAGTTTCCTTGATTACAGCTTGAAGATAAACCAAGTTGCTCAAGTCTGATTCAATCAACATCCTTTCTCTGCCAACATGGGTGTCCAACTCTTCTCGAACCTTCTTCATGGTTCTTGGATTGTTGAGTAGCAAACACAAGGCCCAAGTTAATGTCATTGAGGTAGTGCCAGACGCACCTAATATCATAGTCTACAAGATCAAATGGAAACGGTTTTTACAAAGATGAAGCAATTAGTATGTCTATAACAGGACCGATTGAGCCGGCTCTATAATTCAAATTATATAATTTGGATAGAGTGAAATCAATATTCAAGTAACAAACAACGTTTTACCAAGGATGTAGCTTTGATGATGGTATCTGCATCGTAATTGAATGTCCTTGCATCACCTTTACAATAAATGTCGATCAATATATCCATAAAATCCCTCTTTAGATCAACCCTTTGAACATCTCGCTCTTCAATTCTATGGCTTTCTAGCCATGTCTGAGCGAAGTAATCGAGTTCCTTGGCTGTCTTTCTCATCTTCTCGTAGCCTCCTATATTTAGACATCTCAGGTATGGAAATGCATCAGCCATGGTAAAAACACCATTCAAGTGAAAGAATTCTCCAAGTACTTTCAAAAACCTATTTGCTTCTTCCTTATTGGAGTACTTCCTGAAGGACTTTCCCACCACCTCATGCATTATCATGTTCATGTTAACATTCACAAACCATTCCTTCATTTCAACCACACCTCCGTAACCACCTGCGGTAGCGCCCCTGCTCTTCATCCCTTGATTATTCTCGGTTACGACCCATTTATCATATCCATCCTTAATCGCCGCCCTTACCTCGGCCACCTGGTTCTGCAAAATCGACGGTAGGCGTTGGTTTGAGAGTAGCTCGTGTGTGCATATCCTACGAGTCTCACGCCAATAAGGGCCGTAAGGAGCAAAAGGGAAGATGGCATAATTGTACGTCAAGAGCTCGTAGGAGATTAGACTAGGACGGCTAGCAAAGTCCTTGTTATTAGTTAGCAGACACTCCTTAGCCATCTCCGAGTTGCTAACCACCACAACTTGGCGCATGCCGAGTCTAATCTTGAAGATGGGCCCGTATTGATCAGCCAACCTGGCCAACGCCTTATGAAGCGTTTCCTTGCCTCTAAGAAGAAGAAGGTGACCAATTATAGGCAAACTGCCCGCTGGCTCTGGTGGTGAAGGACTGGCGGATCTCTTCTTAGAAAAAGTGATAATGAGGAAAAGAAATGTTAGAAGACAAGCGAGCAAGCTAAGGGTAGTGGTGGAGTGGGCGACAATGGAGTGTAGATCCATTGCTGAGCATGAAATCATGATCTATGATATGAAGTAGTGCGTTGGTCTATTTTCTCTCCTTTTTTCAGCATGAAATCATGTACGTCACTATGTCAATCCAAGCAGCTCAGCTGTGGAGATCCCACTCATGGCAGATTGTGACAGAAGAAAGGAGCAATAAATGCAAGTAAATGAACAAAAAACGTGGAGCACGTACGAAAGCAAATGAAGAAAGAACATGGAGCAGAAATGACCAAACATACGTGATGTGAAAAAGATAGGAGCCCTCGGCGTTATTATAGTTTGAGGATCTTAATTTTTCGTTTCTGGGATTTGTTTTTTTTTTTATAATTAGGATTAATTTATTCAACATAAAAATGCAAAGATACAAAAACACCATGCTTTGGTGATCGGTTGACACCTGGATTGTTAAAATCCTTTTTTTTTTAATAAAAAACGGAGCCATTAGCCTTCACCTCTTATTGATAATCACGAGGACTTTTCCTCAAATAACTGAGTCAAGATACAACTTGGAGGAGAATCCAATACTATACACCCCGAGGTGGAGTCCTCAAGTAACTGAGTCAAGATACAGCTTGGAGGAGAATCCAACACGATACACCCCGAGGTGGAGTTTAACCCCAGCTTTGGTAGATTATCAGCTACACCATTACAAGATCTAGGAACATAAGAAACCCCCACATCCCTAAGATCAAACAGGTTGCGATGGCATTCCTCAAATAGGGGCCGCAGCACATGAGTTTCTGGGCAGAGCTCGTAATACTTCACCACCTGAGTCGAGTCTGACAGAATCCGCAAATGGCTCAGCTTTCTCTCCTTAATGATTTTGCTGGCGAACATCAGGGTCATTGCTTCTGAATGGAATGCATCGTGAAACCCAAAGGCTGCGGTAAAACTCGCGATCCACTCTCCCTAATTTGATCTCAAGACTCCATCAACACCAGTGTTACCTACAGTGCAGTCAGTAGCTTCATTAATGTTAAAAACAAGCTGATCAGAATTACAAATGAAAGTGGAGAACTCCATGCTCTTTCGGGAGTTACTATTGTTATCACTGTCCCAAATTCCCGTAAGATTCTTGAGGTTTGATACAACCCTCTTGTTTTGCCTGCACATTAATATTACATTTCTAAGGGGAAGAAACAGTCTTCCTTCTCCACCAAATACTTTGCTATTCCTCCACTTCCACAGCATATAGCAGACTATAGGGAAGACAATCCTTCTCGTCACGTTAAACAAAAAAATTTCACCTTTCACTAAGTTATGTCTTAGCCAGTCCTACAAGTTCAAATAAAAAAGTCAGTGTATCTATAAGAGTTGAAAAGTCTCATCCAGATCCTTTTAGCAACTGGGCAATCCCTGAGAACATGAATAATGGTTTCCTCATTGCCACAATAGTGACATGAATTGTCCAGGGAAAGCCCCAGCTTGAATCGCCTTGAGTTGGTCATAAGTTTTCCAATAAGTGCTCTCTATAGCATAAGTTTTATGCGCTCCTGCAAAGGAAGTTTCCAGACTAATTTAAAAATATTAGGAACTCCAGGTTGTGAGACTTCAAGGTTACCAATCAAAAAATTATATGCAGAACGAACACTATATTTGCCATCAGTACCAGGCCACCAAGAAATGAAATCCGGGCAAGATTCAAGAAAAACAGTAAACTTCTCAATCATATTCACAATATTAGTAGGCAAGAGCTCCACAAACTGATCCTTTTTCCACCATGAATCCCGATCCCAATAGTCCCCAACTGTTATATCACTATCTTGAGAAGGGATATCCCTGGATGCCACTGAACTTAAGTTAAAACCTGTTATCCAGTTGTCTTTCCATAACTTTACAAGATTCTCATTACTAATGACCCAACGGGATCCTTCCCTTATAATAGGGGCGTTTTTTGGATTCCTTTCGAATTAACGGATCCACGATGTGAATCAGTCTAGGTAGAGGTGATTATTCGGGCGGGCGGGCCGGGTTCGGGCCGGGCCAGAGAGGTTTTTTGGGCCCGTCGGGCCTACTCATGGAGACCGGGCCCGGTTTTTATATCTTCGGGCCGGCCGGGCTAGGCCCGGTTTTTTTCCAGCTCTGCCGGTGCCCCCCGGCCCGGCCCGGTTATTTGCTTATTTTTATTTTTAACATAAAAAATATTAAAAAATATATATATTTAATTTCAAAATCATTTTATATATATAAATTTGAGTAAAATTTTTATTATATGTATATTTAATATATTTTGATATATGTATTATATCAATAATATAAGATATACATTATTTATTATATTTTTTAAAAAATAATAAATAATTGAAAACCGGGCCGGCGGGCTTGGCCCGCGGGCTTGAAAATTTGCCGCGGCCCGGCCCGGTTTTTTATTCGGGCCCATTTTTTGTCCAAGCCCGCCCGAACAGCCCGTCGGGTTCGGGCTTACCGGGCTTTTTTCCGGGCCGGGCCGGGTCGGGTCACCGGGCCGGACAGGTTTGAGCACCTCTAGGTCTAGGGTATTTATGTCTCAATACTTGATAGCATAAACGCTGAGAGTTGGACATTAAGTTCCAAACAAGTTTTCCAAAGCAAGCTAAGTTCATAGCCCTAGAATCTTGGAGCCCCAAACCCCCTTTATCTTTTGTTTTGCAGAAAGTGTCCAACCAATATCATGTAATTTCCTAACATTTGGATCGTGCCCCCAAATAAAATCCCTACTCAACTTATCAATTTTATTGCAAATCTTAGCAGAAAGGAATTGACATTGCATAGAGTGGATAGGAATAGAAGAGATACATCTTTTGACCAAATAGATATGACCAGCCATTGAAAGAGATTTGGCTTTCCAACCCGCAAGCCTATCCCTAATTCTAGCTAGGATTAAGTTGTGTGATTAAGAGTCAACTCTGCCCTGCTTTAAAAAGACTCCCAAGTATTTTCCAAAGTTCCTAGACACTGGCATCCTGGCTTCAAGGTTAATAGCTCCAGCCTTATCCTGACTGATGTTCTTAGACAGAAGAATGGATGATTTATCAAAGCTAACACATTGCCCAGATGCTGCACAAAAGTCATCTAAACAATCAATCATGACCCGAATTTGGTTAATAGAAGCAATACCAAATAAGACCAAGTCGTTCGCCAAAAAGCAATGAGACAACAAAATCAGGAGACCTAAAGAAATGGGTTTCCATTCCCTACTAGTAACATTGTTGTTTATTAGCTGAGCAAGTCTTTCCTTGCATATAACAAAAATGAAAGGGGATAGAGGGTCCCCTTGCCTAACCCCTCTACCCGCAGAAAAGGATGTAGAGAGATTCCCATTCCAACTAATTTGGTAGGAGACCGAAGTAATGCAATCAAGAATTGTGTTTTTTAAGTTAGAAGGTATACCTAGGCAGTTCAGAGTGTCCTCAATGAACCTCCAAGACAATCTACCATAAGCCTTAGCCAAGTCAATTTTCATGGCTATACAACCATCCCTATGTTTGGTGTTTTGAATATAATATAAAACTTCCTGAACTAGAACAATGTTTTCAAAAACACTTCTTCCAAGAACAAAGCTGGCTTGTCACTCGGACACCCACCTTGCCATAAAAGGTTTTAGCCTATTAGTTAAAGTTTTGGCAAAAAATTTATACTACACTTGGCATAAAGAAATCAGGCGAAACTGAAACACAAGAGTAGGGCAATCCACTTTAGGGATAAGAACAAGAATGGTTTCATTTAGTTTTGGATCAATTCTCTGGTTCTGAAAACTGTTTTGGGAAAAGGCAAGGACATAAGGGGATAAGAGATTCCAAAATCTCTAGAAAAAACCAGCAGGAAAGCCGTCTGAACCTGGGGCCTTAAAGGCCTTCATGCTCTTCAAGGCTCTAGTTAATTCATCTAGGAAAATAGGACTGGCCAGGTTCTCCTTGTCAGACCTAGAGAGAGGAGTAAAGTCATGCCCTATCTGATTATACCTATGGTGATCCTAGGCCTTAAAAAGTTGGTAAAGTGTTGAATAAGCAAATTTTCTATCTCATCCTCCTTTGAAACCAAGCTACCCTCATTATTTAGGAGTTTATGAATCTTATTTTTCTGTCTCCTTATTTTGGTTTTCAGGTGAAATTAGGTAGTATTCCAATCTCCCAACTTGATCCACTGATCTCTAGATTTTTGGTGCCAAAGAGATTCCTCTCTTTGCATTCACATATCAAGGTCCTTTCTAAGAGAAGCTTCTAAACCAAGCAGGTGGCGACCCCTTCCTTCATCAATGGATTTTTGAATGCCCCCTAGTCTAGCTTCAATTCTCCTTTTATTCCTAACAATGTGGCCAAACACGGTCTTATTCCACTGCTGGAGAACAATACTCAATTTGCTAAGAGAAACATTAAGAGGCACATTTCCCTGCCAGTTTTAAGAAACAATTTGATGGAAATTTGGGTAAGAAAACCACTCAGCAAGAACTTTAAAGGGATTAGAATTATTAGGACTTTTGGATCTAGGTGACAAAGAGAGGATAAGGGGGTTGTGATCAGAGGTGGTTCTAGGTAAGACGTCAACAAAGGCATCAGAAAAGCAATTAATCCAATCTACAGAAGTGATAACCCTATCTAGGAAAGCTCTTTGTCTACCATTGGACCAGGTGAATCAGTTGCCATTGGACTTAACAACCACCATGCCCCTTTTATGAAACCAATCCTCAAATTTCCTATCAATTCCAAAGTTACCTAAAGTACAAGGAGATCTATCGGAAGGGAATAATGTAGCATTGAAGTCCCCTTCCAAAACCCAAGATTCAGAATATGAGGGTTGCAATTGATCAAAGCTATCCCATAGCAAGTCCCTAAGCGCCCGGTTAGGTCTAGCATACACAACAGTCAAGAGAAAAGTTCTATTGCCACAATCAACCGTGTAGTGAATAAATTGCGAATCGCTAGCAATAACATTAACAATAATAGATATATTCCAAAACAACCATAGGGCACCACTAAAACCATCAGCCTCAACTCGGAACATATTATCAAAGCCAAGTTTGGCACAAACAGAATCTGTAGTGTGCCCACTGATCCGAGGCTCAAGAATAACTAAAATGTTCAGGCAATTAGCCATAGTAATGCTCTTAATAGCCCTGTGGAAGCTGGGCTTTAGAGCACCCCTTAAATTCCAGAAAGGTATCCTATTCAGCATTTAAATAATTTAAGTAAGGGTTATGTGCCTCCGGGACCAAAGTCCAAGCTAGCAAGATTAGGGTTGGTAGTCCCTACCTGATGTGTAGAATGTGTAGCCATGTTACCTCTTCGAGCTCCCTCCACTTGTGCCAGGTCTGGACCTTCTTTGTAAGGTAAACTAGCAATCTCCCTTGCTTCGATAGGGTTTTATTGTTTCAGACTATGTGGATGAGGGTTCTTGATTCGAGCTTTTTCCTCAAAACTCTTGGCCTCGCAAAAACCTTATTGAGGCTAATCTTGTTTAGGCTCCTCACTATTGCCTAGAATTGTAAACTTTGAATTAGTTATGATATCTTTGGGATTCGTCTCCTTCAAGGCAGTCTTTGCAATTGGGGTTTCCTGATTGTGGATCGCTTCTTCGGAACCATCCATTCCCCATAACCGTCAATTATATGGGAGACTTGATCCTGCTGTTGCGCTTGAACCAGTTTCACCCCTTCCTCTTGATGGATTTCCCCTTCCGAACTTCGGAAAGGACATGATGAGTCCTTGTGTCCGTAGCATCCGCAGTTGAAACAGACCAAGTGAAGGCCTTCGTACTCTATTTTCATCACCCGCCTACGGAATTTATACTTTGATAATAGGGTTTGGTCAAGTCGACTTCAATACCCAATCTGGCCAATTTGGATTTGCCAAAGGTAGCAGGCAACATATTAACCTTTTTTTACCCTACACACCTTGGATCCTACAATTGACAGAAATTCCTCGTTACAGTATTCGCTTGGGAAGTCCGGGAATCTGACCAGCACTTCCAATGACAAGAGAGCTTCCGAGTTCGGGTTGAAGTTTGGCCTTCACCTCCTGAGCGTGAGGTAGTGGTCCATAATTGGCCACGATCCCTCAGAGAGAACGAATTGCAAGTCTTCCTGATTTGAGAAGGAGATTTTGAAGAACCCGTTTGACAGGTCATCCATGTTGAACTCACCGTGCAGGTTCCATCTGCGCCTCAAACGGTGGTACAGGATGTTCATCGGGAGAGTTTTGCCTAGTAATTTGACGATAATGGCCTTCTACCATGGCTTTCTAAATCTTAACTTTTGTTCCTTCGAGATCGATATCGATGGGCATTTTGGGTCTTCATCTTCCATAGATTCATCTTCCTCGTCGGATACATCTTCCAGATCCTCGATTGCATCCTCTGTGTCTTCCTCGCTCGGGATTCCCATGGCTGCTTCTTTGAAGGACCCCCTCTGAAGCAGTGATCTTGAAGGAGTACGGTCCTCCATCTCTTTATCGCGGTCGCTGGCGCCGTTAATAGAATCGGTCGAGGAAGTGCCTTGACTTCATTGTTTCTTGGTACTATGATGTGTGTCATCCATCTTCACTCTAACCAGGAACCCTAACTTTGAAGTCGAGTAAAACAGAAGCGAACAAACTGGAATCACGGTGGGCACGAGAGATGACCACCACTAATTAGACTGATTACACTAATTACACTCGTTAGGGAACACAAGAAGGAGGTCGAAACACGAATCTCATTCTTCACGGATTTGTTATCTTGTTAAATTCCTTTATAGATAATACTTTGCTGAAAAAATCTATACAGAAAAAAGACTACTTATTACAAATACAATATGTCTTCTCTTAAATTACTGAACTAAAAGATCTTTCACATGGCATGGGTCCATCCACCAGCTCTTGGTCCATCTTCAAACAACCAATTTCACCTTACTAATTGTCGTCTCAGTTAAGCAATTTCCCCTCTGAAAATTAGTTCATTTCTACTGTTCTAGAGATACTCCAAGCACCATAAAAGAAAGTAGAATGCTAAATCCTTCATGCTTTCTTCCCCATTGTTACTGAAATCCAGTCACGATAAATCTCTGATGGAGTTTCTTTGAAGCTGAATCGAATTCTTCACCAGCCAACTAGCTTACTTCATACTTTTAATTCAAACTCACAAGCGAACAAGGTTTGATCAACAATTTCCATTACTCCATTACAACATGGGCAAAGACTTTACCCTATCGATATGATCTTTCTTGAAGAGCAAGTAACGGGTTACTATCTCCCAACAACTTGGAACTAAATCATCATAATTGTAATCCACAGTTTTGCCATACCTCCCCACAATACCTTATAGTTGTTCTCATGTACACTCTCATTTTCCATGCTTACCAATTTAGTAGATGTTTCATTGAAAATTTTCCACCAGGGTGACTCCATGATACGGTATGTTCTTCATTTCAAAACAGTGTGCAAGTTGAAAGTTTCGAATACAGCTCATCGCACTGCACTTGCTCATACGAGAACAATTCTCTACGGCATATCAAATTCCGCTCCCAAATTTCTTCTACACGCTGCCCCACTTCAGCTAGCATCACATCTTTTTGGATACTTATCTGAAAAAGGCGAGGATATCTCTCCTTTAGCGATTTATCTTTTATCCAAATATCAGTTCAAAATCTGATATTTCAACCATCTCTCATTTGGATTGACAGTTATACTCCAAGACTTCATGAACTGATATATTTCCCGTGGTCCTCATTAATGTTGTTGTCCATAAACCATTAATCGAGTGGACTTTTTGGTCCAGCACCCCACTAATCATTCCTTCTTCATCATCACATATGGAGCAAATGGTTTTCTTCCAAAGGGACTTTCTAGTATGTGCAGAATTCTATCTCCACTTGGATAGGAGGCTAAGATTTTTCAATTGGATGTTAGTAAAGCCCAATCCTCCACAACTTTTTAGCTTTGTTAAGCATTTCCAGACTACCTATATAATAGCCTTTTATTCATTCTTACCCCAGAAAAATTTTCATACAGTGATATGATTTTCTTCCTTACCAGAGATGGCACAACAAAGAGACTTGCATAGTACAGGGGAACTGACTCTAATACCAACTTGACTAAGACCGCTCGGCCTGCCTTCATTAAACTTATGGTTTTCCACCTTGCCAATTTCGACTCCACTTTTGGATCACTAGGGACCAAGTTTCAATTCTTCTGGGAATGACTCCTAGATGGAATCCCAAATAAGTTGCCACTAAGGATCAAATTTCACATTGAAATGCCTATGCCACCATAGTTTCATTCTCTACTCTAGTTTTGAGACAATAAGCCACTCCCGTCGCTTGGTCGGTAAAGGGGTGGTATCTTAGAACCAAAGGTCCTGAGTTTGAAACCTCCCACTACCAAAACTATCAAAAAAAATAAGCCACTGTTTTTATCCAGTTTTAGACCCAAAACCACTCATTCCAACAGACGTTAATATTAACCAATGCAGCTTCAATATCTTCTCCTACACAACATCACTAAAAAAACATTGTGTCATTTCCATTGTAAATAAGTTAGAATGGTACCTCAAATTTCCTACTTTAAGTCCATTAAACGAATGCAAGGACAATGTCTTCCTTATCATCTAGTTATGCCTCAGCTACAATGACAAACAACAACACAGATAGTGAATCTCCTTACCTCAAACTACGATTTGGAGTAAAAGGCTGTTGGGGACCTGTTTACCAAAATTGATATTCTAACTGTTGAGACACATTCGTGGATCCATTTCCATTACCTTAAGCCAAAGCCAAACTCCTCCAACATTTCATCCAAAAATCTCCACGATACACAATCATAGGCTTTTCTAAAATTTATCTTGAATAATACACCTTTTCTTTTCAATTTTTCAGCCAACAAATGAATTCATTAGCTATACATGGGCCTTCTAGACTCCTCCCTTCAATGAATTTAGTTTGCGTTTCCCTGATTATATCTGGCATAACCTGGCTTAATCTTTCTGAAAGTATCTTAGCGATAATACATACATCCTATCATACTTATAGGTTTGTAGTCATTAAGTTGACCCGCATCAGCTTTCTTTGGGATCAAAGTGACCCATGTTGCATTCATTCTTCTCTCCATTCTTCATGAAACAAAAAACTCACAGATGGCACTGCCAAAATTTGCTCCTAACATATTCCACATATACTTTATAAAATTCAGGTTATACCCATCAAATCCAGGTGCCTTCGAACCATCACATTCTCACACAGATTTTTTGATTTCCGCCAATGTAATAATTGTTTCAAGCATTAATGCTTCCTCTTTAATCAATCATAAATGATCAATGCAAGGTGGGCCGATGGCAGATTCCATTTCAAATCTATATAGTTTTACGAAGAACTTTACCATATGCTTCTTAATTTCTTTTGGTTCTTCCACCAACCGGTCTCCTATTTTTAAGCTCACGGTTTGTTTGCTTCTTTTATTCAGAGTGGCTCTTTTATGAATATAAGCTATATTTCTGTCAATTTTCTGATTAACTTATAACAAGACAGCTGCTTGCAGTGAATTTCATTTGCCCTAAATGTTGATTCTAAGTCCGAGTGGATTTGAAATCTCTGTGCTTGATCCACCACAACACTTGTGAGCCCAGGTTTTGAACCTTATCATATGAGGTCTAACGTTTAGGATATGTTCAGGTTCCAGGTCCACTTATAATCCACTACAAAAAAATGGAATTTACCAACGGAAAAATTCCGTTAGAATAGATTAAAAATATGTTAGTATAGATACAAAAAGGCTACTCCAACGGACAAAAATTTGTTAGCATAGGTATCATGGGTATTGCCCTATACCAATGGATATGTTATCCGTTGGATGAGGGGTTAAAGGCTATGCCAACGGTTTTTCAATTACTAAAGACCATTATAAAGTTGTTGTTTCTAACGAATTGAACACACCTATAGTAACAAATCTATCAGTGGGTAAAAGTACATCCCTACTCTTACGGATTGAACTGTGGGATAGAGTGTGCGTCTGATATACCTATGCCCATAGATCTTTTCATGGGTAAAGGTTGTTTTGAAGTACGATGTAATCTTGCAAACCTGTAATGCCTTTATAGAATTAGATGTACACAACCTTCAGAAATAAAGATATCAAGACACTTTAAACTAACTTCAATCACATATAATATATATATAATGTATCTTCAAAGAGTTGATACAATTTAACAAGATTAAAAAAGTCGCACTACAAAATAGTAGTTTAAAGTGCAACAACAAGCTCGACAAAAGTTTTTGGTTTCAGCCATCAATCCAAAATATATTGTTTTTACCCAAAATATACTGTTTTCATTTGAAGTTTCCACTTCATCCAAAAAGTTTCATTTCATCCACTGCACTATCATCTAGTCAACGTGTTACACTATCTAGAGTATTTATGGGATGGGAATTGTTCATTATACCACTAGCACTCGTTGGATCCTAATGGAAACAAGTAATTTTAGTCAAGATATTTATACAAAATAGGTTGTTGAAACATAGCAAGAAAGAAAGACGTGGTTAGGCAGGTTTCCACCACAAACAAGAAAGATGTTAAATAGTAGTAGAGTAGAAAGACATAGCAGTTTTCCAGCTTTGTGTTAAATAACTTCTTGTTAAATATCTTCTTGACCTAAGAGGATAAAAGATCCCCTAAAACTACTTGTTAAATATTTTCTTGAGCTAAATCGGCTTTGTGTTAAATATTTCAATCAGATCGAGGTTCAGGTTCAGAAAAACTAGTTTCTTCATTCGATCTAGGAGTGAAGATTGGCACTACCCCGATAATTCTCGAGACTTTTTCCAGGAAATTTAAGTGCCTTTCTTGGGCATTTTTTTTAGCCTTTCTGGTTTAAGAGGGAGTAGGAGAAAACGCAAGAGGGTTTGAATTGAAAGTGCATTCCTTTCACTGAAACGGGATGTTGGTTTTTCTGAGTTGAAAGACTCCACTTTCTCGGGGTTTTGATTGTAGGGAATAATTCCTTGGGAACTGTGATAATGGATCTCTGCAATGCAATGGGTTTATTTATATAGCAGCACAAAGAATGGTCAAAGAATATAACAGAGATTTAACTAGTGTTGTTCATATGGTTAATTTGGTTATAACCAAAAACTAATTTTTTTTACTATTTTTTGTAATCATTTTTAAAAATTTTGGTTTTGGATTAACTGAATTTTATTTTAATTCGTTTTCGATTATAGAAGAAAATATTTTGATTAACTGAATAAACGAATACTTTTTGAAAATTAAAATTTTAATATATAAATATTATATAAATCATACATATTCTTTTCAAAATTTTAGTTAACCGAATTTCTAATAGTTAATTGTAACTAATTTGGTTTTTAGTTTGGTTTGATTTTCAGTTCGGCTTTCGAATACTAAGTAAAAAACGGTTTTCAATTAATTCGGTTATTGAATTAAATTCAGCTATAACCAAAATAACTGGAATACAATTTTTTTATAAAGAAATTCAACTTTTGGGAGTTTCCCAACTTTCTCAAGCTGGAAAAGAGCATACTGGTCGGTCATACAGAACAAAAGAACCCGTGCTATTGCTTTGTATATACAAGGTTGTTGATTAACTGGCAGACCCAAAGATTGAAAGTTGTGGTGTCATTGATAAATGAAATTTAATATAATCATTTTTTTTCTAAAATTTATAAGGTTACTGACATAAATAATAAAGAAACTACATTATAATTTACTATAATTAATTTGTTTCACAAAAGTCATGGGTCGTGACCCCGGGTGCACCCATTGGATCCGCCCATTAACATCTTCACAAATCAAATGCTGCAGCAGTACTGAATGTGCGCTCACAAATAACAAAATAATAATGCCAATCGTCCTATATATAACTGCATATCAACCAAAACGTACAGAATGGAATGATAATGTTTGTTTACTTCTTTCCCACCAAAAACGTGAAAACGACCTGTTGGGGCTCATTCTCCTAACCTACATCAATTATAGTATAAGCTAGGGAAAATTATAATGCACATCTATGATGTATTGATGTATTGATGTATTGATGTATTGAGAAATTATAATGCCCACTAATGAGTTTTAGAAAATTAAAATACACACCCCGAGCTATTAAGAAAATACAATTTCCGTCTCTGAGCTTTAACACATTACGATACCCCCACCCATGTACTTATTAAAATTGGTAAAAATGAAGATCTTAGTAACTATTATATTGATGGAGCGATTCAAAAATATAAACCAATTAAAAAGAAACTCAAATTTACCCCGTGCAATGTTAGAGCGAGAATTGAAGAAAAATCATGCAAAATTTACAAGGAATTGCAATGTATTCACCATTTTATCATTGGTTTTGTTTCTTAATTTATTCTCTTTAGGTATATTTCATTTATTTGACTTTTAAGAGGTCATATAATGTATATTTAGGGTTTATTTCAATTTTTTTATGGTTTTCAAAGTTCTTATTTAAGAAAATCATTGCTCTACATATTCAAACTTACCTCATTTTAATAAATACGTGGGTGGGTATTGTAAGTTCATGGGTGGTAATTATAATTTTTCCAATACCTAGGGCACTGTAATTTTCTAAAGCTCATGGTCATTGTGATTTCTAAGGGGGTGTTCATTCGCTACTTATAGATGTCACTGTGGTTAAGAAATCTTAATTGGAGATGTGTACTATTATTGGATATAGAGTAATTAAATTTTGACATGTGTCAATCACTTTTAGCACATCTCAGAAATTGTGAAGAACGAACAGGACCTAAATACCCATGGGTGGGCTGGGCAATGTCCCTATCACCTACTCTCTCCGTCCCTATTTGATCTTCTCGTTTATTATTTGGACATGTCATTCGACTTTAATATTTAATTTATAAGATGACATAATTTTACAAATCTAAGTTTTACAATAGAATCCTTAAATAAAAAATATATGTTGTAGAAATATTTTTATAAAATATTTTATTATATATTTAATATTAAAATGAAAAAACCTATCAAAAATAAACAAATGATAAAAGTGGGACGATGATCGGCTGCGTTCGGTCACAGCATAAATGTGGTATAAATGTGGCATTTTTTATTTTGGCACTTTTGACAAAAAAAATACCAAACCGCCATCACCGAACAACAATTTTCAAAACAGCCATAAATATACCAGCACAAAACAACCACAAAACAATCACAAAACAACCAACAATTTATGCTGCAAATACAATGAATACCGTAAACAGAGGCGAAACCAGAAAACTGTAATTAAGGGGGCAAGAATATTTTAATAATATTAATTAATATTTAAAAATTAATTTTAATAAATTAATTTAAATTCTCAATATTTATAATTATATTTTAAAAATGATATTATATATTAAATTTGACACAAAATTAAATCAAAATTGAAATATATAGATTAATATATTATAAATTAGTTTATTTTCCCTTTTTTATTTTTAGTTTTTTTATAAAGATTGGTATACTAAATTATAATTTAATGAAAATAATATAGAACAATAGTTTTAAACTAGTAATGTTTATCTAAATTGTTTATTCAGATACGGATAAATAGTCTCTTAAAACTATTACTATCTATCAATTCTAATAAAATATTCTACAAGGAAAAGAGCAAACTAATAAAAATTACGATGTAAACTTTCAATTATATCAAAATTATTAGAGTACAAAATATTTGTAGTATATTTCAGAAATATCAATTATAAGTATTCAACTTGTTAAGTAATGATTAATTACAAAACTGTTTGTACAAACTATTATGTTAATATACGTTATTTTTCATTTCTTAGCATATCCAATATTAAATTTAAATTTATATTTTTAAATTTCATTAAATAATATTTAATTGAATAGAATATATTGTTTTAACTATAAATATATGTTTAAAATAAATATTTTATCAACAATTAAACAATATATAATAATAAAATAATAAGTGATATATATATTCGTTTACAGTCAATAATTTTATTATTAAAAAAATTGTCTTTTCATTTCAATGATATTATTTATTCCATTAAAAAAAATAATCTTAAGTTTTAATACATTTAAATGTTATATTAAATACTAATATAATCCATAAAATTATATTTTTTATAACATCTAATATATTTGCTCTAAATTAATTGTCACTAAAATATTAATAAAGAATAATAATTATTAAAGGCTATAATTGAATATCTACATATATTTTAAGTTTATTAACAAAATTGTTTTGAAATGTAATACTATACCTCCGTCCCGTCATAAGTGTCTCATTTGCTTTTGGACGTTTTTCCACTTCATATTAAATATATAAGATAAAATAATTTTTAAAAAATATTTTTACAATATATAGTTTTTCACATAAGGATTCCATTATAAAATTTTTTTTATAAAAATATATTATTTTACATGTTAAATATTGAAGTCAAACGACAAGCTCAAATAGTAAAGTGGACAAAGTGAATGGGACGAGGGAGTATAAAATTTTTAATTGTAACAACGAAACGGTAAACACTGCACAAAACTAACTTATTCAAACAGACAGACAAAATCGCCGCCTGCCGAACACTAGTTTTCAAAGAACCACAAAAACAACACAAAAACAACTAACAAAAAACCACAAACAGCCAACCAAAACAACCAGACCAAAATAACCACAAAAACTACCGATAAAAAAACAAGCGCGCAGCCCATACTATCACCTAAACCTTTGCCACTGCTAGACAACTGACTAGACTAATTTTCAAAAAAGAAGACTATGACTAGCTGACTAGACACAACCGCGAGCGGGTCTACTTTGCCATCACTTCAGTCATTGATTAGTCTTTTCACCATTTTTCAATAGAAGGGCGTGGTAAACTACTCCCTCCGTCCTGAATTGACCGTTTTACTTATGGCACGTTTTCCACTTTAATATCAAACATATACGATAAAATAATTTTAGAAAACTAAATTTTGTAACATATGTTTATCATGTAAGGAATCATATGCAAAACTTAAAATTTCAAAATAATTTATCTTATATGTTAAAAATGAAGTCAAACGATATGTCCAAACAGTAACAGGACGGTCATTCAGGACGGAGGAAGTAAAAAGTTTCCTTCAATATCAAAGCTACACAAACCAAGTACTGCTCAACATTTCCCTGGGACCATTTGTGAGCATGAGCAGAGGCGAGCGGACAGACACCAGAGAACGATGAAGAATTCTTTATTGATGAAGAAGAAGAGATGTACAGAGGATGCGGAAGATACAGTGAGAATAATGCGTCTTGATGAGGATTTACCGGGTGGGATCCATGCTAAAATCTCAAATAAAATCTTTTATATAATTAATTATGTAAATTATAAAATTATTAAATTAATTACACATTATGAAACATATCTTTATAATTTTTGAATATATCTCAAATTTTATATTTTGATATTTTCTTTTCAAGATAAATTTAACTATTATAAAATATTCTGATAATAAAATCTAAAAGATACAAATAAAAATGGTTCCCCTAAGATAGAGGTCCTGTTTCTGAACTGTTTGAACAAGCTAATAGTCGGGCCTGTGTACAATTGAGGGGAGGACTTAAGTATCAGGTTATATCTACACTGGTACTAAGATATAAAGGAAGAGAAATAGCATAACAATATGACTTGTGAATCATCTCACAACATTTTCAAACCGAATAGTCATATAAAAGGCATTTCATAATTTTTACCCTGGAAATATAGCTTTCATTCACATTATAAACTGATTTCCTAATAATACAAATGATATAGCCTCAAAATAGGAAGAAAAAGGTCTTCAAAAATTAAATAAATTGTCACAGGATTAACATGACTACAAATCATAAACCTGAATTTTTTATCTAGAACCTTACCCAAATAAAAAAAAAATTTAACATTCTTGAAATTGTCTCTCTCCTTTGGAAAATACCCAAAATAAGTCAAAATATCATGAAATTTCAATACATGATAGAGGATGATTTTTAGAGATAACCCTGTTTGAAATTTTGTAATTTCAAACTTCCAATAATAAGGTATTAATTATGGGAGGTGACATATTGTAACATTTTTATCTAATTGGTTATTTATCGAATAAACTCTATTCCAACTCTCAAAATTCAGTAAATATTTATTTATCTATGGTTAAAATTTCAAAAAATTTCTTGCTTGTAGCATATTTAAAAAATTATATTCTCTTGAAGCATATAAAGATTTTCGATAAAAAAAATCTTCTTTTATCTTTTTTCTCAGCCTTTTCCTATAAAGGACCTTCCCAAAAATGACCTAGGATCATCTAAAACCCTACCAAGGTCAGAAAAGACTCTCACAAACCTTCCTCCCACGTTTTGCAACCTTCTCACATCGAATTCATACTGAAACTCTACCGAAACCACCCCAAAATCACTAAAAACACAATCTTTCTTCTCCTATCAGACTTCCAAACATCAAAACACCACAAATACTGAAGGAGAATATGGTTAAAAATACAAGGAAAAAGGAGTCAAAAGCTCGGGTCTAAGTCAAACCGAATCGGCCACCAACGAAGCTTTCGAAGATTTCTGACGTGGAAGAACAACCAAATCTCAAAGTCAAAACAGGTTAGAACTCAAATTCTTCAACCCTTTTGATCATTATATACACTCATGGTCAATTTCAAAACAATTCAACTTTTTTCAACGACTTAAGTAAGGTTTGGTTATGTTTTTCCCTCTTACTTATTTGTTAAGTTTCGTGTAGAATTTGAACTCAAATTAAATTTTTTTCAATCACTAACATACTTAGAATTTTTCAGAATACACACCCATAAAACTTGATCCGAAAACACCGCCAAAAAACTCCCGAATGTTGCTGTCCAGTGGCAGTCCGCGCCTACAGACGCCCATTTGGGAGGCCACGGACGCCCTCGGACAGTGGCAGGACATTTATTTTTACAAAACTTATGGTTTTATTACATGTCTGGGCCTACCGACATCTTACTCGTGGCTCCCGGACACTTTAAAATTTTGTTTTCTACAAATTTGATTTTTTTATGCATAACTAGTTAATTAGGATTCGTGGGTATAACATTAGGTCCATGTTAAAATTTGACCTAAATCGGCCACAAAAACCCTAATTTAGGTATTTCCAGTTTTTACTTTCATTTTTTGTCAAAAAAATGTCAAAATAAAAAAAATACAGAAACCCGCGCACTTAGGTTAAATCGACTTTATAGTAAGCCGTAATGACATAAGTAGAGGAAAAATAACTTATAAGGGTAGCACTAGTAGAAAAAACATTTTAAATGACGACACTTAAACCACGGTTAAATGAAAAACCGTGTTTAAAGTTTATAAACCACGGTTTCTAGGGAAACCGTCATTTATAGTACACGCCGGAGAGAATAAACCACGGTTTTTGGAGAACCGTGGTATATAGTTTATTTATAAACCACGGTTTGTAGGGCAACCGTCATTTATAGTACATGCCGGAGAGAATAAACCACGGTTTTTGGAGAACCGTGGTATATAACCATCACGCCGGAGAGAATAAACCACGGTTTTTGGAGAACCGTGGATATAACCGTCACGCCGGAGAGAATAAACCACGGTTCTTTAAGAACCGTGGTATATAACCGTCACACCGGAGAGAATAAACCACGGTTTTTGGAGAACCGTGGTATATAGTCTGAGCGGGAATTTTAATTTTTGGCCCAAATTAACGCGGCTCTTCTCTTCGGAATGTACTATAAATGACGGTTGCCCTACAAACCGTGGTTTATAAGTAAACAAAGAGAGCCGCGTTAATTTGGGCCGAAAATTAAAATTCCCGCTCAGACTATATACCACGGTTTTTATAGAACCGTGGTATATAACCGTCACGCCGGAGAGAATAAACCACGGTTTTTAAAGAACCGTGGTATATAACCGTCACTCTCGAGAGAATAAACCACGGTTTGGAGAACCATGGTATATAGTCTGAGCGGGAATTTTAATTTTCGGCCCAAATTAACGCGGCTCTTTGTTCTTATATATTTCTCTTACTGTAATTGCAACCCACACTGGCGAACAAGGATTGAACGCGCCTCTTCCTCATTCTCTTCACCTCCCGGTAATTTTTACAACCCACGCCGGCGAACATGGAACATGCTCTACGCCATCTCTTCAACCTCCCGGTAATTTCGCAAAACCATACTAGTGAGTAAGGAACATGCTCTATGCCATATCAACCGCACTGTAAATTTGCTACCCATACTGGCGAACAAGAAACATGCTCCTACCTCTCTATTATCTTGTTTTCATGGTAATTTTTGCAACCCACACTGGCGAACAAGGAAACGTGCTCTGCGTCTCATCCTCATGTTCACTCATTGTAATTTTTGCAACCCCAGCCGGCGAACAACGAACATGCTCTACGCCGCATCCATTTTCTTCAACCTCACAGTAATTTTGGAACCCACCGGCGAACAAGGAGCATACTGCGCCCTCCATTCTTCACTCACGATTTTGCAACCTTAATTCGCAAACAAGGAACATACATAATCTGGCATCTTCATTGTCTTGTATATGCGCTCTGTTGAGATTTCCAGATTGAAGGCGAAGATTTGAAAAATTCATGGACTATAAACCACGGTTTCATGTATAACCGTGGTTTATTCGTTGTTTTTTTCACCTTATATACCACGGTTTTTAGAATAACCGTGGTTTATTCTCTCCGGCGTGACGGTTATATACCACGGTTCCCCAAAAACCGTGGTTTATTCTCTCCGGCATGTACTATAAATGACGGTTGCCCTACAAACCGTGGTTTATAACCGTGTTTTTTTTTACATTATATACCACGGTTTTTAGAATAACCGTCATATATTACTCACTATAAATGACGGTTTATAGAACCGTGGTTTTTATCTTCATTTAAAACCACGGTTTTGAACCGTGGTATATAATATTTTGGCATTTACGACGGCCGCAAATACCACGGTTTTTAACCGTGGTATATAAGCAAAATAACCGTGGTATATAATGTTTTTTCTACTAGTGTAGTGAAAGTAATTTGAACCCAGAAAAGTTATATACCAAGCCCCTGAATTCGATCTCAAACCTTTCCTAATTTACCGTAGGTTAAAATTAGGTGGTGACTCTTAATAGATTTTAGAGAGCTAACTTAAGTTTTAATAATTATGATTTATGACATAGTTATTAATCATAGGTTATAAGTGGGCCTACAACCAAATCACATCCTAATTAACCCGAATCAACATAGGTTAAGGTTCGAAAAGACGAGGCTCACACCCCCACATCTCGGGGCTTGAATATTTGAAGTTTAAGGTCCTCCTCGTCATCCAAGCTCCAGTTTGCCAATCCATCGTCATTAACCTGGACGGGAAGAATCTAATTTTCCCTATCACATGTGACAATCTGCCGAACATTTGCACCAGGTGCAGGTCACTACACAGTTGTGTGCTGTTCCCAGTTTGTTGCTACCTCTTATTAGCTCCCTAACTTTGGGCCATAGATGAGCTGGGAAGCTACATGGCTAGGGTCCATCCATATAAGGGTTTCACTGCTCTAGAATAGTGGCACTCTGCCAATGCGGTGGTCTCTGATCTTCTGAATAGCCATCTTCCCCAAATCAACCCGTGGAACGAGGATCAGGGCCTTCAACCATCTTCGTCCTCCAAAGTTATGGGCCTTAACCACCAAAGGTTAAAGATCTCGCTCAACCCAGTTCCCCAGGATGTGCGCCCGCCATGCCTTTATGCTTCCGCTGGGCTAGGTAAGCATGGCCATGATCAACTCTTTGACCCAACTTCGCTTGCTGAGATTCAACCCCCGCCAGGCTTCAACCCACACCCACACGCGATCCTGTAGTTCATCCTGGTATGATGGTGGAAGGGACAGGTCCTTCCCGGCCCACAAAGCGCAGGATGATCCGGGACAAAGCTGCGCTTCTTAAAGCTCATAGCTTCTAGTGATTGTTTTCTTGCTGATGGTTGTTTTGCTATGACGAGAGTATGTTTTTGGTTGGATTATCACCTTGGTCATTGCTCCCTTATTAGTATATTTTGATCTTTTTGTCTTGGTTCCTCTTTCGCTTGTTTTTTTGTTTGCATGTTGTCGGTTCTGGCATGAAGCTAGGTTTTGGCATATCATACTACTAATGCAAAAGCTGATCAGGCCTCCTTTGCTTATAGTAGTGTTGTCACTTTCGATCTTGAGATCTTTTGATGATGAGTTATTTCTAGTTAGTTGTTTAGGTGCTTTGTTTTGTTTAGTTTAGTCACTGCTTCTAGTCCATGCGTTCTAGTTTTGTAATTACCATCTATTTCATCTATCTATGAATATAGGAAAAATTACATCCTCACCCATGACGTTTGGTGAAATTACACACCCCACCTATGAGGTTTCAAAAATTACTTTCCCCACCCATGTGGTTTCCTTTGTTTACATCCAGCAACTTTCTAATTTTTGTTCAACTTAAGAAATGCTTAAATGTAAAAATTGATGAAACTTTACATGGATGATGCTAAGTGTTACATTTTTGTCCAATGTCAAACCTAATGTTTTTTAAGCTCACACGTGACCTGATGTGGGATCCAATGAAAACATGTTCATATGTCACATGTTTCACTGGGTCCTACGGATCACTATGAACTTAAAAAACTTTGGATTTCATACTGGACCAAATACAACGCTTTAACATCATTCATATAAAATTTCATTAATTTTGGACAACATTTAATCGTCTCCTAATTTGAACAAAAAATAGAAAAGTTGTCGAATCTAAAACATGAAAAACCACATGGATGAGAAAAGTAATTTTTAAAACCTCGTAGGTGTGGAGTGTAATTTCACTAAATTTCATGGGTGTGGATATAATTTTCCTAAGTGATATGCTTAGAAATTGTCAAGACTTCGGCGCAAGAAAAAACAAAATTGAAGGCGAGATATGTGTACAAAATTAACGTTTTGACACATGCAGCTGCAACGGGTCGAGGTGTCAAAAGCATTACACACGCAATCCTCTCATTTATTTTGACGTGGTTATCAGGTCACAAGTTTGGAAAATATTCATTGTTATATTTATGTCCAAAATTGCATCAAAATATTATAAGATTAATTAAAAATAATATTACCTCCGTCCCACTTTGACCTTCCTGTTTACTTTTTGACACGTTTTTCCACTTCAATATGAAACATATAAGATAAAATAATTTTATAAAATAAATTTTATAACATATAGTTTTTGACATAAGGATTCCATTACAAAACTTAAATTTGTAAAATTATGTTATCTTATATGTTAAATATTGAAGTCAAACGATATATCCAAATAGTGAATGAAGGTCAAATGGGGACGGAGGGAGTATAAAATTACTTTAAAGATGTTCAGCTACAAACAAAAGTATTTGGTGAAGGGTGCAAATGAATAAATAACTATTCTCTCCTTATATAATATAAGTCGTTTTAAAGATAAATTTGAATTATTTTTTAGTCCAGATATATCTTCAAAATGACTTAAATTTAAAATACGAAGGTGTAAAGTTTTTTTCATAATAAAAAGCTCCATTTTTCTTTTATCCTTATAGCTCCCCAACCACACCTCACAGCTTCACCCAAAAAATGACCATCAACTTGAGTTGAATAATTTTCAGTTATTATTTTCTATTTTAAGCTTTTCTCTGTGCATGGCTCATGGTTTTTAAGATATACATTAAAGGTCATAATACCATAAAAAGTTGAAACACATGTACTACTAAACCATGTAACTTTGGATTATAATATATCATATAATGCTTCATGAAGATTAGTGGTCCCCTTGTCACATCATACTTCAGGGACATTAGTGGTCCCCTTGTTATTTCAAAAAAAAGAAAAAAAGAAGATTAGTGGTCCCCTGGAGTGGTATTATCCAAATTGTAATTGAGAAGATGTCACCCAGGTCTAAGGAATCAATGGCAGATTAGTTGGTTGTATATAATCCTACAACATAAACCAATCACTCAGTTTTGTTGGAGAACAAGTGTGAGTCCCTTATTGAAAAATTATATAGTTAGTAAGTAGTTTATATAACTTATGAGCTACTCCACCTAATGTCAATTGATTTTATGATGAAACCTCGGGTGGTTATTGGACTTTATAGTCTATATGGGTATTTTTATATAATTTCCTCCGTTGGGTCTTTTCCCTCCCCCAATATTTTAACAAGTTCACGACCATGATTCCCTTATGCCAAGTCATCTTGCGCTCACTGAGATTGATTCCTTCATTAAGTTATGTTGTCTTGCCCCCCTTTGAAAGGCTATTCAACCCCCCCCCCCCCCTGGAAGACTTGGTTCTAACTCATACCAATTGTTAATTGAGTTTGGTGGAAAATTCATGTACCATTTGAAGGCAGATTTCGTAAAGGATTTGGCAAATCGTCCTCAATAGCCTGGATTCTCTAGTCAAGAGTCACTTTTATAGTCTCAGAAAACACAATTTCATCAACGTTGAAGGTCCTCAATTAGAAAGTTACTAGAAAAAAAAAACAAATGGTTCAATTTGTATCTATGACTAGAGGACATAATTTTCAGCTCGTCTTGTAAAGGTATAACACAAGGGATGTTAGTTTGGTTTATGAGTGGTTCCTGTGCTGTTGTTGTGGGAAACAATGATCGTGTTCCTAATTATATTCGGAAGCCGTTTGGTGGTAAGGTGGAAGATCTTGATCCGGTTGCGGATGAAATTGCTAGAAATGATTGTGTTGGGCCTTTGGAAGATAGTAAGGGATGTGAACAGACTATAAGTCACGAAGTGCTTGAGGCTGAGCGTGAGTCCGGCTGTGGAGATGCTATTTTGGGTTTCAATCACTCTGATCGGATCCTCGATTGCCCCTAGTTGAGCAGGTGGAGGAGGGAGGGGAATGTGATGATCTTAGGAGCCTTTTCGAAGACCCTGAGTTTCCGCCTGGATTTGAGCCTGGTGGAGCCTCTTCTGGGCCGAAGTTGGACCCTGAGGTGGAATTTGTCAAGGAAGAAGCAAGACAGACTCTCCTACTTGCAAAAGACCTTGGTTGCCACGTCCAGGACGAGGGGCGTGCTTTAAGCAATTTAGAAGACATCATTCGTGATCATAGAGAATGCGCCCGTAAGAGATGCCAAGTGTTGAATGGAGAGGTTGGGGTTGATACTAACAATTGCTCCTGAACCACGTCGAGAGTTAGTTCCAGATGGGAGGTGGTGCCAAAGAGACGCCTATTGGGCTTTAGCAAAATTTCTTGTGCTAGTAAAGTAGCTAGTAGAGAGTAGAGCAGAGCAAGGGCTAAGTGTTAAGGGCTGGGATAGCTTTTTTTCATGTAGAAAGGGTAGACTTAGAAAGGTATGTGTAATCTTGTTTTTTTCCTTATCTTTGGTACTTTTGCTAATGTCCCGCTCTTACGGTTTACCAGGCCTTTGGCTTCAATTATTAAAAAAAAAACAAGAAATTCATATATAACAAGCCAAGGTCCATGTAGATTTGAAATAAAATGCATGAACATGAGAAAGATGAAAAAAATTACTCTTCGGTGCATGCTTTACTGATTTTGGAAGACGCATTTAGCTCGCTCACTATCTTCTGGATTTAAGTATTTCATGACAACCAGGGCTCACATACCTGCAACCAAAAGAACAAGGAAAAATGATGAATGAGGTCAAACTCATTGTTCTAGGCAAGTGAGTATTAAAAAACTATCAACATAATAATTGCCGAAATGTGTTTAACTAACTTAGACATCACTCAAATTTGGAATAGCTTGTATGAAGATACGAACTCACATAGCACTAGCAGTATTGTCAAACTGTGGCCACATCTACCTCTGTCAATCTATTGGCCAGCAATGTCAATTGTCAAAGGCTCATACACCTTTCACCTTCTGTCAGAATGAAAAATACATAGATATATGGGACGACAATAACAATAAATATATGGATCTATTTATAAACAATCAATAACTCCAGAGGCGGAGTCAGTTCGCCCCAATTAAAATATAGTTTGTCCTAATGGTTATATTTTTATATTATTAAAGGAAATTGGGCTAGGCTACAACATAAAAAAAAACTGTTTGTAAAAAACCTGATTACATAGGAAAAATGAGAGATACGGATAATTCAAAATTATAAGGTATATTCATTTTTAATTTGTGTTTACCTTTTATTAATACATATCTCCAAATATATATTGTGTATATGTATATTAACTATATATATATATATATTATGTATCTCCACATATATATTGCAGTCGTATTCATGATATATAGTAAAATCCAGTTACTTGTGTTTCTTTAATACTCCCTCCGTCCTGAATGACCGTCCTGTTTGCTTTATGACACATTTTCCACTTCAATATTAAGCATATAATATAAAAAATTTTATAAAACTAAATTTTGTAACATATAGTTTATCATGTAAGGAATCATATGCAAAACTTAAATTTTAAAATTAATTTATCTTATATGTTAAAAATTGAAGTCAAACGACATGTCCAAATAGTAAACGGACGGTCAATTCAGGACGGAGGGAGTAAGAATTATCTTAGTCTAGTTTGAAGAATTATTTTTTAGTTATTTTATTATCCTAATATTAAAATGTGTGAAATTCTGATTTGATTCAATATTAATAATACTATTGTAAGTTTTTTTAATGTTGCCGTCTTATCGACATATTATTTTGAACATTATATCATTTACTTGTTGTTGTGCGAGGTTTGTTTGTTAAATTGTTGATCTTTAGTTTAAGGTCAGCATATAAAAGATTTTTATCATGTGTATATCTTTGTTGTTGATACAACAGACATACAATATTGAATAGTCAATATATAAGCAATTGTATACTATATATTGTGATCATTATTATTTTTTAAAAGCAATATAATTAAAGATTGTTCAAGGATATATTTTACCCATTTTGGAGTTTCTTCTTTTGCGGTGGGTAGGTGAGAATGAAAGAAATCTCACATTTGACGTCCAAACATAAAGAGATTATATGCAGAGCTAAAAGAAAACTTCAGAATCACATCGCTGGAATTATAAACCGAAAAAAATCGACGGACTACATTTGCAATCGAATTTTGGGCTTAATTAAATTTTATGGTTCAATCAATGCATGATGTCTGCAAAGGTTCTGAGGCGTGGATCGAAGAAATCAGGCACATACTTCTATAGTAGCTCAATTATCTCTATTTCAACAAATACAATTTACAAGTCCACATAATGTTAGTAGCAACAAAATGACATAATATACCTATTCAAGAAAGCAGTTACACTTAACTATATATTCATACATGAAGTCATTGATGTTGCCAACTCTAGTTGAAAACTTCGAACCAGCTCAAGGGGTTGGTTATTCCATTACCATTGACAGATACCTTGTCTACAAATCTAGTAGTAGTTCCTTTAAATCTAACTGGAGTCGCCTTTACCTTCTTTCCGTTCAAAGATCTTCAGACTGGATTTAACATCTGCAATGATGCATACCATACATATACTTCAACATGAAGAATCATCAACCCTTAAAACATGAAGAATTATTGACAACAGATTAAGGGACTAGTGTTTTCTCAGTACTTGCAACAGTTTAACACCGAGAAATAATATATTTAACCCCACACCGACTGTGATTGAAAATGAAACACCAACACCAAGTATAAATTTAAGAAAGCAAAGCCTTTATGAGATACTTACCTGGACGGGGTCATTGAGTGATCAAGAAGGCTCATGGCTTGGGTTGGTGACCACCATTGCACTTTGGTGCGGTGCCAGTCTAACATCTCCTCAAATAGAAGTAACATAAGCGGACCGGTATCACGGGCCTCATTAAAACCTCTTCATGTAAAACCCAGTGGGAAAAAACAATGAGGAGGAAAAAGAGTACCCACCATGTCCAAGTACAAAGCTAACGCCACACTAGGTGAAACTCAGGTAACAATGAGAGGACTACAAATATGTGTCCCTCAAGGGCACCATCTAGACAAACCTACTTATACAAAATCCTTGAGGGATGCTAATTCAATAAACACCCCACATGAAAACGGTATATCCTTCCACCACATCTTGGTCCATCTCCACACTCATAATTTTATCTGTATGTTAAGTCGTGATACATTAAGAGTTTCACCCCGAAAGACCACATCATTCCGATGCATCCAGATAAAATAAACACCATAACAGAAAGTAGACCTCCAAATCCTTTTCCCTTTTGCTGAGAGGGCAACAGCAAACCAGTCTTGGTAGATAGTTGCAATCAATTCCTTGAAGTCAAAACGTATATTCCACCACTGTAGAAGGAGCTTCCAAACTGTATTTATACTTGAGCACAAAAAAAGGACGTGTTCAATGGTTTCTATTTCTCTGTTACACCATGGGCACCCACATTGTGCAATGGGAACAAGGTCCCTTTCGAACAGAAAGTCACGTGTAATGAGCCTTCTCATCAAAGAGAACCACAACATATATTCCACTCGCGGTTCACAAAGTCCTTTCCATAAGAATTGGATATTCGGAACACCATGTGCCATCACATCTCTGTTCGAGGCAGTAATTATATTACAAAGTTCCTTAGACATGGAAATCTTACCTGCAGAACTCCACGCACATGAGTCACTTTGTATCTGTGAATTAGGAGGGTTCAGAATTGCAGACATCTGGCTCACCATTTCTTCTTCGTGTACAAACAGCCGTCTGCGCCAACCAAATTGCCACGACCAGATACCATCCCTCCAGATTCCTTGGTCTGCAACCGAGCAGTATTTGTCGGATGTAATATGGAAGAGCCTAGGGAACATATCTTTCAAACATCCTGCTGGACTCCACCTGTCAAACCAAAAGAGAGTGTCGCGCCCACTACCGATCGTAATGGTTAATTTCTCCTCCAGAGCATTATTTAGTGGTGCACATGCTGAAGTTACCTTCACAATCGATTTCCATATATCCGGATTACCACCAGACTCCACATTAATCAAACCTGTGTGTAGTCCCTTCCGCATATTATGTATAGACTGGATTACTCTCTTCCAAAGTGGGCTTTTATTACAAGCAAAGTTGCATCTCCATTTTGCCAAAAAAGCTAAGTTTCTTACCTGGAGATCAGAGAAACCAAGCCCTCCATCCATCTTTGGTTGTGCCATTCTTGCCCACGAAACCGGAGTCAGGAACCGGTTCTTATTCTTACCCCAAAAAAACTTACGTTGTAAGGAGGTGAGCTCCTTTCTTACCTTCTTTGGTATGACAAATAAACTAGCATAGTAAAGGGGGATTGATTCTAGCACCGACTTAATTAAGAGAGCACGCCCCGCTTTGGAAAGGGAATTTGCCTTCCACATTGATAACTTCATCTCCACCTTTCGGATTACCGGTGTCCACGTGTCAAGCTTCCTTGTGTTTGCACCCAACGGGCATCCAAGGTATGTAGAGGGAAGAGTACCCACACTACATTCAAAAATGCGCTCCACCATTTTACTTTCACTTTCACTAGCATTGATACAAAAGGCTATCGATTTCTCCATATTCAATTGTAGCCCACTCATTTCCGCAAAAAACATGAGCAATCGACGTAGATAAACCAACTCTTCCTTCTTGATCGGACTAAATAGCATAATGTCATCCGCAAATTGTAGGTGAGTGATCCTCACCCGACTAGATCCAATCAATAGTCCTGATATTTTATTTTGCTCCACCGCTTCTCTTATCAACCAATTAAGGGCTTCAGCTACAATGACAAAAAGGGAAGGGGATAGAGGGTCACCTTGTCGAAGACCCCGTGCCGGTGTGATTGGTTTTGTAGGTGAGCCGTTTACTAGGATAGAGATCCTAGTTGTCGTAACACACTCTTTTATCCATCCCCTCCAAGTATTTCCAAAACCCATGCTACCAAGCATGAAGTCTAAGAACTCCCATGACACACAATCGTATGCTTTCTTCAGATCAATATTTAGTAGCAACCCCTTCCTCTTATTCCTTTTCAGCCATGTTATCACTTCATTTGCAATGAACGGACCCTCGAGGATGTTCCGTCCCTTAATAAAGCCTGATTGGGTTTCACCAATAATCCTTGGCATGATTGGTCTCAGCCGGTTGCTTAGCAGTTTTGCAACTACTTTATACATACATCCCACCATGTTGATCGGTCGATAATCTCCAATATGTGACGCTTCCATTTTCTTTGGGATTAATGCTACCCAAGTGGTATTAGCTCCTCTTTCGAGTCTAGAGGTAAGAAAGAAATTTCGAACGTCGTTACCAAATTCTGCACCCAATACATGCCACATCTTCTTAATAAACTTCATGTTATATCCATCAAAACCTGGAGCTTTGCTACTGTCGCACTGAAGAACTGTTTGTTTAATTTCTCCCAACGTTGGGATCATTTCCAGGTCTCGTACATCTTCAGCGGATAGGAGTGGGTGCGCTCCCACTGGTGGTCCGAGTCCGGATACATCTGGAGGGCGGAATAGTTCCTTAAAGAAAGTAACAATATGTAACTTTATGTCTTCGGGGGACTGCACCACACCATCATCAGTTATTAAGGATGTGATTAGTTTTTTCCAAAAATTGAGGGTAGCTCGCCTGTGAAAGTATTTTGTATTCCCGTCAATTTCTTTAATAATTCTGTCACGTGAAAGCTGTCGCCAGTAGATAGCATGGTCACGTTCAATTTTTTCCACTTTCTGCATGAGGAGCATCCTTTCACTATCCACGTATTGGTCTCCCCCATCCTCTTCCATCTTCTTTTCTATCTGTCTTATGTCGCTTTTTTTAGGCCTGCGATTTTATTGTGTGCTTTTGTGAAAGTCTCCTTGTTCCACCTCCTTATCGAACTTTTCAGTTTCTTGAGTTTCTACAGTGTTGATCCTCTTTCCAAATTACCCCACTCTGTTTTTATGAACCCTTCAAACTGCTGATTCTCCAGCCACGTATCTAGTGACCTAAACGGTTTTGGGCCCCAGTTGACTTTCCCGGTTTGTAAGACAAGAAAACGATGATCTGAATATGACCATTCTTCTGATTTGAGGGTGACGCTTGTATGTTGCGCAATCCATTCATGAGTGGCAAAACATCGATCTATCTTACTGAAGGAGTTCCCCCTTTTCCAAGTAAATAGCGCATCCAGCAATGACACTTCTATCAGTTGCGCTTCATCAACCCACGCACGAAACTCTTTCATTCCTCGACTATTGTGACTGGTGTTGGTCGGTTTTCTTTCAGTTGGGATTAATACCTCGTTAAAATCGCCCATGATGACAAGTTCCTGTACCCAGCTGCCTCTAGCCACTAGTAATTCATCAAACATAGCCTTTCTCTCGTTTACCTCGCATGGGGCGTATACCAATACAACCGCACTAACCAGCCCATCTGTTCGGGCCTTCACTTCTGCCATCATCCATCTATCCCCCTTATCCACCCTTCTTATTTCCAGGTCTTCTTCATCCCATAGCATTACTATGCCTCCCGATCTCCCTTGGCTTGGGATTTCTTCCCATAATAGGCTAGCTTTCTTTTTCCCCCATAGGCTCGGAATTTTCCTGGCTGCCGTCCCACTACATTGTGTCTCAACAAGGCCTAAGATTGAGATTTTTAGCCTTCTGACATCCTCCCTTAATCTTCTTTGTTTCTCCTTGGACCCCAGCCCCCTTATATTCTGGAAGCCCACCGTCACCATTAATGCTTTTACTTACTAGCATGCGGTTGTAGCTGCTGGGGGAGGTTTGCCTTCGTTCGGTCTGGATTTGGGATGTGGCATCCCAGTTCTGCTAGCATATCCATACACTCTTTTGCTTCTTCTTCAATGTTACCGATCCTTCCTTCTTCATCTCTGGCTGGTAGTTTTTCTGTGGTAGGTGTTCTTGGTAGAGAGTTATGGAATAACTCTACAAAAAGGTTAAAACCTCCTTTCTCCTCGTTTCTATTGATTTCCGTTGTCGCAGCCCGTCTTTGTGGTGTTGCGGAGATTGTTAATTGATTGCGGGCAAATACTGTATCCTTGGAAGTTAGAGTCTTACTTGCGTCGGTTTGCATGGGGGTCTGGTGGTAGTTAGAGAATAACTCTACAAAAAGGAGAGTGTACGTCAAAATTTGTGATAGTGGGGTCAGCGTTCGCGCGGCTCCTGCACAACTCTATTTGAAATATTGTAATACCTTTACACATATCTTTTTTTTATATAAGTATTCATATATTGCAATCATGCAGGATCCAAGCTATTACATAATATATCAGTCATAATCATTACATAATCAGCTTGCCCACTTCCATAGCAGACACGGGCACTCTTGACTTCCACTAACTGACACATATCTTCATTTGTCTGCCTAACCAAATTCATGTATTCTCCTTTCCTCCCCATCACTAGTACAAAACAGGTTTACCGCAGCGTCCCTATTGCAGCGGTTGTAAGAGGAACCGCTGAAATAGGATGTTTTAAAATTTTGGCGTCACCTACCGCAGCGGTTCCTAGCTAACAACCACTGCGGTAGGTGACGCGAAAATTTTAAAACGTCCTATTTCAGTGGTTCCTCTTACAACCGCTGTAATAGGGGCGCCGCGGTAGGTAGGTCGATTTTTTCAAAAAAAAATCTGGCTTATTTTTTAAAAAAATTTCACTATCCAGGTTTTTTTAAGTCTATTGCAGAGGTTGTTAGCTAGGAACCGCTGCAGTAGGTAGGTCGATTTTTTCAAAAAAAAAATCCCGCTTATTCTTTTAAAAATTTCACTATCCCGTTTTTTTAAAAGCCTATTGCAGCGGTTGTTAACTAGGAACCACTGCAGTAGGTAGGTCGATTTTTTTTTAAAAAAATACCGCTTATTCTTTTTAAAAATTTCACTATCCCGCTTTTTTTTAAGCCTATTGCAGCGGTTGTTAGCTAGGAACCGCTGCAATAGATAGCTCGATTTTTTCAAAAAAAAAATCCCGCTTATACTTTTAAAAAATTTCAATATCCCGCTTTTTTTAAGCCTATTGCAGCGGTTGTCAGCTAGGAACCGCTGCAATCGGTAGGTCAATTTTTTCAAAAAAAAATCCCGCTTATACTTTTAAAAAATTTCACTATCCCGCTTTTTTAAGTCTATTGCAGCGGTTGTTCGCTAGGAACCGCTGCAATAGACTTTTTGTTTTATTATAAAAGTTTCTTCTCTTCTTCTGGCGACGCTCTGCGCTCTCTTCTTCTGGCGACGCTCTGCGCTCTTTTCTTCTCTTCACTCACGGTCAATGGCGAACAAGGTATGAGTGCTCTGCGCTCTCTTCTTTTTTTTTTCACTCATTGATTCTTCTTCTCTTCCCTCATGGTAATATACTCGAACTTATCTCTGTACTTCGGTAATTTTGCAAGCCTAACTGGTGAACAAGAACATATATGTTTTCTGCCTTGTTCTCTTCTCATATTTGCGCTTCTTTCACTGTAATTTTGCAACTCTGATTGGTGAACAAGGAACAAGGGTTGTGCCTATGTATTCTCTTCTTACTGTAATTTTGCAACAGGTTTGGTGAACAAGAAACATGTTGTGCGCCTCTTCCACTATATATATGCACGGTAATTTTGCAACTTGATTAGGCGAACAAGGAACACGTTTTATGCCATCTGAGAAGAGAAATCGTGAACTGGCGGAGCAGCTGCGCGAGGAAGAAGATGAAGCAGCTAATTTTTTTTCTAAAAAAAGATTACCTATGGCAGCGGTTCCTAGCTAACAACCGCTGCAATAGGTGTGTTTTTTTGTCCTGACGCCCACCTATGGCAGCGGTTCCTAGCTAACAACCGCTGCAATAGGTTTGTTTTTTTGTCCTGAAGCCCACCTATAACAGCACTTGTTAGCTAGGAACCGCTGCCATAGGTAACCTACTACAGCGGTTCAACAACCGCTGAGGTAGGGTCGAGACCCTATCGCAGCGCACCTCGTTACAGCGGTTCTAGAACCGCTGAGATAGACCCAAAACAACCGCTGCGATAGGTCTGTTTTGTACTAGTGCATCTACTTACTTCCCTCTGAGTTCCCTTTTTTACAGAATCAAATTTTCTCCTTTCCTAAATTATTTGGTTCCTCTTCATTATATCTTCTTCTCCACTCGTATTGCCTTTTGCCACCATGCCACATCTTCCTCACACAATCTGCCTCTGCCTCTATTTGCTTTAGAGAAACTTCTTGTTTCTGCCCAGACTACTAAACAACTACTATCAGCAAGTTGTCTGAAAACTCAGTAGCTAGTGTTGTCGATTTCCTCCATGCATCCCACTTCTGCTCCATGATCACTCCTCACATGTCGTGGTGCATTGACCATACCTCTCCCGTTCTCCCTTACCCCTCTACATCCCTAGACTACCCGTCACACATGCAGAGAACCAACAGAAGAAAGAAGCCATCGCAGCCCTATCCCTTCCCTTGATCATAAGCACTTCTCTGGAGCTCCCACTTATGTTGCTCCTTCTATCCCCACCGTGACCAGACCCACTCTCACTCTCACTTTCCCTTCTTCCTCTCTCTCACCGCTCCATACAAACTTTAACATATAAAACAACTCTCATTCCCTTTTCTCGAGCCCCCGTCTAAACCCCTTCCTTCTGACCCTTTCACTCCTCTACTTCCTCTCCCGATCTCCTCCCCTTAAACTCAGCCAGATAAACTAAACCCTGCTCCATCCATCTACTCCTCTACACCCTCACAGCCTGACCACTCTATTTGCTCTCCCTGTGACACCCTCAGTCCCCATAGAGCCTTAACATCAATGCCAAATTAAAACAGGAAAAAGAAAAAATAAAATAAAATAAATAAATAAGGTGGGATGCTAATCCCCCAAGGTGACCGTCAATTCCTGAGAGGTCATACTCCTCTTGCAAACAAATTTTAATCCGTCAATTCCTCAACTCTCGTTAGTACACCCTAAGCGGGGGCAAAGACAACTTTCCATGTCAACCGTCAAATCCTAAAGTTACATCTGGGGCACATCGGTCCTCTACCCAAAAGAATTTTCCCAGAGTAGAAGCCCTTGCCCACCGGCCCCTCTCAAGGTTCATCCTTTACTACCCGTCAATTCCTATACGTCAATCCTGATCTTGTTTAGCAAGCTTTATGAGAGATAAACTGAAACCGTCAATTCCTTATACATCTTCATCCCATGGCGCAAGTGAACCAGCCACAAAACCAGCAATAAATTATGGCTAACCTGTTGCCACAAGCACCACACACCACCTATCCCAACAACCTTCCTATCCCTTTCTCACCATAGAATCTCGCTGCTGATAGTGGAAGGTCCTTCCACCACCTTGACACCCACTTCCAAGTGTTCTATTTAATTCCATAAACAATATCTTCCCATAAAGGGTCCTGATTCTCAAAGACTTTTTAATTCCTTGCCAACCACACTTCCCAAATTGCATAAAAGAAACATGTGGACCACACCTTTCTAGGGGTTTTACCGCTAACACAACCTTTCCAAGCTCTCCATGCTGCCTTGTTACCAGGCCACACCACAGTCATACCCCACCACTCCATTAGCTTGCTCCACACCGTTGATGATTGCTCACATTCGAAAAATAGGTGGTAGCTAGATTCCTCCTTCGTCATACACAAGGTGCACAAACATTGATGAGGCGGTAGGATGCCTCTCTTTTTTAAAGCTTCTCTAGTACATAACTTATCTTGCAACATCAGCCACACCCCTAGCTCAATTCTGGGCTCCGCAGACTCCCCCCACCTGAAAACTCCAGCTATGCCATCCCCCTCCTCCTTCTCCGCCTCCTCGATTTTCCTGTCTAGGGCCAAACTCAACAAATTACCTTTGCTACAGCAGCCCGAAGGACCTGCCCAAGAAATCTCATCTTCCTTATCCCCTTCTACCTTGATTGGCTCAATCCTAGATCTCAAGGCCCTTTCCTATGCCTTCTCTGAGTTCACCAGTCTTCTTCTCCACCAGAGGCACCAAGAGTAAGAGTTCCTTGCACCATCCCACTTTACTACCTCGCCGACCGTAGCAAACTTTTGGGCACTTAGGCGGTAAACTAATGGGAAGTCACTTTTCAAATTCACTTCCCCAATCCATTTATCCAACCAGAATCTAATTTTGGCCCTGTTGCCCAGCTTCATCACTATGTTTCCCCTAATCACGCCCTTCACTAGCTCGTTCCACTTCTCCACTGATGTTATATGGTACCACAAGCACTTCATCCTGCTGCCTTTATCCAAAATATGGGCGGGCAGTACACTCTTATCCACTGCATAAATGGAGCAAATGATCCTTCTCCATAGTGCTCCTTCTTCTCCTTGGAATCTCCACCACCACTTAAAGGCTAAACCAGCATTTTTCACTCTATACATGATTCTTTTTTAAAAAAAACTGTTTACGTCATTTATTAACAAAAGAAACACCACATGGTGCTAATGTAAAAATTAGACTATTAGAGTCAATTCATCAATATTTTAGTATTCTTATAATATATTGTAGTATAGAATTTTTTTTTAATTCCAAGTCAACTTTTTTGGAAACATTATTAAAGAATCTATAATTTTATACAGTAATAATATATGCTAATTGTTGTATATAATCTTTAGTTACAATTTAAAATACAAATAAGGTGATTTATAACATTTCCTAATACTTAAATTTTCATTTTTCGAGAGTATACAAGGAAAAATAGAATATTCAAACTTATGACAAAATCTCATACAAAAAAGATTATATTATCTATAGAGTGAATAATGTTGAAAATAATTCTTTGATAAATAGACATTTTTAAGTAGAAAACTAATTATTGTGCATAATTAAATATGAGCAAATGTCAGCAAATATCAATTCCCATTTCATAGCTCACAACATGTATAAATGTCTTTTCTCCTATCCTAGATCAATTAATTGCAAGTACCATAAACCCGCTACCACAAACCCTAAAAAGCCTTCAACGTTTTTAGCTTTCCTAGGGTAGGTTTTAGGGTGTGTGTGGTTTGGGTAATCTATTTGGAAGCCGTATTACATTGTAACAACTAACTCGACAGATTTTTAGGGTTTGTGGTAGCAAGTTTAGGGTCATTAGACCCTAAACCCGCCACTACAAACCTTTATGCCTTCGATGTTTTTTAGCTTTCTTATGGTGGGTTTTAGGGTGTGCGGGGTTAGGGTAATCTATTTGGAAGCATTTTTATACTTTACATTGTAGCAACTAACTTGAAAGGTTTTTAGGCTTTGGAGTAGTGAGTTTAGGGTCGTTAGACCCTAAACCCGCCACTGCAAACCCTAAAAATGCTTTTGACGTCTTTTAGCTTTCCTAGGGTGGGTTTTAGGGTGTGTGGGTTAGGGTAATCTATTTGGAAGCCGTTCTATACTTCACATTGTAGCAACTAACTCGACAGGTTTTCAGGGTTTGCGATAGCAATTTTAGGGTCATTAGACCCTAAACCCGCCACTACGAACCCTAAAAATGTCTTTGATGTTTTTTGTCACTTTTCTAGGGTGGGTTTTAGGGTGTGAGGGGTTAGGGTGATCTATATGGAAGCAGATCTGTACTTTATATTGTAGCAACTAACTCGACATGTTTTTAGGGTATGTAGTGGTGAGTTTAGGGCCACTACAAACCTTTAAAATGCCTTCAGCGTTTTTTAGCTTTCCTAGAGTGAGTTTTAGAATGTTGGGGTTAAGGTAATCTATTTGGAAGCCGTTCTATACTTTAATGTGAGGATGTACATATTTTAATGTGAGAATGTACATGTTTTAATGTGAGGATGTACATGTTCAAATGTGAGAATGTACATGTTCAATTATGAGAATGTATATGTTTTAATGAACATCTGTACATATTTGTATGACCATATGTACAAGTTTTCTCTCTTATATGTACAGGTGTTTATCTAACGATGTACATATTTAATGAACATTCGTACAGGTTTATGTGACCATCTGTATGTTTTTAATGCGAGGATGTACATGTTTTACGTGAGGATGTACATGTTTTAATGAACATTTGTACAGGCTTGTATGACCATCTGTACAAGTTTTATTTTATGTTATGTGCACTATGACCCTTAGCAGCGTCAGTTTTACTTTTTTTTTAAATGCATTTTTTCTTGTTACTTGCCAGGTCAGATATTATTTGGTTATAGCTCCAGCCCAAGTCAGATGTCGCCATCATGGCTACAGGTGGTTGTAGCTCAAACCTTTGATTCAAGTAAGTAGTATGATTTATGTTACAGATTGATGGATAAGTACCTAACTCATTACGGCTTCTTGGAGACTGGTGTTTCTTTCATTGTACAGTTCAACATGAGATTCCTCCCAGACAACTATAAGCTAAATTATAAGTGTTAATGATGGATTATAAATATGAGAAAGAGGCATTTTAACATACATATAGAGGTGGAGACAAGGGGTGGGTGGGTGTGCGCCCCCAACTCCCTCGAGTATATACTTAAAATAGTTATATAGTTTATTTATGTTAATAGATATTTGTTCTCCCTGTGACATTTTGTAAAAATACCACCATAATATCACTAAATGCTATTACGCTACTAGTGCGGTCCCGTCTTTTCCTCCACTAAGCATCTATTACGCTACTAGTGCGAGATCGTTCATTTCATAACCCGCTAGGCAGCTATTACGCTACTACTGCAGTCCTGCATTTTTTCCTCCACCAGGCAACTATTACGCTACTAGTGCGAGATTGTTCATTTCATACCCGCTAGGCAGTTATTACGCTACTAGTGTGGTCCCCTCTTTTCTTCACTAGGCAGCTATTACGCTACTAGTGCGAGATTGTTCATTTCATAACCCACTAGGCAGCTATTATGCTACTAGTGCGGTCTCGCCTTTTTCCGTCATTCGGCAGCTATTACGCTACTAGTGCAAGATCGTTCAATTCACAACCCACTAGGGAGCTATTACGCTACTAGTGCGGTCCCGACTTTTTTTCTCCACTAGGCAGCTATTACGTAACTAGTGCGAGATCGTTCAATTCATAACCTGTTAGGCAGCTATTACACTACTAGCGCGGTCCCTGCTTTTCCTCCACTAGGCAGCTATGACGCTACTAGTGCGAGATCGGTCACTTCATAACCTGCTAGGCAATATTACGTTACTAGTGCGAGATCATTCACGTTATAACTCACTAGGCAGCTATTACGCTACTAGTGTGGTCCCGTCTTTCCCCCTACTAGGCAGCTATTACGCTACTAGTGCGAGATCGTTTACTTCATAACCCGCTAGGCAGCTATTACGCTACTAATGTGGTCCCGTCTTTTCCTCCACTAGGCAACTATAATGCTACTAGTGCGAGATCGTTCATTTCATAACCCGCTAGACAGCTATTACACTACTATTGTGGTTCCATCTTTTCCTCAACTAGGCAGCTATTACCCTACTGGTACGAGATCGTTCATTTCATAACCCGTTGGACAGCTATTACGCTACTAGTACGGTCCCGCCTTTTTTCCTCCACTAGGCAGCTATTACGTTACTAGTGCGAGATTGTTCAATTCATAACCCGCTAGGCAGCTATTATGCTACTAGTGTGGTCTCGTCTTTTCCTCCACTGGGCAGCTATTACGCTACTAGTGCGAGATCGTTCATTTTATAACCCGCTAGGCAGATATTACGCTACTAGTGTGGTCCTGTCATTTTTCCTCTACTAACCATCTATTACGCTACTAGTGCGAGATCGTTCACTTCATAACCTGCTAGGCAGCTATTACGCTACTAGTACGGTACACAATCAAAGTATTATAGGCTCGTCATAAAACCTATAACTAGATGTCAAGAGGTCTAGTTGAGGCACTTCTAAGTCCTCGTACTTTCAGTTGCATTCTAGGCTTGTCATAAGTCCTAGGACTGGATGCCAAAAGGTCTAGTTGAGGCGCTCCTAAGTCCTCGTGCACCCCAAACTGTGGAGGGTGATTTTTTGGTATGAGGGGGGGTCTATCTAAATATGGTCTGACTGAGAAGTCTAGATCCTAGAAAATGCCATTCTGTGGAGGGTGAGAACCCGTTAATCTGGCATCCCTCAAATACCTACTAAATCATCCGTCTTTCCCAGAAAGCATAAAGGGGAGTGCAAGTGTGCACTACACCCGCTCTCGATGGGCTCCACGCGGACTTATGCCTCTATAAGGCGGAATTGACTAGAGTCGCCACCTAGTTTGACCTAAAGAACTAGGAAATGAGGAAAAGGGGTGTTCTAAGAACCGTTAGTTGACTCTGAGGTTGTTCCCTATGGATAGGACTTATCTGGTCGTGTCAGAGATTCTATTGTGGGTTCGCACTGGGTTACACCCCTTAGAAGTTGCAACGACCACGACTTTGGATTGGTGCCCGAGGAAACCTCGGTCTCCAATTGTCGGGATTAATTTCTTTCAAAACCTTATTTGAGAGATTCAATTTAAAGCCAAAGGATAGGATCGAGTGTGGATTGAAGAACAAATGATTTGGAAGAGTTTGGAGAAATAGGTTGACCTTGAGATATTGATTGGTGAAGTTGGTTTGAACATTGAGGGATTTGGATTGTTTCTGAGAGGTTCAAGGTCGTTTCGACTTTCACGAGATTAAAGGGATGCTGGAAGTTTTGAGGAGCAAAAGGGTATTTTGGTTATTATATTTTTGGAGTCGATGAGTGTTTGGATCATTTGCTGGAGTTAAGGAGTTTTTGGTCATTTAGTAGAGCTTAGGGGTATTTTGGTCATTTTGTGAAGTTGAGAGGTGTTCGGATTCTTTGGTGGAATTGAGTTTTTCATGTTTGTAAAGTTTGGATTTTAGAATGGTCAAATTTTTGAGGTGTTTTAGGAAATCGAAAGTGTGGAAGAGGATATTTGGTTTACGGATGTTCGAGTGTCGGAGGTCCTATGTGACTTGGAGCTGGTTCGGAAGAGGATTGAGAAGTGTTTATGTGACCTGAAGCTCTAATGGAAGGGTTGGATTGGTTTATTCAGAATTGTCTCTCTTAAAGTTTTAAAACCTAAAAATCATTTTTTGTTGTAAAAGGGCGGATAATCCCGAGGGATTACCCTATGTACCCCCTCGAACACGACACTTAATTAATGGTCAGTGCCGAGGCTCGAAAGATGGGGCAATGAATCTATGTCGAAAAATAGAGTTCAGAGAGAAACGCCATGAATGAGATGTTCTCGGTCGAACCCTAATAACGTCTCTAACTCCCGGGTTTTAAAACGTTAAAAATCAAAAACATTGAAATCGAGCGGAAGGGAGTTTGACGATTCTAAAATCCCGGCTGCAACTAGGAAGGCCGTTACTTCCCTAGCACCCTGCCTTGTAAAAATCTAAGGCTGCAATTAGGGGAGGTTTGTCACCCTAATGCCCCGCCTAAAGAGATCCAGACTACGACAAGGGAAGTTATGACCCCAGTGCCCCGCCTCGGATTTTTATTTTGGGAAGGGAGACAAGCGATGTTCTAACCATGGAGGAAATGTTTTGAAGGGGTTAGCCATTTCTTACTCCCTGAAAAACGGTTTAGTTTTGCATTGAAAACTGAGCTTGAGAGTTTTGAAAGTTGTTCGGAATCCTCGGTGAAGAAACACTGATTTTGAGAAATGTTTTTAGGAGAAAACTTTCTGTATATGTGAGAAGAACTTTCTGTATTTGAGAAGAGTTTTCTGTGATGTGAGAAGAGTTTTTCCTTTAAAATTCCACAAAATGGTTTCTTTTGAAAATTTGATGAAGTTTGAATAAAATGATTGTTCAAAAATTTGAGAAAAGAGATTTTCAGGATTTTGAATTAAAGTTAAATAATGAGGAATGTTTTTTTTTTATTTTTTGGAGTTTGGATGGAATCTACAATTTGGGTTTGAATGGGATTGAGTATGAATTGGATTGAATTGAATCGGGCTTCAAAAACGAGCCAGGTCAAAGTTGGGTCAAGGTCAACGTTTGGGTCAAAGTCAACATTTGGGTCAAGGTTCACATTTGGGTCTTGGTCAAAGTTTGGGTCTTGGTCAACATTTGGGTTGGTCAAAGTTCAGGTTGTTCAAAATTTAATTGGTCAAAGTTGGATCGGATGGGGCCTGATGGGCCAAGTGGGCCTTATGGGTCATGTGGGCTTGATGGCCTTGTTTGGGCTTTTAGGTAGTGGGCCTTGTTTGGGCTTTTGGGCCAAATGGGCCTGGTTTGGGCTTGGAGGATTTGGGTCAATTGGGCTTGGGCCGTGAAATGTGTTTGGGCCTCAAAGTAGGTTGGGCCTTGATGGGCCTTCGGATTTGGGCCTTGTTGGGCTTCAGATTTGGGCCGTTGTTAGGTTCTTGTGTGGCCGATTTGGGGTGGGTTCAGACGGGCTGGTCTCTTGGTAATGGTCCCGACGCCAACCACGCGTTAGCGAGGAACCCACAATCTCACTTCGTCCGGCCTCGCTTTAGCGTCGATGAAAGGGCAAGCATGAAAGTTTGTACGGAGTGGTGTTGCGCCTAGGCAGATGTGGGCCCATTTACATGAAAAACCCTGAAAGTACTGCATACAAGACATCGATTCATAACCTAGTTTCGAAATTCAGAAAGAAGATCGTGCGGACGTACAGATGTAGCGTCCTTCATGCACTCGCTCGATGAACGTAATTTAGTTGGTGGTCCGAGAAGATGCAGTAAGTGTCGGCACATCTTGTTCAGTGTTGGTTTATGTTGTCTGACGTTAATTTGTCCTGTTAAATTATAAAAATGTTAGTTCTAATTAAATATCCATTTTGCAGGAATCCATCTAGGCTGGGTCTTGTCTGTTTGCGCACCCTTTTTCGCTGACGCTCGTTCAGATGTTTCCTTATGTAGTGCTCATTGATAGCACTTACCAAGACGCACTGTACAAGGTGCCCTCTAGTTGATTTTCGTCGGAGTCACGTCGTGCGGCAAGAACTTCTGGCATAGCGTTCTTTTTGCGGTCAGAGAGATGAGTCTGCTACACTTGGATGCTTAATCAGCTGACAAGGTGTTGATCATCCTCCAATGTGTTTGTCACTGACAATGAAAAGGGCTCTAGTGAAAGCACTTTCCATGGTATAACCTCTCTGTACCACATCTTCTATGGTCGTTGGCATATATGCAAGAATTGGCTGCCAATGCGCTTAAGATATGCATATTGACCGGACTAGTCAATTTAGTAGTGCAATCGGTGGAAGCGACTAGTTTACACCTCAACTATTGCGAGTAGATGAACAGTACGGAAATTAGTACACTCCTACGGCGCCAAATCCTTTCTTGTGTACTTGAACAACACATGCTATGCAGCGTGAGAAATTTGTGAGGTATGGGTTAAGAGATTCATGGCATTTCGGCAACCACTACCAACAGTTAGCTTACATTTAATTGTCAACATGTTCTGGTTTTTGTATTGGTATGTTTCCCATTTATCTGATACTAATTGACTTCCAATGTGTAGGGCGGAGAGCGCCCACTCAGCTCTAAATTGTTTGGCTTCATACATCCAAACCGGATCTCTAGACACATGCTTCGACAGCATACATAGATTCGTCGAAGGGCACATTTTCACATTAAACAAGACTTCGAGTTCTCCATTGACAGAAGGGTTTCGGAAGACCAGCAAGTCCCATTTTTATTTCTGGTCAATCAAGTGAGCCTCAAATGTTTGGAAATCCTCCCAGGATCAGCTGAGAAGCGGGAGGTGCGATTTGACCACACAACATCGTACGAAGATGTTTGTGCGTTTACTTCGACCATGGGATTACCGTGCGCGTTTCGTTGTTTCAGTACATTCAAGCCGGTCTGAATATACCATTTGAAGAAGTGCATATCTTCTGGCGAACACTCGATACGACGCACAAACAAGATTTGAAGCACAACGCCAAACATACGATGAGTCTATAGCACAGAGGAACAACTCTCATGTGTAGGTTTATGGTATGATGATCTGTCTCAGCGGTATGATCCTACGACGATTTGAACACGCGTTCAACGCGTGGAAGCCATATGGGAGCCGAGGATGATCACACTGGTTTACAGCCACCAGAGGTGAATGTGCCTAAGGGAAGACCCACTACCAAAAAAGAAGAGCCAAACACTAGGGACAATCCGAGCACGAGCATTTGGTCTTTGAAACCGTGGTCCCCCCTACGACGTTCGCAGTCTTGCGACGCTCGACAGCACCCCCAAAGTACAAGTGATCATGGGCCGTCAAGCACACAGTCCATCACGCGTTGGTCATCTGAGCGAATGAGTCAAACGGAGAGGACCGACAATGCAACACATCCACCCTCAACAACATGCAACCATATCCACTACTGGGACCCCTGGAAATACTCGTCGTATTGGACTGACCTCGATCCGCAATTAGGTAATTATATTATAGTTTCAGGGAGATAGTGGGTGATGGAAACTGTGGGTTTCGAGCCATTGCTGATGCCGTGTACAACGATGAACGGCTATGGAAACAGTTAGACGTGCATCTTGGATGAGCTGGAGGATAGAAGGATTGGTGGTTAAATAAAGTTGAACAAGATTGGTACGATAGACATACCTCGACTGAATTGGTTTTGCAACACATTTGCCCCTCACAATACTGGATTGAAATTCTAGATATTGGTGTCATCGTGTGCACTGTATACCACATTGCGCTTATCAGTTTTTCAAAATGGATACGATGTAAGGCTACTGGGTTGGTCGCACTGCCGCTACGTATGATCGGGGGTTAGGTCGTCCAACAGCAGAGGTCCTCTTGCATGTCCGCTAGCATTCTCATTTCATTAGACTCCAACACTCGAAAATTGTCCCGTCCCAATCTTGAATCCGATGTGGACGTTGGCATGAGCCCTCAGTTACAGCTTATATTGATCCGTACTTACGCGCAATGCAGAGTGGTACAGATTGTTTCCCCAATTGGTGAACACGGCCGCTTGATTATAGAAGATTAGAATTTGTAA